>QJPP01000293.1:0-391868 GCA_003996215.1 Jaltomata sinuosa
TTCCCTTCAGAATTTCGGTAGTACCCAGTTCGAGCAGGGTCAGAGCAGCCATCAAGGCTATGGAAGCCATTCTTCGAGGGGTACAGTTTCTGGGGCATCAGGTCGTAGTGGTCATACGGTATTTTGCTGGTTCATCTCGACTGAGTAGGCCATCAGGGGCTTGTTTTACTTGTGGTGCGATTGGTCATTTTGCTAGAGATTGCCCTCAGCAGGGTACAGTTCAGTTGGCTGAGCCTTTACGGGCAGTTCAACCCCCGGCTAGAGGGGGTGGTCGTCAGAGTAGAGGTGGTGCTCCGCGCGGTAGAGCAGGTGGCAGGGATGGCGGTCGGGCAGGTGGAGGTCGTCGTCAGTTTTACGCGGTCCCTAGGAGACCAGAGGCAGAGGCCTCAAATGCTGTGATTACAGGTATGATTTTTGTGTGCCATCAGTCTGCTATGGCTTTATTTGATCCTGGATCCACTTATTCTTATGTATCTGCCTACTTTGTGCCTTGCTTGGGGTTGGCTAGTGAGCCATTATCTGTTCCTGTTTCTGTTTCGACCCTAGTAGGAGATTCTTTAGTAGTGGATCGGATTGTGAGATCTTGTATGCTATCTATTGGTGATTCAGAGACTTGGGGTGATTTGATGATTCTTGATATGCTAGATTTTGATGTGATACTGGGCATGGACTGGTTATCCCCTCACTGTGTGGTTTTGGATTTTTATGCCAAGACCATTACCATAGCTGTGCCTGGTGTATCCCCGATTGTGTGGCAGGGTTCTGTTAGCCATGCACCATCTGGGATCATCTCTTGTCTTCGAGCTAGGAAGCTGATTTCCCGTGGGTGTTTAGCTTACCTAGCATATGTCCGAGATGTTAGTGCTGACCCTACTTCTTCTGAGTCTGCACCTGTGGTTAGAGACTTCCTCGATGTGTTTCCTACCGACCTGCCAGGACTTCCACCTGAGAGAGATATTGATTTTGCTATTGAGTTAGAGCCGGGCACTAGGCCCATTTCTATTTCTCCTTACCGTATGGCTCCTGCTGAGTTGAGGGAGCTTAAGGAGAAGCTCCAGGATCTGTTAGCTAAGGGTTTATTAGACCTAGTGTGTCACCGTGGGGTGCTCCTGTTCTCTTCGTGAAGAAGAAGGATGGGTCGATGCGCATGTGTATTGATTATCGGCAGCTGAATAGGGTGACAGTGAAGAATAGGTATCCGATGCCGAGGATTGATGATTTGTTTGACCAGCTTCAGGGTTCAGTCGTGTTTTCGAAGATTGATTTGAGGTCTGGCTACCATCAGTTTTAGGGCGGAGGACATCCCTAAGACAGCATTCAGGACACGTTATGGCCATTATGAGTTCCTGGTGATGTCTTTTGGGTTGACTAATGCCCCCGCAGCCTTTATGAACTTGATGCACAGGGTTCTTGGCCCGTATTTGGACTCATTTGTGATAGTTTTTATAGACGACATCTTGGTATACTCGCGTAGTAGAGATGAGCATGAGCAGCACTTGAGGGTTATACTCCAGGCGTTGAGAGATCATCGTCTTTACGCCAAGTTCTCAAAGTGCGAGTTTTGGCTTGAGTCAGTTGCATTCCTAGGGCACGTGGTGTCTAAGGATGGGATTAGGGTTGATCCGAGAAAGATTTCAGCGGTTTGTGAGTGTCCTAGACCTACTACTGCTACTGAGGTTCGCAACTTTATTGGGTTAGCAGGTTACTACAGACGGTTCGTTGAGGGATTTTTCTTCCATAGAAGCACCCTTGACTATGCTGACTAGGAAGGATGTCCCATTTCAGTGGTCGTATCAGTGTGAGGATAGCTTCCAGAGGCTTAAGGTCTTATTGACTTCACCTCCAGTTTTGACTTCGCCGGTTGAGGGTCAGATCTTCTCCGTGTACTGTGATGCTTCTGGGATTGGTCTTGGTTGTGTGTTGATGCAGCAGGGTCGAGTAGTAGCATATGCGTCGAGGCAGCTGAAGGTTCACGAGCGCAACTACCCCACTCATGACTTAGAGTTGGCGGCAGTAGTTTTCGCGCTCAAGATCTGGAGGCATTACTTATATGGAGTTCACTGTGATATCTTCACCGATCACCATAGTCTTCAGTATATCACGAGTCAGCGGGAGTTGAACTCGAGACAGAGGATATGGGTCGAGTTACTGAAGGACTATGACTTCACTATTCTGTATCATCCGGGCAAGGCAAATGTGGTAGCGGATGCCTTGAGTCGGAAGCAGTGAGTATGGGTAGCCTAGCTTCTCTTTCAGTTTCAGAGCGACCGTTGGCCTTGGACATCCAGTCCTTGGCTAACCGTCTGGTTAGGATTGACTTGTCGGATCCTAGCAGAGTTCTCGCCAGTGTTGAGGTTCGTTCTACTTTGATTGATCAGATTCAGAGCCGTCAGTTTGAGGATCAGCAGTTGTGTGACCTTCGTGATCGGGTTGTTCAGGGTGAGACCAGTCGGGCTACTCTAGATTCAGATGGGGTTCTGAGGTTTGATAGTCGCCTTTGTGTTCCGAGGATTAGTGATTTGATTCAGTTGATACTTCACGAGGCACATTGTACTAGATACTCCATTCACCCTGGCACAACAAAGATGTATAGAGACTTGAGGCAGCTTTACTGGTGGAGTGGTATGAAGCGGGATATAGCGGATTTCGTATCTCAGTGCTTGAACTGCCAGTAGGTTAAGTTCGAGTACATGAGACCTGGTGGTTTGATGCAGCAACTTCCCATTCCTGAGTGGAAGTGGGAAGGGATTACTATGGACTTTGTTGTTGGTTTAGCCTTTGTTGAGGAGCCGGCAACTATTTTGGCCAGAGATGTCAGGAGATTGAGGTATCGAGAGATCCCGGTTGTTAAGGTTCAGTGGAGGCACCGTCCAGTCGAGGAGGCTACCTGGGAGACTGAGAGAGATATGCGGGATCAGTATCCGCAGCTATTTTAGCCTTCAGGTACCCCCTTGACCTTGACTTTCGAGGACGAAAGTCCTCTTTAGTAGTGGATGATGTAATGACCCTTCCGGTTATTTCCACGAATACGTTTTCCTTGTGCCGTTAGAGCATGTTTGTAGCGGCCCCAAGTCATTTAAGGCTTGTCGGGACCGGTATTTCGGCGCCGGGTCCATTTGTTTGATCGTAAGGTTCTTTGATAAATTTTCAGAACTTTGGGTAAAATGTCTCGGAGCTTTTCTCTCAATATATAAAGAGTTAGAAGTCCCCCGAAATACCAAATCGAAGATCTACGAGCCTAGTTTCCAACGCACAAAACCTCACGTCTAACTGATCTCGGATTAAAAAGTTATGACTGTTTTAACGCGGACTGTCTGGAAGAAAACGGGTTGCGAACCGGATCGCGAACCGGGTCGGGTTAAACTCGATTTAAGCCTCAACTTCACGTTTTAAAATGCCATTTCAGTTCTGAAACAGTGAGAAAACATAAAGGAGGATTCCGAGAGAGTTCTTGAGTATCAAAATTGTGCAATGGTGAATTGCGAACTTAAATTTAAGAATTTTATTAACATCGCGTGTATTTGAAAATATTTTATTTAAAAGTCGAATGTGGAAGAAAATTATATTATTATTACCTTTTCAAAATATTTTAAAGGTTTATGGAAAATATTTTTGATAAGTTATAATTGTATATGTATTTATTTTATAAGGTTTTTATACATTGTAATATTTTAACGGAGATAGTAAATTTAGTTTTGTTGAAATTTATTATTATAATATAGTAGGTTTTATTCGAAATAATTTTCTAATGATTATGGTATATTTAAAATATTATATTTATTATACTACGAACTTATGCAATACCCGAATATATACGTATTGGGGAATGAATATCTTGGTGCCACCTCTACCTCCACGTGGAAGTGGAGGAAGTGGACACCATAGTCCATACGTGGTAGCCTGCCATGCCAAATTTCCCATTCACCTTAATTGACTTCAACAACAAATGCTGCCTACTCACTTTAAGCATTGAACAATTACTTGCTAATTGCTGCCAACGTTGATAACACTTCTTTGAAATATAATTGTGGTGCAAAAATTACCACAGTACATCATTCACTTGTCACGTTAAAAGTTGATTCCAATAAGCAAGATCTTGATAATTTATTGGATCACCAAAAAGAAAATCTATTATCTACGTCAAATTATTTAAAAGCACGAATTCAAGTTTAATTTTATTTTGGAGGTTCTCGGAGTGGTTCCGGCTCGGAAACCATCGTTCTAGTAGCTTGTCGTCGGACGACAGGTATGTTACGATTTATTTTCCCTAGACTCCGCATATATAGAATAAAATTGTATTAATGGGCATCCTTGGGTTGGTTTATTAGGTTGGTACCACAAACCTCGACCGCTTTATTCATGTCAGCCTACTTTTGTTCCTCCGTTGCTTGTAGTGATTGCCGATATATTTTATTTACCCTTGCGGTCCTGTGAGGCCTTGTTGACTCTGGAACATAGAAGGTGGGATTTTGGGAATGTCCGCGAGTCCCGGGCATAGAATTATCCTTCTAGGCTGGTTATGCTTGCTGAGTAGCTATGGGCCTGTGTAGGGTCGATAGGTTGATTGTGAGCTGTTGGGTAGCTATTGTATTTTATCATACCATTTTCATGCATAAAAAGAGGTTTTATACAGGTTTTGCTACGGTTTGGGCTTCGAGCCTACTGGCACCATTTTCTAAACCCTGCATGGCCTGGGGGGCCCATTTTTTATGGAAATAATTTGGAAATGGTTTGATTTAACTTATGTATATTTTTGGGCAAGAAAGTAAAATTATGTTTAAAATTCTCAGTTTTACGATTATCGCTAGACTCGGCAGGGCCGGGGTGCTAGTTGAGTTTTCTTGTTACTTGAGATGATTTTTAGCCTCGGTCGGACCGAGCACCTGAGATGGCCTTTTACTGTTTAGACCCGGTTATTCCCGGGCACCCTTGGAGGGGGTTTTGAGACATTTTCCTACTACATTAGTCCTCGACAGGGTCTGGGCATTGCATATTCGAGACTGGGTCTCCATCCTGATACCGGACTTTCTTCCGGACAACATGTTCTGATACTGAGTTTTAGTATGGGGTCTGGGACCTCCATGGACCTTGCCATCCAGGCCAGGGGCTACGGGTTGCGTGTGCCGGAGGAGGGGTATACGGTGGAGTAGAGGTATACGGGCAGTGTCCTTCCATGGAACCTACCTGCTGGGCCGGATCGGCGCCGGAGGAGGTACATACAGAGATACAATTTACTGAGATCTTCATGCATCATATCATTCATTGTTTGAGGCTCCACCCTTGTTTGTTGTTTGTTGATTGTACGCTCCGGTAGTATGGGATGTCGGAGGGTTTGTTTTCAGTTGTTTGTGTTCCTCGGTTGTATGGGCGGCCGGGGGACTATAGGTAGACTTTTGCTATTTACTTACAGAATTGTTCTCTATTATTGATAAGTATGAGATTGGTATGATTATTTGAGTTTGATTCACGTCTCTGAGCATGCCTATTATTACTCTTTCTCTCTTCTTCCTACTCTTGAGGTTACCAGTATACCGTCCATTTCGTAAACTTATTTTGTATACACTGTTATTGCAAGGACCCCAGGTGCGTTATTTCCTACTTTCACCTGTGCCTATGGTGTGTATATTCTGCTTACTAGCCTCATATGTGGTTCTGTTGATTTCCCTCTGCGCTAGTTCCTGTGTACCTTTCATTGATTTCTGTGACTACTTGCTTCTACTCTGTCTATTACTACGCTTTTATCTTATATGTACCCAGTCGGCCTATGATACCTACTGGGTACCTTATGCTTCGCATTTGGTGCTCACCCCTACCCCTCTGCATCTTTTGGTGCAGATCCTAGCGTGGGCCATCGCCGTTAGATCGCTGTGATTCGTGCTTGGAGATCTGTTGGGGACTACTTCAGACTGAGGGTGAGCTCTTGGCGATCGGAGCTTAGCTTTAGTTTATCTTTTGCTTCATGTACTCTACTACCATTCAGAGACATCTGTATATATTGTTTTGGATCATATGCACTCCATGTATTTAGTTTTGGCTCTATACTATGATACCAGGTCATGGGGTTTGATTTAGTTTCCGCATATGTATATATATATATCCCTGTTATCTATTCTCTTCGTCTTGTTCCCTTATTTGTTAGATAGTAGCCCATTACTAACTGTCCTGGGCTATGGGGATTGGTTCACCTACTGGGGGTTGTAGGTGCCATCATGATCGAGGAATCGGGTCGTGACACCAGCTTCTGATCTGAGGACCACGAGTTGGTTCTATGGGTCGTAGTTCACTCTACGGACCGTAAAGTCAACTTGTGGAACTTTATCTTAGGGTTTCCTCTTTCCTCAGGAACCATGAGTGACTTCTACGAACCGTGGTTTGAACCACGGATTGTAATGTCCACTCATGGAATTGAATCAGCGACCATGCCAGTTCCCAGGGATGATGACTTGGGTCTACAACCCGTGATACATTCTACGGGTCCGTTCTGTTGACCCGTAGACTATTTTCTACAGACTATCCAATTGGCCAAGAACCACGAGTTGGAACTATGAGTCGTGGTTCAAACGATGACTCATGGAACCAACCCATAATTCCTGAAACCG
Organism: Jaltomata sinuosa; assembly: GCA_003996215.1. NCBI lineage: Eukaryota > Viridiplantae > Streptophyta > Magnoliopsida > Solanales > Solanaceae > Jaltomata > Jaltomata sinuosa. Next base: position 6,600 of record QJPP01000293.1, read on the forward strand.
ACCATTTTTCCTGCTTTTTCCTAAATATGTTCCAGGGGTATTTTAGTCATTACCCACCCTTTTTAACTCCTAAATAATGCCATTCTAACTATTTCTAGAAGGGGTTTCACCCTCATTAGCCTAAGTCCCTTCTAAAATCTTCATTCAACTCCCAAAAAGGAAAAGGTCTCTCTCAAGCTCAAGGTCTCAAGCTCCAAGATCAAGTCTCCTAAATCTTTTCAATTTCAAGTGGGTTAACTTCAATCAAGGTATGTGGGTATTCAACAATGGGTTTCTTCCACCCATGTGCCTAAAACCCTAATCTTAAATTGTGATTTCATGAACTATCAAATTAGGGTTCTTACCCAATTCTTGTGGGTTTTGCTATAAATTACCTTCTTATGATTTTTGTTATGAAATTCTATTAAACTGCATGATTTTGCATGGGTTTTTACATAAGAATTCTTATTTCATGAATTGAAGCTAATTATGGCAAAATCCTACATACATGAATTGATTTAAGAAAATTGGGTATTTGATGACATGAATTTCTCATGAATTTTAAGCAACTGCATGCCTAGTTCCTATGTTCTATAAAAATCTATGCTATATGAAAATTTAACTAGAGACATGCAAGTTTTTAAGTCATGAATTATTATGCAAGAAAAGACACCCGATGTGCCATCAATGCTCATGAATCATTTTTCCTAAACCAAAGTTTGTGAGTAGTATGAAGATCTGGGGTAAGAACATGTTTATGAACAAGCTTGACATCTAGATATGTCACATATATGTGAGCTTAATGTTATATGTTTTGGGAGTAGTATTTAGCACCGAGTGATGAGGGTTCTAGAAAACCCAAGTCCAAAACTATATTGCCACTGTCGGTTGCCATTCGAGGCTTATGAAAGGATCCTTATGACATGGTTCTAACCTTGGCTAGTTAGGACAACCTTTTTCAGTGTGGGTGCATGACACTGGACTCCATGTAGCTCAGCATGGTTTATGTCGGTTATGAGAAACTTCCACATGGTTATTTTTAAGATATGAAGTTATATGACTCTATACTTTGAACTCATACTTTAATTCATGTCTTATGTTTTACATTTCAATGTTTTATTTATGTCTCTTCATTACTTAATGAGTTTATTTTAATAATGTTCTAAACTATTTTATCATGTTCATGCATGTCTCACATATTCGGTACATTCTATAGTACTGACGCATATCTTGTGCTGCATCCTTTGATTATGCAGATTCAGGTGTTTTCCATCAAGCTTGTGGCTAGACGTCCCCAACCATTTTAAGTCTGCTATTGGTGAGTCCTCATTGTTCGAGGGCTGGTTATGATCTTAGTTGCTATGGCTGTTTACTTCCGTACTTTGAGTTTTCTAGGGTCTTGTCCCAGCAACTCCTTATGTCATGAGTAGAGGCTTTTCAGACATAGAAAGTATTAGAGTCTCTTTCTTCGAAGTTGTATGTTATTTGACTCATTTTCTATATGGTTAATGTCGGCTATTTTATTTATGCTTCCACTTATCTAATGTTTTGCTTGAGTATGCTATGGCCAATGGTTAACTTGGGGAACTTGTGGTCCCAAGTCCCGTATTACATCCACGGGGTAACCTCAGGGTGTGACAAAGTTTGTATCAGAGCCTCAGGTTCAAGAGTTCTAGGATGTCTTAAAGCCACATCGAGTATAGTCTCTTTCATGTGTGTGAAGCGTGCCACACATATGAGAGGGAAGCTATGAGGTGTCTTAGAAAACTTTACTTCTTTCATGATCATAACGTGTGATAGAGCATAACTCTAATGTTCCTCTAATCCTTACCTTGTACATTTCAGATCATGCCTCGATGTGCTATGCCTAACCAAGCCACTCCAGATGCTGCTCCTCCAGTTCCGGCCCCCGAGGTCACTAATGAGGAGTTCAGGAACACCATCCATTTGCTAGCCTAGACCTTGGCCGCTCAGGCCAATCAGAAGGCTCTAACCCCCCCCCCCCCCCCCCGCATCCATAAGGTGGGGTAGCGGCCCAAGTTCGTGACTTTATCCATATGAACCTGCCTGAGTTCTGGGGTTCGAAGGTGAGTGAGGACTCATTCAACTTTATTGAAGAAGTGAAGAAGATATTTAATGTCATGCAAGTGGTTGATGCTAATTGTGTGGAGCTTGCATCCTATCAACTCAAGAATGTGGCTCATATCTCGTTCATGCAATGGAAGGAAGCTAGAGCTAGGGACGTGGTCCCTAAGACTTAGGAGTGTTTTGAGAGAGCTTTCCTCGATCGGTTCTTTCCATGAGATTTGAGGCATTCTAAGGTTGAGGAGTTTGTGAACTTAAGACAGGGATCTATGACTGGTCAGGATTACAGCTTGAAGTTTACTTAGTTGTCTAGGTATGCCCCCTCTATGGTAGCAAACCCGCATGATCACATGAGCAAGTTTATCTATGGGGTTTTAGGTTTGGTGAAGAAGGAGTGTAGGTCTGCTATGTTGTTAGGTAATATGACTATTTCCTAGCTCATGACCCATGCTCACCATATCGAGGGATATAGGCTTAGGGAATGGCTAGAGAGAACAATAGGGCTAGATCTGAGGGTTTAGGTTTTTGCGTGGACATCACTCCTCGTTCCAGAAGAAGTCATAAGGACCCATTCATTCTTCTGATATTGCTCCCAGGCCCAGAAGCCTCATAATGATCAGACTGGTAGAGGATTTGGTTCCTATTTATAGACTCAGGGGAGTGTTGCTAAGCGATCTTCCCACCCTATTTGCGGCAAGTGCGGGAAGAATCACTCGGGAGAATGTCATTTTCGCACATGTGCATCCTTTAGATGTGGACAGGTTGGAAACATGATTAGAGACTAACCATTAGCTAAGAAGGGGCAGGGAGGTAGTAGGACTAAGTCTACCCCAACAGCTTCAGGAGGTCGACCATCCCAGTAGGGCACAACTTCTAGTTTTGGTGGTCAGCGCCAGAACCGCCTTTTTGCTATGTCCTCTCATCAGGATCAGGAGGGTTCCCTAGATGTTGTTACTAGTATGTTGAAAGTCTTCTCTTTTGATGTGTATGCTTTATTGTACCCCGGTGCCTCCTTATCTTTTGTGACCCTTTATGTGGCATGCAAGTTCAAAATTTGTTCTGAATTGCTTTTAGAACCCTTTTGTGTTTCTACTCCTGTTAGTGCGTCAGTCTTAGCCAAAAGAATCTACCAAAAGTTGTCATATCTCAGGCCTTCATAGAGTTACTTCAGCGGATTTGGTAGAGTTGGAGATGACAGATTTTAATGTTATTCTTGGTATGGATTGGTTGCATGCTTGTTATGTTTCGGTTGATTTCCATACTCGGGTTGTCAGTTTTAAGTTTCCTAATGAACATGTCTTAAAATGGAAAGATAGTCCCCCTTCCTCGAAAAGTCATTTCATATTATATCTTAAGGCTAGGAATATGATCTCTAAGGGTTATATTTATCACATTGTTTGGGTTATGGACACGGAATCCGAGACCCCTTCTTTTCAGTCAGTTCATGTTGTTAGTGAGTTCCCTGAGGCATTTCACGAGGATTTTCCCGGAGTCCCTCTTGAGCGAGAGATCGACTTTGGGATAGACCTCGTTCCAGATACGCATCCTATCTCTATTTCTCCCTGTGGAATGGCTCCAGCAAAACATAAAGTATTGAAGGGCCAGTTGAAAGATCTTCTTGATAAGGGTTTCATCAGGCCTAGCATTTCTCTATGGGGTGCTCCAGTCTTATTCGTGCAAAAGAAAGATGGTTCCCTCAGAATGTGTATTGACTACCGTCAGTTGAACAAGGTCACAATCAAGAATAAGTATCCCATTCCTAGGATTGATGACTTATTCGATCAGCTTCAGGGTGCTAAATGTTTCTCAATGATTGATCTTAGATCTGGGAATCATTAGCTTTGACTTAGAGAAAGTGATATTTCAAAGATAGCCTTTAGAACCTGGTATGGTCACTATGAGTTTGTAGTCATGTCTTTTGTACTAACCAATGCTCCTATAACTTTTATGGATCTCATGAATCGTGTGTTCAAGAAATACCTGGACTTATTTATGATTGTGTTCATTTATGATATCCTTATCTATTCTCGGAGTGAGGAGGAGCATGCGGGCCACTTGAGAGTTATGTTGCAAACTCTCAAGGATCGTCAGTTGTTTGCTATGTTTTGCAAGTGTGAGTTCTGGATGTAGTCTGTGGCTTTTCTGAGTCACGTTGTGAGAGGAGATGGAATTCGCGTGGATTCGCAAAAGATTGAAGCAGTAAAGAACTGGCCTAGACCTACTTTCCCGTTGGATATTCAGAGTTTCTTGAGTTTGGCTGGTTATTATAAGAGGTTCGTGGAGGGGTTCTCTTCTATTGCTTCACCTTTGACTCGCTTGACTCAAAAAAAGGTAAAATTCCAGTGGTTCGATTCATGTGAGAAGAGTTTTAAGGAATTGAAAACTAGGTTGACCACCGCTCCAGTGTTGACCCTACCCGAGGGTTCTTATGATTTTGTGGTTTATTGTGATCCTTCTAGGGTCGGGTTAGGTTATGTGTTGATACAGTGAGGAAAGGTAATTGCTTATGCTTCTAGACAACTTAAGACTCATGAAAAGAACTACCCTACTCATGATCTTGAGTTAGCCGTCGTGGTCTTTGCTTTGAAGATTTAGAGACATTACTTGTATGGCGTTCATGTGGATCTATTCACCGATCACAAGAGTCTCCAATATGTGTTTACTCAGAAAGAATTGAATTTGCGACAAAGAAGATGGCTTGAGCTTCTTAAGGATTATGACATGAGTGTGCTTTACCCATCCGGGTAAAGCCAATATCGTGGCAGATGCACTAAGTAGACTATCCATGGTTAGTATGGCCTTGATTTAATATGGGAATAAGGAATTGGTGAAAGACATTCATTGACTTTCCCGATCGGGAATGCGACTTATGAACTCTACTGAGGGTGCTGTTATTGTTCAGAATGGTTCTGAGTCATCCTTGGTAGCTGAGGTGAGGCCAAAGCAAGACAGTGATCCAAATTTTTTTCAGCTTAAGGTTGTAGTCCATCAGCAAAGGGTTGAGGTTTTCTCCCAATGGGTAGATGGTGTTCTTTGTTATCAGGGTCGATTATGTGTGCAAGATGTAAATGGGTTGAGACAACAGATTTTGATTGAGGCTCACAGTTCCTGATATTCTATTCACCCCTGTGACACCAAGATGTACCGTGACCTACGAGAAGTCTATTGGTTGAATGGTATGAAGAGGGACATAGCCAGCTTTGTGGCTAAGTGTCCCAACTATCAGCAAGTGAAGGTAGAGCATCAATGACCGGGTGGTATGATTTAGGATATTGACCTTCCTACTTTAAAGTGGGAAGCGATCAATATGGACTTCATTATGAGTTTTCCTCGTAATCGAAGGCAACATGATTTGGTTTGGGTGATTGTCGACCAGATGACTAAGTCATCCCACTTTTTGGATGTTAAGACTATGGATTTAGAAGATGATTATGCCAGACTCTACATTCGGGAGATAGTTAGATTGCATGGTGTTCCTTTCTCCATTATTTCATATAGGGGTACTCAATTTACTTCTCAGTTTTCAAGATCGTTTCAGAGAGGTCTTGGTACTCAGGTGAAGCTTAGCATAATTTTTTACCCTCGTACAGATGGCTAGGCAGAGTGTACTATTTATACTGTAGAGGATATGTTGAGGGCTTGTGTGATTGATTTTAAGGGTAATTGGAATGATCACTTACCTCTTATCGAGTTTTCCTAGAATAATAACTTTCACTCTAGCATCCAGATTGCTCTTTATGAGGAACTTTATGGTCGGAGATGTAGATCTCCTATTGGTTGGTTCAAGGTAGGTGAGGCAACCTTGATTGGTCCGGAGTGTGTTCATGAGACTATGGAGAACGTTCAGCTAATTTGGGGGAGGTTGAAGACCACTCAGAGTCGACAGAAATCGTATGCAGATGTGAGAAGAAGAGAGTTGGGAGTTGAAGTTGACGATTGGGTCTTCCTAAAGGTGTAACCCATGAAAGGTGTGATGAGGTTTGGAAAGAAAGGAAATCTTAGTCTCCATTTTGTAGGTCCTTACCGGATTATGAGGAGAGTTGGAAGAGTTGCTTATAAGTTGGATTTTCCATCAGAGTTAGAAGCGGTTCACCCAGTTTTCCATGTTTCCTTGTTGAATAAGTTTGATGGTGATCCGACCTTGATTTTTCCTTTGGAAGATGTAGGTGTGAAGGATAGTATCACTTATGAGGAGGTTCTCATAGAGATCCTTGATCGTCAGATCCGGAGGTTGAGAAATAAAGAAGTCACTTTGATAAAAGTCCTTTGGAGGAATCAGCATGTTGAAGGAGCAACTTGGGAAGCGGAGTCAGCCATGAAAGCCAAATAACCTCATCTTTTCCCTTCCGACTCTTTTTCAGCTTGAGGTATTAGTTTCCTCCTTAGTAAGTCCCTCCGATCCTACTCTATCAGTTTCTCTCCTGACCCTAACATGCATCCATGTTTTACAAAGTTAGTTTTATCATATTTTCAAGTTGAAAGGTTCAGTTTTCATGTTTATTCCTTGACTTCCTAGTTCTGTTGCTGGTTGGGCAGATTTCTCCTCAGTTTTCCCTTGTTTAGCCTTCATTTAAGGACGAATGATCCCAAAGGGGAGATATTGTAACACCTCAAAAATCGAACCAGCTATCTAAGTTTGAAACTCTGAAAAATTTCATGTTTCCAGGAATTACGGATCCAAACCACATACCATGATTTGAACCACAGGTCGTGGAAAGGATCCATGGAATGACTTCTATAGGCCAGCTTCTGATCTGAGGACCACGAGTTGGTTTTACGGGCTGTAGTTCACTCTACGGACCATAAATTCAACTCGTGGAACTTGATCTTAGGGTTGCCTATTTCCTCATGAACCACGAGTGACTTCCACGGACTATGGTTTGAACCACGAACGGTAATGTCCACTCGTGGAATTGACTCAGAGACCATGCCAGTTCCCAGGTATGACGACTTGGGTCTACGACCCATGATTAATTCTACGGGTCTGTTCTTTTGACCTGTAGACTACTTTCTATAGACTTTCTAATTGGCCAGGAACCACGAGTTAGAACCATGAGTCGTGGTTCAAACGATGACCCATGGAACCAACCCATAATTCCTGAAGCCGACCATTTTTCCAGCTTTTTCCTAATTATTTTCCAGGGTATTTTAGTCATTATCCGCCCCTTTTAACTCCTAAATAATGTCATTTGGACTAGTTTGTCACGCCCCAAACCATGGGAGGCATGACCGACACCCGGAGCCCCAAAAGGCCGAGGGTGCCAAAATAGAGTGTATCTCTGTTGAACCTGCTGGGGGTCTGAGACCGACAAGGTCTCTAAGAATTACAATTTGAAACACTGAAAGCTCAATAGTAGTTAAGCAACTCAAGGCCGACAAGGCTATTATCATAGTAGATAACTAATAACAAGGCCGACAAGGCCATACCCAACACTGATGTACATATACACGTCTACAAGCCTCTAGGAGTAAGTAAAATATCTCATATCCAGGACAGGGCCCTGGACTACCCATAAGCTGTACATATACATAACCTGGTCAAAATATAAGCTAGACCTCTGACTCGTCAGCTCCAGGAAGAATGGAGCTTACCAAAATGGCTGAACTCCGCAACTCCTACTGAAGAGGTCTATCTGAGTTTCTGTCTGGACCTGCAGGCATGAATGCAGCGCCCCCAGGCAATGGGGCGTCAGTACGACAATAATGTACTGGCATGTAAGGTAGAAGCATGAAAGCAAGTCGCAAGTAGTAAATCTGAACAAGATAAAATATGAAACTTGTAAACTGTAATTGGTAAGACTCGTTAAGCTCTTTCTCCTTTATTCTTTTTAGAACACAACACATGCATTAACTCACGCTGCAACTCACTCTTTATAACCCACACTGAACCACAATAGCGCCTCGGCGCACCCTATATTTAATAGCCTCAATATGGCAGTAGCGCCTCGGCGCACACTATGTATATAATGGCCTCAATATGGCAGTAGCACCTCGGTGCACACTATGTGTATAATGGCCTCAATATGGCAGTAGCACCTCGGTGCACACTATGTATATAATAGCCTCAATATGGCAGTAGCACCTCGGTGCACACTAACACGCAAACCACGCATAATAAGTGTATTACTAGATTGACCTTCAAAGCTATTCTTGTTATTTATGAAGGTTCATTTAGATAACGTCTTTAGCCTTGGCTTACTAGGTGTTGGAATCAACATACCAAACACATATAAATGGGGATTGACTTTCTAACTTTCCTTGTATACTTTCTAAAGCTTGATTAGAGATCACAATACAAAGAAGAAACTCGACAAAAGGATAACTTACGTTTCGTGCAAAAAGAATCGGATTTTTTATAAGAAGGCGACTTGAATCACCATAATGTATAAATTAGTTCCTTAAGACTTGTTGAGTTACCAAATCAGCTCTCTTACAACAAAATACTCAAATTCCTTCTTTCGGAGATTTAGAGTTCTATTTCTAGATTCATGCCGATAAGGAATAAAGAAGCCTTAACATACCTCGTTCTTTCCGAAGATTGCGCTTACCACAACTTGGACTTTCCTTTATTAAGTTAATCTACAACACAAGGGTATAATGAAGCTAATATTAGCTCTTAAACCTGCTGCAACACTCCCAAAACAGTAGCTAAACATTTCCCGGGCAGATTTACGTATTTTGCATTAATTAAAGGTGTATCGTCACACCTTCCTCCCCTTATCCAATACACATCACACACACACCAACCTACTGCCTCCAATAATACAAAACACATCAAACATCCCCTACACAACCCACCATGCCGAAATACAATAGCAACACATTGAACTCACGGCTTCCGATCGCCGTCCCGTGAGTTCTTAACAACAATTCAACAACAATTGTTCATCCGAACTTCAATCCAAAAATATTATTATGGGCAGAGTACTTACCACACTTGAAGGTGTGTTTTTATCCTCTTTTTATTGATGCTTTAAAAGCTTAAGGACCCCCTACACATACACCAACAAGAGAAGAAGAAATCTCTTAATTGTTACACAATTTCCATGTGTTAAATCATAAGAAAGGGCTGCCATAGTTCATGTCTTTCTTACCATAGGATATCCTAGCTATATGTAGTAGATTAATACCAAGATAACAAGTTGTTGAACTCACCTTAAGCTTCAATTAATCTTGGTCTTCTTAGAACCCTAAAGGGAGAGAAGGGCTGCAAAAAAGAAATGAGATAAGAGAGAATTTTCCAGCTTTTTGTGTTCAACATTGATCAGCAAATGGCCTATATAAAGGGACCTTTTTGGCCGACTTTTTTGAGTATATTTGGGCCAAAATGGGTCAAGAAACTTGGGCCAAAATTACCCTTTGCTTGGGCCTCAAAAGGGTTAAGTTTTGGGGCTGATTTTGGGCTTCTCTTGGGTCAAAATGTGGTCAATATTGGTGGCTACCTTTTGTAGTTGTTTGGGCCAGATTTGGTTGTGCTTTGATGGGCCAACTTTAAGCTTCATTTGGGCTACCATTAGGTCTAATAATCCATGGTGTTGCTGCCCGTAATCGGCCCTCGGAACTTAGTTCGTTAGCGTAGGTAGGTGATGCACCTACTTGTCACCTAAGAGCTTAGATAAGTCGAGCAAGTACCTCACTTGTTTTATCTCATTTTCAAAACCCTCCTCCTTATAATTTAACTTAACACTTATATACATTTGACCATTTCAAATTCTAGGCCAAAGTACCCCTTCACAATCTCGAGCTCAAATACCTTCGTCGATATTTACTTAGTCACATAGGTTTTGAAAGGTACGGGGTGTTATATCCTTCCCTCCTTAGAATCATTCGTCCTCGAATGAGGGTAATGCATATAGAGCTCTAGTCCCTTAGGATTTTATTTTTTTTTTTGAAATTTCGGCAGAGTTTCCTTTATAATTGGGACTATCCAAAAACCTGAAACTCAGCAAAAGTCCAGCACGATGCCTCACAGGGCGATACAACTATATACAATTAAATATAATCATTTTCACATGTTCAAACCTGATCATATTTGCATAGTAGGAAGAGTATCAAGAATATAAGAATATGACTTACCTATGTACTCTCTTCAAGTCATAAATAACTGGGGATGTTTTTTCCTCATTTCTTCCTCGGCTTCCCACGTCATTTCTTCAATATTATTATTTCTCCACAACACCTTTACTGAGGCTACTTCTTTGTTTCTGAGCTTCCTAACTTGACGATCTAGGATAGAAATTGGTACTTCCTTATAGGATAAGTCTTCAGAAAGTTGAACATCTTTAATAGGCATAATACGTGAAGGATCTCCAATGCACCTTCGTAGCATCGATACATGAAATACAGGATGGACTGTCTCCAATTCTGGGGGTAAATCTAGCTCATATGCCACTTTTCCTACCCTCCGAATGATCCTGTATGGTCCAATATATCTTGGACTAAGCTTTCCCTTTTTACCAAATCGCATAACGCCTTTCATAGGCGAAACCTTTAGCAAAACCCAATCACTAATATTAAATTCCAAATCCCGACGTCGCACATCTGCATATGATTTCTGCCTACTCTGGGCTGTTAGTAATCTTTCTCGGATTAGCTTCACCTTCTCCATTGCCTGATTAACTAGGTCTGGCCCTAATAATCCTGCTTCTCCAATTTCAAACCATCCAATTGGTGATCTACACTTTCGCCCGTATAAAGCCTCATAAGGAGCCATTTGAATGCTTGCATGGAAGCTATTATTATAAGCAAACTCAATTAGTGGCAAATGGTCATCCCAACTCCCTTTAAAATCTAGTACACAAGCTCGTAGCATATCTTCGAGTGTTTGAATAGTGCGTTCAGCTTGTCCATCTGTCTGTGGATGAAAAGCTGTACTGAGACTTATTTGAGTACCTAAGCCTCTCTGGAAAGACCTCCAGAAATTTGCTGTAAACTGAGCACCCCTATCTGAAATGATGGAAATTGGGACACCATGAAGTCGAACTATTTCACTAATATACAACTTGGCATAATCTTTAGCAGTATAAGTTGTCCTGACTGGCAAAAAGTGAGCTGATTTTGTAAGTCTATCTACAATCACCCATATGGAATCATACTTCCGATAAGTACGGGGTAAGCCTGTAATAAAGTCCATGTTGATCACCTCTCATTTCCAGGTAGGTATCACTATACTTTGAGTTAGACCTCCAGGTCTCTGGTGTTCAATTTTTACCTGTTGACAATTCGGGCATTGGGCTACAAACTCTGCAATATTTCTCTTCATATTATTCCACCAATAAATCTGTCGAAGATCATGATACATTTTCGTCGCTCCTGGATGGATTGAATAGCGGGAATAGTGAACTTCTGCCAAAATTTTTTGCACCCCCTTGAAATGAGTGCATGTACATCACACCTCCTACGGTTGTTGCCAAAGCTCCGAGTGAACCCGAAATAGGCCATGGACTTGGATCTACCAAATGATAAGAATGCCTCTGAGATTCAATCATAAACCACTTTGCCTCTCCCGAAGCTCCCCGACGTTAGGTACACATAGACGACCTTGATATCTCAGTACCCCATCCTCCTTAAGCTCTATTAGTGGTTGCTTCTGTTGTGGAATTTCCTCCCTCAATCTTACTAATTCTGAATCATCATATTGTCTTTCCTTTACCTCTGTCACTAGTGAGGATTCCGCTGTGCTTTGAATAACAACTCCCCCATTACCTTGGTCTAGTAGTCGAACCTGCAAATTCGCTAACTGATGTAGTTCTCTTGTCATCTCAATCTTTCTATTTTCCACGTGGCTCAAGCTTCCCATGGATTTGCGGCTAAGTGCATCGGCCACTACATTGGCCTTCCCTGGAAGGTACAAAATATCTACGTCATAATCCTTTAGTAACTCTAGCCACCTTCTTTGCCTTAGGTTTAAATCCTTCTGTTTGAATAAATATTGTAGACTTTTGTGGTCCGTAAACACGTCTACATGGACTCCAAAAAGGTAATGGCGCCAAATTTTCAAGGCAAATATAACTTCTGCCAATTCAAGATCGTGAGTAGGGTAATTTTGTTCGCGCTTCCTTAGTTGTCTCGAGGCATAGGCAATAACTTTACCATGTTGCATTAAAATGCAGCCCAACCCAATCCTTGAAGCATCACAATAAACAACATAACCTTCCGTGCCTTCTAGCAGAGTTAAGATAGGTGCTGAAGTAAGCATGTCCTTCAACTCCTGAAAACTCTGCTCACATGCATCAGACCACTGGAACTTGGCAGCTTTATGAGTCAACTTTGTCAATGGTGCAGATATAGAAGAAAATCCTTCCACAAACCTCCGGTAATAACCTGCTAAGCCCAAAAAACTACAGATCTCTGTAGCATTCAAGGGCCTCGGCCAATTCTTTACTGCTTCAATCTTTTGGCCGTCAACTCTAATACCTTCGTCTGTAATTATATGGCCAAGAAAAGCCACTGAAGTCAACCAAAACTCACAGTTGGAGAACTTCGCATATAATTTATGATTCTGAAGTGTTTGCAATACTGCACGTAAATGATCAGCATGTTCGGCTTTGGACCGCGAGTAAATCAGGATATCGTCAATAAATACGATCACGAATACATCTAGGAATGGCTTGAAGACCCGATTCATTAGGTCCATAAAAGTTGTTGGGGCATTAGTAAGCCCAAAAGATATTACTAGAAATTCAAAGTGGCCATACCTTGTCCTAAAGGCTGTTTTTGTAACATCTACCCCTTTAACACTTAACTGGTGATACCCCGACAGCAAGTCAATCTTTGAAAAACATTTGGCGCCTTGCAACTGATCAAAAAGGTCACCAATCTTTGGAAGCGGATACTTATTCTTGATTGTAACTTTGTTCAGTTGTCGGTAATTGATACACATTCTCAAGGACCCATCCTTCTTATGAACAAACAAAACTGGTGTGCCCCATGGCGATGTACTAGTCCTAATGAAACCTTTTTCGAGTAGATCCTTTAACTGTTCCTTTAACTCTCTTAATTCTATAGGAGCCATCCTGTAAGGGGGACTTGATATTGGCTGAGTATCTGGGAGTAGGTCAATGGCAAACTCAATTTCCCTTTCTGGTGGGATTCCTGGAAGCTCATCCGGGAATACATCTAGAAACTGACTCACCACGGGAACTGATTGAAGCGTCGTTGGTCCATCCTATGTGCTTCTTACTCAGACTAAATGATAAATATAGCCTTTAGAAATCATTTTCTGGGCCTTAAGGTAGGAAATAAACCTACCCCTTGGCGTGGCAGCATTACCTTTCCACTCTAGGATTGTCTCTTCCAAAAAATGGAATTTGACAACCTTATTTCTACAATTGATATTAGCATAACATGCAGCTAACCAGTCCATGCCCAGAATGACATCGAAGTCAATCATATCTAATTCGATTAGATCAGCTGAAGTGAGGCAGTCATAAATCCACACTGCACAATATCGATAAAATTGTCTAGCTATAATAGATTCACCAACTGGCGTAGATACAACAAAGGGTCTAGGCAATAACTCAGGGCTTGCCCCCCAACTTACCAGCAACGAGCGGGGTAACATATGAAAGAGTAGAGCCAGGATCTATAAGTGCATAAAAAGCATGAGTAAAAATAGTCAATGTACCTGTAACAACATCAGGTGACGATTCCAAGTCCTGGCGACCGGCTAGAGCATAAGTGCGATTCTTACCACTGCCTAAACTGGATGCTCCTCCTCCTCCTCTACCTCTACCATGACCTGATGTAGCCTGTTGGTCTGTTCTAGGGGGACGAATAGTAGATGAAGAAGCTGCTATCGACCCTGTAGGTTGGGACATCTCACCCCTACCTCTACTCGGACAGTCTCGCATAAAGTGACCAGGATTCCCACATGAATAACAAGTATTTGAACCCAGGCGACATATCCCAGGATGCTTCCTACCGTACTGAACACAAGGTGGCAAAGGTGGCCTCATCTGACCTGAATGCCCCTGGCGATAGGAACTGGATGCACCTGAACTGTGGCCTGGTCCAGTCTAAGAAAAACGATCATACCTCTGCCTTTGCAACTGATATGGGGCACCACTAGTAGGGTGGGGTGATCGCCTATTAAAATGTGGCCTAACATTACCTCGTGGCTCTACATAGGACCCAATAGATCTAGCCCTCTTATTCTGATCCCTTTCTCGGCTTTGGTTATCTCCAATTTGTACTTCAAGATCCTCTGCAGTCTGAGCAATAGCCTGTATCTTAGAAATATTCATAGCCTCTTGTGTGGCTGCTATTGTTAATCCCTTAATCAATTCATCCTTAAGGCCATGCACATATCGATGAACTCTAGCTCACATCGTACTCAAAATATTGGGGGCGTACCTAGCTAATGAATTAAACCTGAGGCTATATTATCGAACATTCATATTGCTCTGCCTAAGGGCTAGAAATTGATCAAGTTTGGCCTCTCGAACCTCCGGTGGAAGATAGTGAGCTAGGAAGGCCTCTGAAAATTCCTCCTATTCAGCTGGGGGTGCATTTGATCCCCTAGACCGATCCCAAGCCTCGAACCATAAAATGGCCACATCTCGTAACCTGAAAGATGCAAACTCCACTCCCTCCACTACTGTTGCATGCATGACTCGAAGTACTCAATAAGTCTGATCAATAAACTCCTGAGGATCCTTACGTGGGTCAGAGCCTGTAAATATAGGAGGACTTAGGCTGATAAACTCTCGAGCCCTAGAACCTTCTGAGCCACCTGACCTAGCACTCGATGATGCCCCAATTTGTTGTTGTTGTGTGACTACCATCTGGGTCAATAATCGAACAACACTCCTGATGTCCTGGTCCTCTACTTCAGGTGGAGGATCTACAGGTGCTGGTTCATCTCTAGCTATCTCAGTTGCCACTGGAGCAGGTGGGGTGAGGGGTACTGGATCCCCTCTAGTCTCATCAGGTACTTGATGAACTGGGATCTCTGGTGTCGGTGATTCACTTTGAGCCTCAAATCTATCCAATCAGATAGGCGGGGAACGACTAGTACCTTCCCCCATACCCGTGCCAACCCGTCGGCTACTCATTTGTCTGGTCACAGGCATTTCTGTAAACAAGGAATAGAAAAACATGAATTAGACTTCAAATATCTTATGACCTCGCTCTATTGCACGATCTAGCAAATGAAAGAATGATAACAATTCCTAAATGTCCTGTAGACTCATGATTATAGGTATGGTGCACAACACACCCATAAGCAAGACTCTACTAGACACGGCTTGTAAAATCCCTGGGATTCAACGTGCTCTGATACCAAGTTTGTCAAGCCCCAAACCATGGGAGGCATGACCAACACCCGGAACCCCAAAAGGCTGAGGGTGTCAAAATAGAGTGTATCTCTATTGAACCTGTTGGGGGTCTGAGACCGACAAGGTCTCTAAGAATAGCAATTTGAAACATTGAAATCTCAATAGTAGGTAAACAACTCAAGGTCGACAAGTCTATTATCATAGTAGATAGCTAATAACAAGGCCGACAAGGTCATACCCAACATTGATGTACATATACACGTCTACAAGCCTCTAGGAGTAAGTAAAATATCTCATATCCAGGACAGGGCCCTGGACTACCCATAAGTTGTACATATACAAAACCTAGTCAAAATATAAGCTAGACCTCTGACTCGTCAGCTCCAGGAAGAATGGAGCTTACCAAAATGGCTGAACTCTGCAACTCCTACTGAAGAGGTCTATCTGGGTTTCTGTCTGGACCTGCAGGCATGAATACAGCGCCCCCAGGCAATGGGGACGTCAGTACGATAATAATGAACTGGCATGTAAGGTAGAAGCAAAAAAGCAAGTCGCAAGTAGTAAATCTGAACAAGATATAATATGAAACTTGTAAACTGTAATTGGTAAGACTCGTTAAGATCTTTCTCCTTTATTCTTTTTAGAATACAACACATGCATTAACTCACACCACAACTCACTCTTTATAACCCACACTGAACCACAATAGCGTCTCGGTGCACCCTATATATAATAGCCTCAATATGGCAGTAGCGCCTCGGCGCACACTATGTATATAATGGCCTCAATATGGCAGTAGCACCTCGATGCACACTATGTATATAATGGCCTCAATATGGCAGTAGCACGTCGGTGCACACTATATATATAATAGCCTTAATATGGCAGTAGCACCTCGGTGCACACTAACACGCAAACCACGCATAATAAGTGTATTACTAGATTGACCTTCAAAGCTATTCATGTTATTTATGAAGGTTCATTTAGATAAATTCTTTAGCCTTGGCTTTCTAGGTGTTGGACTCAACATACCAAACACATATAAATGGGGATTTGACTTGATAACTTTCCTTGTATACTTTCTAAAGCTTGATTAGGGATCACAATACAAAGAAGAAACTCGACAAAAGGATAACTTACGTTTTGTGCAAAAAGAATCAGATTTTTATAAGAAGGCGACTTGAATTACCATAATGTATACCTTAGTTCCTTAAGACTTGTTGATCTACCAAATTATCTCTCTTATAATAGAATACTCAAATTCCTTCTTTCGGAGATTTAGAGTTCTATTTCTAGATTCATGCCGATAAGGAATAAAGAAGCCTTAACATACCTCGTTCTTTCCGAAGATTGTGCTTACCAGAACTTGGACTTTCCTTTATTAAGTTAATCTACAACACAAGGGTATAATGAAGCTAATATTAGCTCTTAAACCTGATGCAACCTTTCCAAAACAATAGCTAAACATTTCCCGGGTAGATTTACGTATTTTGCATTAATTAAAGGTGTATCGTCACACTTTTCTCCCCTGTCCAATACACATCACACACACACCAACCTACTTCCTCCAATAATACAAAACACATCAAACATCCCCTACACAACTCACCATGCCGAAATACAATAGCAACACATTGAACCCACGGCTTCCGATCGCCGTTCCGTGAGTTCTTAACAACAATTCAACAACAATTGTCCATCCAAACTTCAATCCAAAAATATGATTATGGGAAGAGTACTGACCACACTTGAAGGTGTATTTTTATCCTCTTTTTATTGATGCCTTGAAAAGCTTAAGTACCCCCTACACATACACCAACAAGAGAAGAAGAAATCTCTTAATTGTTACACAATTTCTATGTGTTAAATCTTAAGAAAGGGGCTGCCATAGTTCATGTCTTTCTTACCATAGGATATCCTAGCTATATGTAGTATATTATTACCAAGATAACAAGTTGTTTAACTCACCTTAAGCTTGAATGAATCTTGATATTCTTAGAACCCTAAAGGGAGAGAAGGGCTGCCAAAAGGAAAGGAGATAAGAGAGAATTTTTTCATCTTTTTGTGATCAATATTGATCAAAAAAAGGTCTTTATAAAGGGACCTTTTTGGCCGATGTTTTTGAGTATATTTGGGCCAAAATGGGTCAAGAAACTTGGGCCAAAATTACCCTTTGCTTGGGCCTCAAAAGGGTTAAGTTTTGTGGCTGATTTTGGGCTTCTCTTGGGTCAAAATGTGGTCAATACTGGTGGCTACCTTTTGTAGTTGTTTGGGCTAGATTTGGTTGTGCTTTGATGGGCCAACTTTAAGCTTTATTTAGGCTACTATTAGGTCTAATAATCCATGGTGTTGCTGCCCGTAATCGGCCCGCGGAACTTAGTTCGTTAGCGTAGGTAGGTGATGCACCTACTTGTCACCTAAGAGCTTAGATAAGTCGAGCAAGTACCTCACTTGTTTTATCTCATTTTCAAAACCCTCATCCTTATAATTTAACTTAACACTTACATACATTTGACCATTTCAAATTCTAGGCCAAAGTACCCCTTCACAATCTCGAGCTCAAATAACTTCGTCGATATTTACTTAGTCACATAGGTTTTGAAAGGTACGGGGTGTTACAGTAAGTTAGCCTTGAGAGGTGTTTTCCCAGAGTTGTTTCTCGTGGGTAGTTCTTGTTAGTCTGTTTCTAGT
This sequence comes from Jaltomata sinuosa, assembly GCA_003996215.1. NCBI lineage: Eukaryota > Viridiplantae > Streptophyta > Magnoliopsida > Solanales > Solanaceae > Jaltomata > Jaltomata sinuosa. The sequence goes on from QJPP01000293.1 coordinate 24,632, forward strand.
TGGGTTATCCCTGTTTCATTATGAGTTTGGACTTGTGGTTGAGTTTCCCTTGTTGAACGGTCCTAGATGGTTGTTTCGTAGGCTGTTATCTAGCGTGGCTAGAGATCCGTGAGATGGTTCGGTGTATTACCGATAGTTAGGCTGGAGTTGAGATTTTGCCTTAGTTGGGAGATATTGGTTATGCTAGTGTGCATAGATTGGTTTGGTCTCCCGAGTGTCTAGAGTCGACCCTCTTTGTTGATTAGTTTAGGAGGTTGGTAGGTATGTGGGTTGTTCCCATAGTCTCCTCCACTTCCTGGTCCGTTGGGTGTTTTGTTATATCCCTAGCTCCAATTGGAATGAATCTTGATCGTAGTTCTTTCGATGAGCTCTGGATGTTGGTATCGTGATTGGGTCTTAACTTTAAGCACTTCCGACTAAGTATTGATCGTAACCTCGTGGTTGGGTTGTATTTGTAAGCATTTTGGGTGAGTTGGGCATCTGGCCCATCCTTCTCCTGCCTTATTGAATTTGACGTGTAGTTGTGAGTAGTAAGGTAATGGCTTCAGGTTCTTATTCGAGAAAGGATTTGTAAGGTTTAGTATGTGCTAAGGAAGTATTTTTTTTAGTTAAAAAAGAAGGGAGATAACTCTTTGTATGTGTTTATGTGTCCTCGTAGTTGCCTGAGTTGGCGATGAAGGTTTGTTTTGGGATTGTGTGTCGGTGATTCGATTCAGCCGTCTACACATTGATGTGGGTTTTCCATCGATTGGTTTTGTTTCAGTAGCAACTGTGGTGTTGGTAATTTGCATATTCAGGCCTAGTTGGCTTGGGTTCTTATGGGTTCATTGGAAGCATACTGGTTTGACCAAGGCTTTAGTTGGTAGTTTTGAAAGTTGGGATTTAGAATCATGGCTTGGCAGGTTACATCGGATGGTTCGTGGCAGTTTCTATTTGGTTACAGCATCCTAGTGCCGAGAGGCAGTGGGTGCGGGCAACTTAGCTTCTTTACTTCAATTGCGGATGCGGTTATTAGCCTTGGACACCTAGTCCTTGGCAAACCTCTGCAAGAGGTGGGATATTCCAGATTTCAGCAGTATTATAGTTAGTATGAGATCATTCTACCATGGTTGGACAGACTCAGCAGCGTAAGTTTGAGCTTCAGTAGTGGTGTATGTTTTATGTGGTCAGCTTGTGCGGGTTGAAACTAGCGTTGCTATTTTGAGTTCTGATGATACGTAGAGACTAGTAATCGCCATTCATTTACCAAGGATTTGAAAGTTTATTTAATTGAATCCTCTGGAGTTGTTGTTTATGTGGGGTTCTAGTGTTGGATAGACTCGGCCAGTATGGACAAGAAGTTCATTATGATATATGCTTCGAAGTGGTTGGTTGTTTGCAGAACCAGTAGAGCGGTTGATTCGAGCCAAAGGAATGAATTGAAAGTGTATGCAAAAATTTCTATTGCTAGATGGTAACTTTGAACCCCAGGCACCTTTTTCCTTTGCCTTCGGGGTGTTTGGACTTGATATTCGTGGCATGGTGGACTTCTTCCTGAGGTGAGATTCGTAAGGCAATTTCACATTCAAATGGTGTTTGAGTGTTCGGAGTAGAAGTAGTGTTTTCTAGAGTTGGGAGCTTGGCTCATGGTTACAGACTTCGTGGTAGGCTTACCACACTTTTTGAAGGATCGTGGTTTTGGTTTGGGTCTTTTGGGCAGGTTGCCCTGGTTCATTCACTTTCAGCTGATTCAGACCTGGCACGGCTCAGTTAGCGAATTTGATGTTAGAAAAAATATTTGTTCGTTGGTTGGTGGTCAGTCAAGGCAGATAACTTTAGTTTCAATGATATGCTACAAGTTGTTATCTTGGATGGCAAAGGCTAGTAGCCTATATCTTGGCTTAAAACGCATTTGAATAAAATGGGTGACTTCGTTCGTGGTAAAGTATAAGGAAGAACAATGGATCTCCGGTGTGTCAGTTGATGCTTCGAGGGTGGTTTGAGTGTTCAGCTTGTATGCAGCTTCCTTTTTGTGGTGCTAAAGGATTCAGTTCAGAAAAGAAAAAAAAGGGGCTTTTGCGGAACAGCGGGTTCATGAGTTAGAGTTTTGGTTTGATGGATTTTCTGGTAAACTTGGTATGGTTTTGAGGATTCGAGTTTTGTGTGTTGATAGCCTTGGTGCTCTGGTTTTGGTGTTGTGTAGGTGATTTTTTGTTAAGATTCTCGAGGTTAAGTTTGGGTTGGCAGATCTTTGAAGGTTGAAATCTAGCTTGGCTAGTAAGAAATTAAGGCTTGGTTGCTTTCTTTGGTTCTGTTCTATTGGGTGTCGTCCAGTCGCGGAGGTTACCCGGGTTGTCTGAGAGAGTAGTGCGGGCGTTGTATCCGCTATTCTTAAATCTCTGGTATTTTATTCCTACTTGACTTTCGGGGACGAAAGTCATTATAGTAGTGGATGATGTAATGACCCTTCCGGTTATTTTACACGTTTTCTCATTTCTTGTACCATTAGAGCTTACTTGTAGCGGCCCAAGTCATTTATGGCTTGTCGGGACCGGTAGCTCGGTGCCCGGGCCGTTTGTTTGGTCTTTATGGCCGCTCCTCGTTTTAGAGCTTCAACTTTGGAAATCATTGACTTCCGACAACATTCTTGGTAATATCAAAGAATTAAACCAAGGTTCTAGGTCAAAGGAATCCCTTACTCAAAAGTTTGAGTTAAAGAAATGCCTCGTGTAACACCTCGCCCGTTTGGAAGGTTTAAAGTAACTCGTACCTTTGGGTTAAGACTAATAGTGTCTAATATACTAAAAAGGATGTGTTATGAGGTATTGTAATGGCAAAATGGTCGTATGATAAGTCTTGAAGTCAACAAAGTTGCGAAACAAAAGTCGGAAAAAGTTATTGTAAATTCCTTTAAGGAATTCTCTTCAAATTTGGGTTGAATGTCTTGGGTTGTTTTTCCCTATATATAAAGCTTTAGTGGTCCCCCAATATACCAAATCGAAGGTCTACGAGTCTAGTTTCCAACTCACTAAACCGTTCATCCATACGACTTCATAATAGAGAGATATTTGTGTTTTCGTAAGACCGCGCAAGCAGATACGTCAAGGTGGAACCCACATCCTAAGTCGGTTTTGCTTTATAAAAGGTGTTCCAGATTCGTTTTAATTCATAAAAATCACCCAAAAGCTTCAGAAAATCATAAGGAAAGTCCATAAATAATCCATGGACTTTTATCCTTTCAGTTTGGAAGTTTAACGGAAGTTGCTCTACGTCGCGAGCTCGTCATTTTGGTATAGTTTTCCCCATCAATTTCATGGCGTATCTTCGTGGGTGTTGATGCAGCGAACTATCAGGTGTTTTCTGAGTATTTGGCAGTAGCTATGGAGTTATTTTGGTGAGGTATGGATCCCGTACACTTATTTATTTGTTGGATCAAGATTTTAAGCTTCTAGTTATGAAAAGTTGTTTTTGCCGATATCTTGTAGTAGTTTCTTGTTGATTTTGGATCTGTTTGTTGTTCCTGCAAGGAGGCAGGTTGTTAATCTTGGGATATTGAATATTATTGTCAAGGAAATCTCTCCCCTATGACCCTCCTTCGTTATTATATGTTCTAGTATTGTTTTATAGATTTCTGAGCCACGAAGTGGTATTTTGGATTTGTGGCTTTGGACAGCCCCTTTATCTTGTTATGTTTGGTTATTGTTGTGGTGTTCTAGTTGTGGTAAGGTTCTTGAGGGATTGGGAAATTGTGCGATTCTTTTTGGGATCGCATACGATAGTGATTGGATTGGACAACGTGAAGTATGCCTTGAAATAGTGCCTCGGGAGCTTGTCGCTCCTTTAGATGTGGTTAACATATTATTGTTGGATTTAGCTGCCATTTCTTATTGTTCTTGGCCTCATTTTATGTTTTTGAGTTAGCTAGTCACGAGTATGACATTACCACCTTATCAAATGGCTATGGTTCGTTCTTGCAGCCTCGTCGATTCTAGCAATTGTTCCATTACCTTGGTTGGTCAGCCTTCATAAAGACGCCTTTGGGGCTTCAGTTAAAAGTATTCTTTTGTGATTTGGAGCTTTCCGGAGCAGTTTGAGTCTGGACGACATCGTACCCGCAGCTAGTCATCGGATGACAGGTAGGTTATGGTTTTCCCCTATCTAGACTCTGCGTATATAGGCTATAACTGCATTAATTAGCATCCTTCGATGGGTTGTTATAGGTTTGTACCCCAGACCTTCTCCGCCTTTCGTTGGTCTATTTCATACGTTGTTTGTAGTATTCGCGTAGTATTGTATATTACCTTTGTGGTCCTGTGTGGCCTTGTATTGACTCTGGAACATAGATGGTGGGTTATTTGGGGAATGTCCGCGAGACTCAGACATAGAGATGATCCTTTTAGGCTGGTTATGTCTGCTGAGTAGCTATTGGGCCTGTGCAGGGCTGATAGGAGTTGTGAGCCGTTGGGATACTTTTATATTTGTGTGCGAGCATATCACCCATGAAAAAGGTTTTACCCTGCATGTTTTACTACAGTTTTGGCTGCGATCCACTACTGACAGTTTTCCTAAATCTGCATGCCCCTGGGGGCCCTTTTTTGGTACTGTTGATGATAGAAAAGGGGATTTTTGGATGTTTTCGCACTGATTTTATTACTGGTACTAGTCTCTACGGGGCAGAGCACCAGGCTTGATTTTATTACTGATACTAGTCTCTGCGGGGCAGAGCACCAAACTTGATTTTATTACTGACTAGTCTCTGCAGGGCGGAGCACTAGACTTGATTTACTACAATTTTAGACCCGGTTAAGCCCGGGCACCCTTGGAGTGGTTTTTGAGGCATTTTCTACTGCTTTAGTCCTGGACAGGTTCTGGGCTTGCATATTCGATACTGGATCTCTATCTTGATCCCGGACTTTTCTGTGGATGACATGTCTTGATTTTGAGTTTTAGTATGGGGTCGGGGACCTCCATGGACCTTGCCACTCCGGGCCTGGGGCTTTGGGCTGCGTGCGCCGGAGGGAAGGGTATTCGGTGGAGTAGAGGTATACGGGCTGAGTCCTTCCATGGAACCTGCCTACTGGGCCCGATTGGCACCGGAGGAGGTACATACAGAGGTTCTATTTCACATCATATCATATCATGCATTGGATTCCACCCTTGTTTGTTGTGTGTTCAGTGTATGCTCCGGTAGTATGGGATGCCGGAGGGTTTGCTTTCACTTGATTGTGTTCCTCGGTTGTATAGGCAGCCGTTGGGACTGTAGGTAGACTATATTTACTCCTGTTTTTACTTAGATCTTGTCTTGGCACCCAGTTCTTGAAAGATTAGTGATGGCTATCCTGTTGAGGCTTTGGTTATGGGATTTTTGATTATTGAGAGGGCTTTAGAGTCCTATCTTATTGAGGCAATTTTGTGTGGCCTTCTGAGCAGAGTGTGAGACTCTGGTTCTATTCTTGTGGGAAGCTAAATGGTATCTCTCGGTTATTGTGGTCTAGTTATTTCATCCTAGAGTGGTACTTGTGAGGTGATTCCCTGGTTATGCTATCATGTGATTGGATCGGTGTTATGATTTCCTTATACTTGTTGATTCCATTTTTAGTATGTTAGACTGCTCTCCATATTTTCCTTTTACTTGAGGTTACCGGTATACCGCCATTTCTCAACTCTCTCTACTTACTTATATTATTGTGCAAGGACTCCAGGTGCGTTCTCCTTTCCTTCACTTGTGATTCTATGTAATTGTATCTCTGTGCTAGCATATGTTACTTGAAGCTCTTGGTTATGGATGATCTGTGCTATCTCCTTGTGCCTTGCTTATTGCTTCAGTGACTGCTTTCTTGCTATATGTTAGTTACTCCTTTTATATCTTATATGCGCTCAGTCGGCTGATGATACCTACTGAGTACCCGTTGTTTTGGTGCTCATACTACACTTCTGCACTTTTTGGTGCAGATATTAGCTGAGCTTTCGCCGTTGATCACATTGAAGACTCGTGCAGCTTTTGGATCTATGAGACTAGGGTAAGCGCCTGACGATCGGGGCTTGTCTGCATCTCATCTATTGTACTATTGCTCCTTGTACTTTCGGAGGCAATTTATGTTGTGTTTTGTTACTACTAGCACTTGTATTCTATTAGAAGCTTTTGTACTATTGATAGCAAGTCTTGGGGATGGTGTAGTTTCCTTTATGAATTTATATTTGAGTTTTTCTTCCGTTTTGTCTACCTTTACATTATGCCTCTGCTTATCTCAGCTTGTTGAGCGTATTGGTTAGGTAGTAGCCCATTACTAGCTGTTCCGAGCTACGGGAATTGGTTCGCCTACTGGGGGGGTTGTAAGTGCCATCATGACTTGAGAAATCGGGTCGTGACAGTCCCATACATGAACAATATGAAATTTGATATGTCTCTATGTTTTATAAAAGGTTTGGCGTCTAGATGTGTCTACGTAAGCTATGTGAATTGCATGGTATAGTATACCCTTATTCTTTTCAAACAAATTTGACATTAGATATGTCACAAGTATATATGAGCTCTATATATATATATATATTTTGGGGAGTAGTATTTAGCACCGAGCGATAAGGGTTTGATTACCCAAGTCCAAAACTACATTGCCAGCGTAGGTTATGAATTGCCCAATGGGCTTATGAAAGTGGTACCACTCTATGTCATTAATGGTGTCCTTGCTTTAAAGGGGCATAGGACAGCTTTGCTAACTATGGTTATATAGTTGGGTATGGTGTCCCATACCTTGGCAGGGTTCGGGGCAGCTTTGCTAACTAGGGTTATATATTTAGATTCCATGTAGCTCACATGGTCTATTGTCGGTTATGAAAAACTTCCATAAGAAAGTTTTATGCATCAAGTTATCCTATTTCATAATTTAAGCTTTACTTATGGTATTTTCCCACGATATCTCTTTTACGCATTATTTCAGATTTAAGTATGTTTTAAGTATGTTTTGATTTCATTTATGCATATCTCACATATTCAGTACATCCTATAGTACTGACGTATATTTTGTGTTGCATCCTATTATGATACATATTTAGACTCTACTTCTCCGGCGCGTGGCTAGTCATTGCCAGCTATCCAGATTATCTTGGTGAGTCCTCATCATCTGAGGACCGTAGTTATGAGTAGTGTTTTTATGTCTCTTTCCTGTTGGATTTCTGAGTTAGTTGGGGTTTTGTCCCATCAACTCCTATTTCAGATTTAGAGGCTTCAGAAATAGCTAGTTTGTATTCTGGATTGGTATTTCGTAGACTTTATCCCATATCAACTTATGGGTTTCTAACTTCATTATCTATGCTTCCACTTTGCCTTTCTTAAATATATCTGAGTACTCTATGACCAAGGGTTAACTTGAGGCACTTGTTGTCCCGGGTCCCATGTTATGCCTAGGGGGTAGCTTCGGGGCGTGACAAACTTGGTATTAGAGCCTCAGGTTCAAAAGTCCTAGGGTGTCTAAAAGATCCATCAAGTAGAGTCTCTTTCATGTGTGTGAAGCACGCCACAGTTATGAGAGAGAAGCTATGAGGTGTCTTAGGAAAGAACTTCACTTCTTTCTTGATCAATATCATGCGGTAGAGTTTAACTTTGTTAACCCTCTAATCCATTCTTTATAGGTTTCAGATTATGACTTCTTGCCATGCTATTCCTCGCCGAGCCGCCCGAAATGTTGATCCTTCGATATCCAACCCCAAGGTCACTACTGCGGAGTTCAGAAATGCTATTCATATGCTAGCCCAGTCTATGGCCGCTCAGGACAATCAGCAGGCTCCTATCCCTACCCACCCTCCAGGTGGAGTAGCAACCCGAGTTTGAGATTTTTTTCGCATGAACCCACCCCAGTTATGGGGTTCAAAAGTTGGTAAGGATCAATAAAATTTCTTGGATAAGGTAAAGAAGATCTTTGGTGTGATGCAAGTAGGTGGTGTTGATTGTATTAAGCTAGCTTCCTATCAACTCAAGGATGTGGCTCATATTTGGTTCACTAAATGGAAGGATGGTAGGGCTAGGGACGTGGTCCCTATGACTTGGGAATGCTTTGAAAGGGCTTTTCTTGATCAGTTTTTCCCGAGAGAGTTGAGGCAAGCTAAGGCCGAAGAATTCATGAATTTGAGGCAAGGTTCCCTGATGGTTCAGGAGTACAGATTAAAGTTCACCTAGCTTTCTAGGTATGCTCCTTCTATTGTGGCTGACTCGTGGGATGAGATGAGCAAGTATGTTTATGGAGTGTCGGATATGATAAAGAAAGAGTGCAGGTCTGTGATGCTTTTGGGTGACATGGATATTTCTTGACTTATGACTCATACCCATTATATTGAGGGATACAAGTTGAGGGAACTGTAAGGGAGAACAAGAGGGGTAGACCAGAGAGTTCATTCGTTGGCCATCAGACGTATGAAGCCGGACATTGCTCTTTGTTTTAGAAAAAGTCCTTAGGACCCGTTCATTCTTCAGCTAGTGCTCCTACCTAGTCCCCCAGGCCTTGTCATGATCAGTCCAGTAGAGGAGTTGGATCCTATTCGCAGGGGAGTGTTGCAAAGAGTGCTCTTTACCCTTCTTGCAACCAATGTGGTAGAAGTCATCCTGGTGAATGTCTAGCCGGTTCAGGTAGTTGTTTCGGGTGTGGTCAGGCCGAACATCAGATTAAGGATTTCCCTTCAGTTAAGAAGGGACAGGGAGTTAGTAGGACTCAGTCTATCCCAGCAGCCCCAGGAGGTCAACCAGCCCAGCAGGCCACTGCTTTTAGTTCTGGTGGTCAGCGCCAGAATTGCCTTTATGCCATATCCTCTCGCCAGGACAAGGAGAGTTCACCGGACGTTGTTACTGGTATATTGAAAGTCTTCTCTTTCAATGTGTATGCTTTATTGGATCCCGATGCATCCTTATCTTTTGTGAACCCTTATGTTGCTTGAAAGTTTCAGATTAGTCCGGATCAGCTTTTAGAACCCTTTTGTGTTTCTACTCATGTTGGTGAGTCAGTCCTAGCCAAAAGAATCTATCAAAATTGCCCTATATCAGTCCTTCATAGAGTCACTTCAGCGGATCTAGTAGAGTTGGAGATGACTGGCTTTGATGTTATTCGTGGTATGGATTAGTTGTATACATGTTATGCCTCGGTTGATTATCGTACTCGAGTTATCAGTTTCAAGTTTCCAAGTGAGCCTATCTTAGAATGGCAAGGTAGTCGTGCATCCTCGAAGGGTCGTTTCATATCTTATCTTAAGGCTAGGAAGATGATCTCTAAGGGTTATATTTATCATATAGTTCATGTTGTGGACACGGAGTTCAAAACCCCATCCCTTCAGTTTGTTCCTGTTATGAGTGAGTTCCCAGAAGTGTTTCCCAAAGATTTACCCAGAGTCCCTCCCGAGGGGGAGATTGACTTTGGGATAGATCTTCTTCCAGATACAAATTCTATCTCTTTTCCTCCCTATAGAATGGCTCTTACGGAATTTAAGGAATTGAAGGATCAGTTGAAAGACCTCCTTGATAAGGGTTTTGTTCGACCCCGCATCTCTCCATGGGGGTGCTCCAATTTTATTCGTGTGAAAGAAAGATGGTTCCCTCAGAATGTGTATCAACTACTGTCAGTTGAAAAAGGTCACAATTAAGAATAAGTGTCCCATTCCTAGGATTGATGACTTGTTCGATCAGCTTCTGGGTACCAGTTACTTCTCCAAGATCGATCTTAGATCCGGTTATCATTAGCTTTATGTTTGAGAGTGTGACATTCCAAAGATAGCCTTCGGGACCCGATATGGTCATTATGAATTCGTGGTTATGTTTTTTGGTCTAACGAATGCTCCCACAACTTTTATAGATTTGATGAACCATGTGTTCAAGCAGTATATGTATATGTTTATGATTATTTTCATTGATGATATTCTTATCTATTCTCGGAGTGAGGAGGAGCATGCGGGCCATTTGAGAGTTGTGTTGCAAACTCTCAAGGATCGACAGTTATTTGCTAAGTGTAGAAAGTGTGAGTTTTGGATGCAGTCTGTTTCTTTTCTGGGTCATATTGTGACTAGAGATGGTATTTGAGTTGATTCTCAAAAGATTGAAGCAGTAAAGAACTGGCCTAGACCTACTTCCCCGTATGATATTAGGAGCTTTTTGGGTTTGGCTGGTTACTACAGGAGATTTGTGGAAGGGTTTTCTTCCATTGATGCCCTATTGACTAGGTTGACTCGGAAGAAGGTTAAATTCTAGTGGTCTGATCTATGTGAGAAGAACATTCAGAAATTGAAGACTAGATTGACCACAGCTCTAGTGTTGGCTCTACCTGACGTCCTAAATGACTTTGTTGTGTATTGTGATGCCTCCGGGATTGGTTTGGGTTGTGTGTTGATGCAACGTGGTAAAGTGATTGCTTATGCTTTGAGACAGCTTAAGATTCGTGAGAAGAACTACCCTACTCATGATCTTGAGTTAGCAGACGTGGTTTTTTCCTTGAAGATTTGGAGACACTACTTGTATGGTGTCCACATGGATGTATTCACCGATCATAAAAGTCTTCAGTATGTGTTCACTCAAAAGGAATTAAATCTTTGTCAAAGAATATGGCTTAAGCTTCTTAAGGATTATGATATGAGTGTGCTTTACCATCTGGGTAAGGCTAATGTTGTGCCTGATGCAATTTGTAGATTGTCTATCGGTAGTATGTCTTCGATTGAAGATGGAAAGAAGGAATTGGCCTGAAGGAATTGGCCAAAGATGTTCATCGACTTGCTCGACTAGGAGTTCGCCTCATGGATTCAACAAAAGGTGGTGTTATTGTTAAAAATGGTTCTGAATCATTTATGGTAGCTGAAGTGAAGGAAAAGCAAGACACTGATCCTATTTTACACTAGTTGAAGGGTGCAGTCCATCAGCAAAGGGTAGAGGTTTTCTCTCAAGGGGGAGATGGTGTGCTTCGATATCAGGGTGGATTGTGCATTCCTGACATAGATGGGTTGAGACAATTGATTTTAACAGAGGCTCATAGCTCTAGGTATTATATTGACCCTGGTGCCATAAAGATGTACAGTGACCAACAGGAAGTCTATTGGTGGAATGGCGTGAAGAGGGACATAGCAGGTTTTATGGCTAAGTGTCCTAATTGTCAACAAGTGAAAGTAGAGAATCAGCGACCGGGTGGTATGACCCAGGATATTGATCTTCCTACTTGGAAGTGGAAATCGATTAATATGGACTTCATTACTAGTTTACCTCATACTCGAAGGCAACATGATTCTATTTGGGTGATTGTTGACAGGATGACTAAGTCATCCCACTTTTTGGCAGTTAAGACTACAAATTCAGCGGATGATTATGCCAGACTCTACATTTGGGAGATAGTCAGATTGTATGGTGTTCCATTGTCTATCATTTCTGATAGGGGTACTTAGTTTACATCCCAGTTTTGGAGGTCATTTCAGAAGGGTCTTGGTACCAAGTTAAGCTTAGTACAACTTTTCACCCTCAGATGGATGGTCAGGCAGAGCGTACTATTCATACTTTGGAGGATATGTTGAGAGCTTGTGTGATTGATTTCAAAGGTAATTGGGATGATCAATTACCTCTCATAAAGTTTGCCTACAACAACAGCTTCATTCTAGCATCCAGATGGCTCTTAATGAAGCACTTTATGGGCAGAGGTGTAGGTCTCCTATTGGTTGGTTTGAGGTAGGTGAGGCAACTTTGATTGGTCCAGATTCAGTTCATGAGACTATGGAGAAGGTTCAGATCATTAGGGATAGATTGAAGACCGCTCAGAGTCAACAGAAATCATATGTAGATGTGAGGAAAAGAGAGTTGGAGTTTGAGGTTGACGATTAGATATTTCTGAAACTATCACCCATGAAGGGTGTGAGAAGGTTTGGCAACAAAGGAAAGCTTAGCCCCCGATATGTAGGTCTTTATCAAATTCTGAGGAGAGTTGGTAGTGTTTCTTATGAGTTGGATTTGCCAACAGAATTTGAAGCGGTTCATCCAGTTTTCCATGTTTTCTTGTTGAAGAAGTATGTTGGTGACCCGACCTTGATTATTCTGTTGGAAGATCTGAATGTGAAGGATAGCCTTACTTACGAGGAAGTTCCCGTGGATATTCTTGATCATTAGATTTGGAGATTGAGAAACAAAGAAGTCGCTTTGATAAAGGTCCTTTGGATAAATAAGCTAGTTGAGGGAGCTACTTGGGAAGCAGAAGCAGCCATCAAAGCCAAGTACCTTCTTCTCTTTCCTTTATATTTAGTTTCAGCTTGAAGTAATATTTTCCTCCTTAGTATGTCGCATCGATTCTATTCCATCGGTTCCTCTCATGATCCTAGCATGCATTTATGTTTTTCGAAGTTAGTTCTATCATGTTTCAAGTTGAAAAGCTCAGTTTTCATGTTTGACCTTAAAGTTCATGTTTTTTTTGTTGGGTTGGGCTTTTTTCTCTCCAGATTTTCCTTGCTTAGTCTTCATTCGAGGACGAATGATCCCAAGGGGGAGATATTATAATACATTGGAATTCGAATCAGCTAACAAACTTTGAATCCAGAAAATTTCCACAATGTTTAACACCACGGGCAGCCGCCACAGGCGTCGAAGCTATGATAGGCCGTAGGGTGTGTCATGGGATGCGTCCAGTGGCTCTTGGCCATGGCTTCTCCAAACCGACAGGTGGTCACGACAGGCGTCATGGATGCGATGGCCCGTGGGAGCCTACCATCAGAATGCTCTAGTGATTTTCCCCTTCCTTCCCTTCTCTGACGGGCATCACCACGGGTGTCGTGGGTGTGATTTCCAATGGGAATCCGCCATCAGAATCAGCCAGCAAGTTCCAATCCTATGGTAGCCTTGTCTGATGCCTTGGCTGATGGGTCATCGTGGGCACGACGCCCGTCAGGCAGCTCGTGAGACGACCTTTTTCTTGCAGCTTTTTATTTTAAGTCAGGGGTATTTTGGTCTTTTCCCCTATTCTTTAACCCCTAAGTGAAGTCGTTTTGACCACTTTTAATTGGGTTTCTACCCTTATTAGACTAAGTCATTCCTTATTTCCTCATTCATCTATCAAAAGAGGAAAGGATTCCTTCAAGCTCCAAGATCAAGTCTCCTATTATTTTCCCCTTGAATCAAGCTTACTTCAATAAGCTATATGGGTATCCAACAATTGGTTCCTTTCACTTTTGTGACCAAAACCCCAAATTCTTATTTTGATTTATGAACTGGTGAAATTAGGGTTTTGATTCAAATTGGGAAAAACTTATGAAATCAGTTTTTAAGCATAAATTTATTATTTCTCTTTACTTATGTATGATTTATTTGAGGTTCCTTAATTGATTTCAAATGCCCATGCATTAAAGGTAATTTCAAGTATGATTCCTTCAAATTGCATGATCTCAAGTGAAATTTGGCATGTTTAGATAGCATGTCCTTATATAATATGAAATTTGCATGCCTAATTCTTCCAGTATGATTTTAGAAAAGAAAGTATGTTTTGAATTATGTCTATGCTAAGTTTTAAGGATTTTGAAGCATGAACAATATGACATTTGATATGTATCTATGTTTTATGAAAGGTTTGGCATCTAGACGTGTCTACCTAAGCTATGTGAATTGCATGGTATAGATATACCCCTATGCTTTTCAAACAGATTTGACATCAGATATGTCACAAGTATATATGAGCTATATGTATGTATGATTTTGGGAGTAGTATTTAGCACCGAGTGATGAGGGTCTGATTACCCAAGTCCAAAACTACGTTGCCAGCGCAGGTTATGAATCGCTCGATGGGCTTATGAAAGTGGTACCACTCTATGTCATTAATGGTGTCCTTGCCTTAGCGGGGCATAGGACAGCTTTGTCAACTAGGGTTATAAAGTTGAGTATGGTGGCCCGTACCTTGGCCGGGTTTGGGGAAGCTTTGCTAACTAGGGTTATATAGTTAGATTCCATGTAGCTCACATGGTCTATTGTCGGTTATGAGAAACTCCTATAAGAAAGTTTTATGCATCAAGTTATCCCATTTCATGATTTAAGCTTTACTTATGGTATTTTCCCACGATATCTCTTTTACGCATGCTTTCGGATTTAAGTATGTTTTAAGCGTGTTTTGATTTCATTTGTGCATATCTCACATATTCAGTACTTCTTATAGTATTGACGCATATTTTGTGATGCATCCTATTATGATGCAGATTCAGGCTCTACTCCTCAGGTGTGTGGCTAGTCATTGCCAGCTATCCGGATTATCTTGGTGAGTCCTCATCATCCGAAGACCGTAGTTATGAGTAGTGTTTTTATGTCTCTTTCCTGTTGGATTTCTGAGTTAGTTGGGGTTTTGTCCTGTGAACTCCTATTTCAGATTTAGAGGTTTCAGATATAGCTCATTTGTATTCTGGATTTGTATTTCGTAGACTTTATCCCATTTAAGTTTATGAATTTCTGACTTCATTATGTATGCTTCCACTTTGCTTTTCTTAAATATATTTGAGTATGCTATGACCAAGGGTTAACTTGGAGCACTTGTGGTCCTCGGTCCCGTGTTACGCCTAGGGGGTAGCCTCGGGGCGTGACAACAATGGGTATTCACAGTTGCTTGATAGTCTTGGTACCTTTCTTACTCTTGCATTTTAGGACGAATGTGTGTCTTCGTGGTGGATGATGTAAAAACCCTCATAATGATTTTCAAATTTTTATGCATTTTGACCATTTTGCCCTTTTTCATAGTTGTATTAGTGTATTTGTGATCAGTGGGAGTGGGTGGTATGATTCCCGAGGTGTTTGGTTGGATTCTAAAAAGTTTTTTATTTTGGAAGACTTTGAACTTGATATGGTTGACTTTGGTCAATATATGGATTTTGGAGCTTCATATGAGAATTCTCTTAGTTTCATTAGCGATGGAATGCCATTTTGGGATAATAACACTATTGGTTTAGGTTCTGAGGCATTCAGGTATATTTTGAATAGTTGGTTGGAAATTTGAAAGTTTTGGCATATAGTTGACTTTTGTCAACATTCGGTGATATCAACCTCTGTTTGTTAATCCGATGATTCCATTGAGTTCAAAATGTTGACTTTTGTCTAGTACCTTAGTTTGTTTGTTTTCGAGAGGTTATGAATGAGTTTCGAGGGTCGAATCCAATTTTTTCTAAGTTTTGTCTGTTGCTGGTGTTCGCTTTTGCAGACATGGGCCGCTTTTGCAGTGTGCGCTTCTGCATACATGGGCCGCTTTTGCAGTGCCTGAGAGCCTTTTCAAAATCTTATTTCTTCTTCGTAAAGTCACCTTCCAAACTCATTTTTGGAGATCTAGAACTCGATTATTGGCAATTTTAAACAGTGATTTTGAGATTTTTTTTATTGGGTAAGTTCTTAAACTACTTTTACACTATCCCCAATGATTATTTCATGATTTCACGTTCAAATCTTTATTTTTCAACTTGAAATTTTGGTTTTCCTGGTATAGTCAAGAAATGGTATTTTGATGATTTTAAAATTGATTTTAATCATGTTTTCGATGAAATTTTATATGTGAACTCCCTATGTTATGGATAAAGTGATTTTAAAATAAATTTTTGATTTTGCCTTTTTAAGCTTAAGGTTGACTTTTGAGTTGACTTTTTAAACCCGGAACCTAAGTAAAGCAATATGGGTGTCTATAGTCTTGTATTCTTATGTAGAAACCGTACTTAACAGAACAAGTACTTATGATGTCAAGTCACCTACACTAAATATGTCTCAATACTTAGAACAAGTACTTAACAGAACCAAAGCTGAAGTTTAGAAGCTACTTATAATGCCTTTGCATAAAGTGGCACTTCTTAAAAACTATTCAGTTTTAGTGGTTGCCCTTCTTGTATATGCTGGATCACTAGATCTCTCAGTTCAGAAAGCATGTGCCTTGGAGGAACTTGCGAAAAATCTTGCATACCTATTTTTAGAAGGCGAAGAGGCAGCATGATGAGATTTATAGTAACGCTGCCAAGAAGGTAATCTTGTTGCCTTACTATGGACCATAAATATTCCCTTGTATCACTCTTACAAATAAAAAAAAGTTCCGTAAAAAGAGAAATAGAAAGCAACACTAAAGTGTTAGCAAATGGTGGCATATTAACAAACTTCTATTCAAAGACATTATCTTTCTCCTTGTGTGTCTATCTGTTGAAAATCCCTCTTTGTTCCTTTTTTTGGATTTATTTTTGTTTTAACTTTCAAGGTATTGCAAGATGTAAAATAATTATTCACCATATGCAGGTTTCCACCTATGATTCTATCCACCCCCGGTTGAATTTTACAAGGACAAAAGAATACTTTTGTAAAACCCCAAAATCTGAACCAACTACTGTACAGCACTCTGCAGGAAAAATTGTAGAAAACTTCAAGTTTCCAGAAATCACGGTCAAGATCACAGACCGTATTCTAGAACCATGACCCGTGATCTGACTCATAGACTGATCTCCAGTGTTGGTTCCCTTCAGTCTATGGGTAACTTCATGGACCGTGGTTTGAAACCCCAAACCGTCCTATCACTCGTGGACTTGGTCATCAGAGAGGTGTCTGTTTCCTACCTTAAAACCACGGATAGGACAATGGACCGTAGTTTAAAACTACGGTCTGACCTGTCAATCGTGGTTCCCATTTATTAGAGGACTCTCAGTTCAGGGGCCAAACACCACGAGTCAGACAACGGGCCATAGTTCAGAACCATGGTCACTCCTGTGACTCATGGAATAATCAGACAAGAGAACCCTCAGCTTAAGGTCCAAAAACCATCAGTCCGACGATGGACCATCATTCAGAACCACGGTCCGCCATGTGACTCATGGAATCAGTAAATCAAAGGACCCCCAAAACTCAAGGACAGAACCACGGTAAGTCGATGGCCCATCGTTTAGTACCATGGTCCATCAACCAGTCCATGGTCCGACGTTCCAAGAATTTTAGCAGTTTTCTTTTAATTAATTCAGAGGTATTCTAGTCTTTTCTTTACCCTTTTTAACTCTGACCCTTAGTAATTTTGGGGGTAATTAAAGGGATTTTACTCGTATTTCCCCATCCTCCTAAAACTAATTTGTACTTAGCAAAATTTGGAGAGAAGAAATGCTTCTTCCTCTCAAGAACAAGCTGAAGGGTTTTATCAAGTTCAGGCTTCAATCCCAGGATTTCCTCCATAGATTCTCTTCCAGGTATGTGGAATTTCATCAATGGGTTCCTTTCACCTAGGGGTGTTAAACTGAACCCAAAAACACATAACACGCCCAGAATCTTATGGGTTGGGTTCATGATAATTTGATATTGGGTCAACTTTCAACTCATTTGAGTTCAACCCACTTAAAATAATCTTGAGTTAAGCTCAATTATATCTCAGCTTCAACCCGCTTCTTTTTCGAAAACTATTTTCTACTATTTGATTGATTAGTGAGAACACATTTTTTTAAAATATTTTTTCCTATTTTTTATTAGAGAGTAGAAAATATTTTCTAGGGGTAGGTTGGGGGAGGGGTGAAGTTACCAAAAATATTACTTTTCTTAATTTCTTTTTAAAATAAAAATTAAAAAATTGAGTTTTGGGTGGGGTGAAGGTAAGGAGGGGCGCTGGGGGCTGGAGAGGGGAGGTATCAAAAATATTACTTTTTTATTTGTTTTTTAAAATAAAAATTAAAAAATTGAGTTTTGGGTGGGGTAGGGGGCTAGGGGGTGGGGTTGGGTAGGATGGAGGGACTGGGGTTGGGGTAGTGTGGGGGAGGGACTGGAGGGGAATGTACTAAAAATATTACTTTTTTTATTTTTTTTTTAAATAAAAATTAAAAATTGAGTTTTGGGTGAAGGTGGAGGTGGGGGTAGGGGGCTGGGGTGGGAGAGGGGGGGCTGGGGAGAGGGGGGGTGTACCAAAAATATTACTTTTTTTAATTTTTTTTAAAAAATAAAAATTAAAAAATTGAGTTTTGGGTGGGGTGGAAAGTGGTGGACGGTAGGGGGCTGGGTGGGGTGGTGTACCAAAAATATTACTTTTAAAAAAAATTAGAAAAAATAAAAATTAAAAAAATTGAGTTATGGGTGGGGTGGAGGTGGTGGGGGGTAGGGGGACTGGGGTGGGGTGGGAGCTAGGGGGCTGGGGGGTGTACCAAAAATATTACTTTTTTTAAAAAAAAAGTTTAAAATAAAAATTAAAAGATTGAGTTTTGGGTGGGGTGGAGGTAGTGGGGGGTAAAGGGGATGGGGGTTGGAGGTGGTGGGGGGTAGGGCACTGGGGGTGGGGGTGGGTGGTGGGGGTAACAAAAATACTACTTTTTAAATATTTTTTAAAATAAAAATTAAAAAAATTGATTTTGGGTGGGGTGGAGGTGGTGGGGGTGGGGGTTGTGGGAGAGGGGTACCAAAGTACAAAAGTATGTTAATATAAGTAGTAGTATTGATTAGATTAAACGGGTCAAATTAGGCGGGTCATGATCCAACCCAATTTTTAGCCCAATTTAACCCAACCCAATTCAACCCAAAGTAAATTTGGGCGGGTCATGACCCAGCCCAATTATACTTCAACCAATTTAAATCATTCTAATTTCAGCTCAACCCGTCCATTTGACACCCCTACTTTCACTCATTGAGTCCCTAAATGTAGTTCAGTTGTTCAACATTCAGTTAGTTCTTCAAACCTAGGGTTTCTGAATCCTATACAAGTAGTGTGATTCACTTTCCATGATGGTATATAGGTTTCCTCATATGTTCTTGGGAATTCAGGATAGTTATCTACTCAGATTTTCCATAACCCTATCATGTGTGTAATTTCAGTACTTTGAATTCATGCATGCTAAATAGATGTTACAGTCAGATATACTTCAGACTTAGAATGCCATCAGTTTTTTAGTATTATTATATTGCATTCTCAGATGTTATCAGTATTTGAGCTATCCAGTATTTCAGTTGTATTCATTGCCTTACATTCAGTTGGGAGTAGGCTTAGCACCAAGCGGACGAAGGGATGAATGCTCAGCTATCAGGTTAGACTGAGACCTTTAGTAGAAGTCCCCAAGTCCCAGAACTACGGCGCCACAGTAGGTATCAAAAGGATCAGCTGTCAGACTAGGTTGGGCACCCTTGTCCCTTGTGGACATCAGTTTAGTGGATCCACGTCAGATCTGTGTGTACCCTTGGCAAGGTATGAACACCCTTCTATCCAGGGTTACAGGTTGGCCCACACTTAGCTCAACTTGGGGTATGTCAGTTAATAGTAGCTCCCACAGTCAGACTCAACATTGCATTGACCTCATATGCAGTTCTTCAGTTATTCAGTTCCAGTCAGCATATTATAGCTCATGGTAGATACTTGGTCATTGCATTCATTTTACCTCTCAATCCATGCTTCAGTATATATTTCCATGTTCAGTATTCATGTTTTACAATCTTGCTTATATCTCGCATGCTCAGTACATTCCAAGTACTAGCACATACTTTTGTGTTATATCTTATCATGATGTAGGTTCAGGCGCTCAGCATCCAGACCGCGCTTAGTGCGACCCTCCAGTTCTTACTCAACAGTTCAGTGGTGAGTCCTCATAGTTCGAGGGAAATAGTTATGCTTATTCATTTCAGTCTTATATTTCAATTTTTAGACTTTTAGAGTTAGCTAGGGGCTTATCCCAACAACTCGCTTTAGTTAGAGGTTTTCAGACATAGAACTAGAATCAGCTTTTAGGTTGTTAGTTTTACTTTCAGACTTACTACATTCTTAGATATTTATATATTCAGATATTCTTGGATTATTTTTCTAATCTATTTATTTAAACCAGTTTAGCTTCCGCACAGATTGTATTTGATTTCAACATGCCTAGATCTGCCAGACCATGGGTTAGCTTGGGTTACTCATGACACTAAACATCGTGTTGTGCCTAAGGGGTAGCCTTGGGGCATGACAAAGTTGGTATCAGAGCACAGGGCTCGAGTATCCTAAGGTGTCTGAAAGCCGCGTCGAGTAGAGTCTCTTTCATGGATGTGAAGCATGCCACATTTATAAGAGGGAGGCTATGAGATATTTTTTGAAAAACTTCCATTCTTTCTGTTCCATCTCATTCTATAGAGTATGAACTCTATTTAATCTCCTTCTAACTCGTGTTCAGTGCGTTACAGTGAAAATGCCTCCAAGAAGAGTGAACACAAGAGGAAACGGAAATAGGAATGGCAACTAACAACCACCACCAGCTCCAGTAGACCCTCTGAATGTGCAAGTCACTCATGCAGAGTTCAGGGCTGCCTTTCAGGTGCTTGCTTAAGCCATGACTACCCAGGTCAATCAGCAAGATATGGCACCAGCCCTGCCATAGACTAACTCTGTAGCAGCTAGGGTCTGAGACTTTACTCGGATGAACCCTCTAGAGTTCCATGGTTCTAAGTTGAAAACAAATCCACAGGAATTCTTGGATGACATCAAGAAAGTGATGGAGATTATGGGTGTCACCCCGATAGAGAGTACAGACTTAGCCACTTTTCAGCTGAAGAGAGTGGCTCATGTGTGGTATCAGCAATGGAAGGAGTCACGGGCAGCAAATGCAAGCCTAATAAATTGGAATTGTTTTCAGACTGCATTCCTGGATAGGTTTTTCCCAATTGAACTCAGGGAAACCAAGGTCAAAGAGTTCATCAACTTGAGGTAGAACAATATGAGTGTGAAGGAGTACTCTCTTAAGTTCACCTAGCTATCTAAATATGCTCCAGCAATAGTTGCTGGCTATAGGGCCCGCATGAGTAAGTTTGTGTCAGGTGTTTCTGATGATGTAGTCAATGAATATAGGATCGGTATGTTGGTTAAAGAGATGGATATCTCTAGGTTGATAACTCATGCCCAACAAATTGTGGATAAAAAGATCAAAGCAAGGCAAGATACAACAAGAGGGCTAGAATGGATGAGTTTAGTTACTCTCACCAAAGGTCAGAGGGTGGTAAGTTCCGCCAGAAATCTTCAGCTCCGGTCCCATCTTCTGCTAGTTCCCCAGTACCTAAGTTCAGATAGGACCGATGGGATAGGGCACCAAGCTTTAAGTCCCAAGGTAGTCTTACAGGGAGGCGCACTCATCCAGTTTGCAAAAAGTATGGAAGGAACCACCAAGGTGAGTGTATGGCAGGCAGTGGAAATTATTTTGGGTGTGGTAAGCTAAGCCACAGGATGAAGGATTGTCCAGTAGCTTTTCAGAAGGGTAAGGATGCTCAGCCACAGAATCAGGCTAGTTCTACAGCAGCTCTAGCAGGTCGGCCGACTCAGCAGGGTGCCTCATCTAGTGCAGGTGGCGGTCAGCAGCAGAACAAATTATATGCCCTTCATAATTTACAAGACTAGGAGGATTCTCTTGATGTAGTCACGGGTACATTACAAGTCTTCCATCTTAATGTTTATGCATTGTTAGACTCAGGGGCTACACTTTCTTTTGTAACTCCATATATAGTAGTAAATTTCGGTGTCAGTCCACAAACCATCCCAGAACCTTTCTCAGTCTCTACTTTAGTTGGTGATTTAGTTATAGCTAGGCGGGTATATAGAAATTACCCTGTCCCAGTTTCCCAAAAAGTCACCTCAGCCGATCTTGTAGAGTTAGAAATGACTGACTTCGACATTATTCTAGGAATGGATTTGTTACACTCCTGTTATGCATCAGTCAATTGTAGAACCATGATAGTTCAGTTCCAGTTTCCTGATGAACCAGTCTTAGAGTGGAAGGGTAATACCTCAGTGCCCGTAGGTCGATTCATCTCTTACCGTAAGTCTAGAAAAATAATTTCCAAAAGGTATATCTATCATCTTGTTTAGGTTAAGGATTTGGACTCCAAGACCCCAACTCTTAAGTCAGTCCCAGTGGTTAACAAATTCCCAGAGGTGTTTCTAGAAGATCTTCCCAGAGTCCCTCTTGAAAGGGAAATTGACTTTGGAATAGATCTCCTTCTAGATATCCAGCCTATCTTAATTCCACCTTACAAAATAGATCCAGTTGAGCTTAAGTAATTGAAGGAACAACTGAAAGACCTTCTGGATAAGGGCTTTATCAGACCCAACATCTCTCCATGGGGTGCTCCAGTGCTTTTTATGCGTAAGAAAGATGGTTCTCTCAGGATGTGCATCGACTACCGTCAGTTGAACAAAGTCACAATCAAGAACAAATATCCCAGCCCCATGATTGATGAGTTATTCGACCAGTTTCAGGGTGCTAGTTGCTTCTTTAAGATTGACCTCAGATCCGGTTATCATCAGCTCAGAGTCAAAGATTGTGATATTATGAAGACAGCCTTCAGAACTCGGTATGGTCACTATGAATTTATAGTTATGTCTTTTGGACTAACGAATGCTCCTACAGCTTTTATGGATTTGATGAACAGGGTGTTCAAGCAGTACTTGGACATGTTCGTCATTATCTTCATTGATGATATACTTGTATATTCTCTAAGCGAAGAGGAGCACGCAAATCATTTGAGAGTTGTGCTTCAAACTCTCAGGGATCGTCAGTTATTCACCAAATTCAGCAAGTGTGAGTTTTGGTTAAAGTCAGTTGCCTTCTTTGGTCATGTGGTGTCCAGTGATGGCATCCGAGTTGATTTGCAGAAAATAGAGGCAGTTAAGAACTGGCCTAGACCTACTTCTCCGACAGACATCAGGAGCTTTTTGGGTTTGGCTGGTTACTACAAGAGATTTGTGGATGGTTTTTCATCCATAGTTGCTCCGTTGACCAGGTTAACTCAGAAAAAGGTTAAGTTCCAGTGGTCAGATGAATGTGAGAAAAGCTTCTTAGAGTTGAAGACCAGGTTGAATACAACTCGAGTTTTGACTCTACCTGAAGGGTTAGATGGTTTTATGGTTTACTATTATGCATCCAGAGTTGGCTTGGGTTGTGTCCTGATGCAGCATGGTAAGGTCATAGCTTATGCCTCCAGACAACTTAATATTCATGAAAAGAACTACCCGACTCATGACTTTGAGCCTGTAGCAGTCGTGTTTGCCTTAAAAATTTGGAAATACTACTTGTATGGTGTTTATTTAAACATATTCACAGATCATAAGATCCTCCAGTATGTGTTCACCCAGAAAGAGTTGAATCTTTGTCAGAGAAGATGGCTTGAGTTCCTCAAAGACTAAGATATGAATGTGTTCTACCATCCAGGAAAAGCTAATGTGGTGGTTGATGCCCTCCACGGACTATCTATGGGTAGTGTGTCTTATGTTGAAGAAGAAAGGAAAGAATTTGCTAAGGATGCTCATAAGCTTACTCACTTGGTAGTTTTCCTTATGGACACAACAGACGGTGGTGTGGTAGTTCAGAATGGGTCAGAATCTTCTCTAGTACCCGAGGTGAAGGAGAAGCAAGATAGTGATCTCGTCTAACTTCAGTTAAAAGGTGCGGTTCATTAGCAGAGGGTAGAGGTTTTTTCCCAAGAGGGAGATGGTGTGCTTCAACATGGATTTCATTACAGGCTTACCTCATACTCGCAGATATCATGACTCTATTTGGGTGATTATGGACACGGTGACCAAATCAGCCCTCTTCTTAGTAGTTAAGACTACAGATTTAGCAAAAGATTATGCTAGACTTTACATCAATATGATAGTAAAGTTGCATGGGGTTCTCTTGTCTATCATCTCAGATAGGGGTAGTCAGTTTACAGCTCTTTTTTGGAGATCCTTTCAGAAAGGTCTTGGCACTCAGGTAAACCTCAACCCAGCATTTCATCTGTAGATGGATGGTCAGGAAGAGCGTACCATTCAGACCTTAGAGGACATGTTGAGAGCTTGTGTGATCGATTTCAAGGTTAGTTGGGATGATCACTTACCTCTCATAGAGTTCTCCTACAATAATAGCTTTTATTCCAGCATTCAGATGGCCCCATATGAGGCACTTTACGAGCGTAGGTGCAGATCAACTGTTGGCTGGTTTGAGATAGGTAGGGCAGTATTGATTGGGCCGTATTCGATTCATGGGGCTATGGAGAAAGTTCAGCTTATTAGGGAAAGGTTAAAGACTGCTCAGAGTCGTCAGAAGTCCTACGCAGATGTGATAAGAAGGGACTTAGAATTTGAGATTGATGATTGGGTCTTCATGAAAGTATCACCCATGAAAGGTGTGATAAGATTTGGAAAAAAAGGGAAGCTTAGTCCCAGGTATTTAAGTCCTTATAGAATCCTGAAGAGGATTGGTAATGTGGCTTATAAGTTAGAGTTGCTAGCAGAACTACAAGCAGTTCATCTAGTCTTTCACATTTCATTATTGAAGAAGTATGTCGGTGATCCGACATCGATTGTGCCATTAGAGAGTGTGGCTGTGAAGGATAGCCTTACCTATGAGGAGGTTCTAGTTGAGATTCTTGATCGTCAGGTCCGTAGGTTGAGAAATAAGAAACTCGCTTCGGTGAAAGTTTTATAGAGGAATCAGTCAGTCAAGGGAGCTACTTGGGAAGAAAAAGCATCCATGATGACCAAATACCCTCACCTCTTTCCTTCCGATCCATCTCCAGCTTGAGGTAATAGTTCCTCTTTAATTTCTCAATTTTCTCATGTGCATTTTAGTCTCAATATCATGCTTCCTTACCTATTCTGGTATTTCCAGCATGCTTTCATGTACTTAAAACTCAATTCAGTTAGATATCAGCTTCTAGAACTCAGTTGGTAGGGATCACAGCCCTTTCCCTCCAAACTCAGCTTGCTAGCCTTCATTCGAGGATGAATGATCCAAAGGGGGAGATATTGTAACATCCCAGAATCTGAACCAACTACTGTACAACACTCAGCAGGAAAAATTGCAGAAAATATCAATTTTCCAGAAACCACGGTCAAGATCACGGAGCATAGTCCAGAACCACGACCCGTGGTATGATCTCCAGTGTTGGTCCCCCTTCAGTCTATGAGTAATTTCACGGGTCGTGGTTTGATACCACGGACCGTCCTGTCACTCATGGACTTGGGCATCAGAGAGGTGTAAGTTTCCTTCCTCAAAACCATGGATGGGACCACAGACCGTAGTTTAAAACCATGGTCCATCCTGTCAATTGTGGTTCCCATTTATGAGAGGACTCTCAGTTTAGGGCCCAAAAACTATGAGTCAGACAACGGGCCATAGTTCAGAACCACGATCTGTTATGTGACTCGTGGAATCATCATACCAGAGAACCCTCAGTTTAAGGTCTAAAAACCATGAGTCCAACAACGGACCATCATTCAGAACCACGGTCAATCTTGTTACTCGTGGAATCAGCAGATCAGAGGACCCCCAGAACTCAGGGATAAAACCACGGGTCAGTCAATGGCCCGTGGTCAGGACCACGGTCCGTCGACCAATCTGTGGTCTGACATTCTGAGAATTTTAGTAGTTTTCTTTTAATTAATTCAGGGGTATTCTAGTCTTTTCCCTACCCTTTTTAACTCTGGATCTTAGTCGTTTTGGGGGTAAGAAAAAGGATTTTTACTCTTATTTCCCCATCCTCCCCAAACTAATCAGTACTTAGCAAAATTTGGAGAAAAGAAACGCTTATTCCTCTCAAGAACAAGCAGAAGGGTTTTCTCAAGTTCAGGCTTCAATCCCAGTATTTCCTCCATAGATTCTCTCCCAGGTATGTGGGATTTCATTAATGGGTTCCTTTCACCCATGAGTCCCTAAATATAGTTCAGTTGTTCAACTTTTAGTTAGTTCTTCAAACCTAGGGTTTCTGAATCCTATACAAGCAGTGTGATTCACTTTCCATAATGGTATATAGGTTTCCTCATATGTTTTTGGGAACTCAGGATAGTTATCTACTCAGATTTTCCATAACCCTATCATGTGTGTAATTTCAGTACTTTGAATTCATATATGCTAAATAGATGTTACAGTCAGTTATACTTTAGACTTAGAATGCCATCAGTTTTCAGTATTATTATATTGCATTCTTGGATGTTATCAGTGTTTGAGCTATCCAGTATTTCAGTTGTATTCATTGCTTTACATTCAGTTGGGAGTATGCTTAGCACCGAGCGGACGAAGGGATGAAGGATCAGCTATCAGGTTAGGCTGAGACCTTTAGTAGAAGTCTCCAAGTCCCAGAACTACGGCGCCACAGTAGGTATCAAAAGGGTCAGCTGTCAGACTAGGCTGGGCACCCTTGTGCCTTGTGGACATCAGTTTAGTAGATCCACGTCAGATCTGTTTGTACCCTTGGCAAGGTATGAACACCCTTCTATCCAGGGTTACAGGTTGGCCTTACAGTTAGCTCAGCTTGGGGTATGTCTGTTAATAGTAGCTCCCCCATTCAGACTCAGCATTGCATTGACCTTACATGCAGTTCTTCAATTATTCAGTTCAAGTCAGCATGTTATAGCTCATGGTAGATACTTGGTCATTGCATTTAGTTTACCTCTCAGTTCATGATTCAGTATATATTTCCATGTTCAGTATTCATGTTTTACAGCCTTGCTTATATCTCGCATGCTCAGTACATTCCAAGTACTGACGCATACTTTTGTGCTACATCTTATCATGATGTAGGTTCAGGCGCTCAGCATCCAGACCGCGCTTAGTGTGACCCTCCAGTCCTTACTCAGCAGTTCAGTGGTGAGTCCTCATAGTTCGAGGATAATAGTTACGCTTATTCATTTCAGTCTTATATTTTAGTTTTCAGTCTTTTAGAGTTAACTGGGACTTGCCCTAAAAACTCCCTTCAGTTAGAAGTTTTCAGACATAGAACTAGAATTAGCTTTTGGGTTGTCAGTTTTACTTTCGACTTACTACAGTCTTAGATATTTATATATTCAGATATGCTTGGATTATTTTTCCAATCTATTTATTTAAACCAGTTTAGCTTCTACACATATTGTATTTGATTTAAACATGCCTAGATCTGCCAGATCATGGGTTTGCTTAGAGTCACTCATGACACTAAGCACCGTATTGCATCTAGGGATAGCCTCGAGGCGTGACAACTTTGTACTCGAGCTGCTGAATCTCAATTTCTTACCACCACTAAGGAGAATAAATAGAAGGAGTTGGATACTGATTTTTTGTTTCTGAGGTTTTGTTCCTAATTTTGCATGTTCTTCTGAATTTATATTAGGTATGTGCTTTATGGATAGATTTTATTCAATCTTGAGCCATTTTATCCATTAGAAAAAGGATAAAAGCTCCTTTTGCAATCTCTGCAACATGGTTGACACAGAAGCAAAACATGGAGGTCATGGACAAATTTTAATCAAATCATGGTTTGATTGGGTTGATTGACTTGAGAAGGTTAAAACGGAGAAGTGGAGAACTATGTGTATATATGATGCCATCCACTTTTCTAAAATTGACATACCCCGTGACAATGATCTTTTGTATGCTGCTTTTTGCTTTTCGTCAACCTCAAGTAACTCCTTCCATTTTAACTTTGTCTTAATGGGTCCTACTATATTGGACATTGTTGCTTTGAAGGGCTTAGAACTCATGGAGAGGAGATTAGTGAAACCCTTGACATCCCAAAGTCAACCTTTACTTTTTCAAAGGATGAGAATGGTAAAAGATTATTTTATAGGAAATTTATCAATGTCAACACGAAAAGAAAGGATGTAACAGAGGATGAACATATCTCTTTCCTAATTATGTGGCTTTTCAAGTACGTCTTTTGCAATGGTTCAGTAATTGTAACAGTAGAATATAGTCAATTAGTCATTGCTCTTACTTCGGGTAAGAAGCTTTCTTTGACTCTTTTTATATTATCTCATCTCTATTGAGGTTGTAGAAATCTAGTTACCAGAAGGTTTGTTCCTGTAGAGGTCCTTTTTTAATCCTACAATTTTGGTTGCAGTCTTATTTTCCTGAATATGGACCTTTGGCTTATGATTCACAAAATTGTCTTACGGCTCTGGCTATAATCTTATTTTCTATTTTAACTTGCCTTGATCCAAAACCCCTTGTAGGACCAAACACTTTAGTAACTAAATTTCTACAACCTCAATACAGATGAGATAATACAAGCCAAATCAAGCTTCTTAACCAAAGCAAGCGCAATGGCTAATTGAGTGTATTTCATTGTTACCCTTACTAAGCCATTGCAAAATACATACTTGCAAAGCCACATAATTAGAAAAGAGATATTTTCATCATCGATTACATCCTCTTTTTTCATGTTGACCTTAATAAATTCTCCATAAAATAATATTTTATCATTCTCACTCTTTGGAAAAGTAAAGGTTGACTTTGGAATGTCGAGGATTGCATTAATCTCCTCGCCATGAGATCTAAGCCCTGTCAAAGCAAAAATGTCCAATACAGTTTGACCCATCATGTCAAAGTTAAAATGGAAGTAGTTACCTCATATTGACCAAAAGCACAAAGCATCAAACAAAACATCATTTTCACAGAGTATGTCGATTTTAGAAAGCTTGATGGCATCATATATACACACAGTTCTCCACTTCTCCATTTTAACCTTCTCCATTCGATCAACCAAATCAATCCATGATTTAGTTACATTTGTCCATGACCTTCATGTCCTGATTTTGTGCCAACCAAGTGCGGAGAGTGCAAACAGAGCTTCTCCCTTTTTGCTAATTGATAAAATGGCTTAAGCTTTGAATGAAATCCATCTTTGAAGTAAAGAACTAATATAAATTTAGAAGAACTTGCAGAATCAGTATCTAATCCAACTCCTTCATTTTATGCTCCATAGTGGTGGTAAGTGATTGAGCTTCAGTAGCTTGAGTACAAAGTTTCATTTGTCCTTGCAATATTCAACTAAGTGTGGAGAGAAGCAACGGTGGCATCACCTAAATAAGTGCAAATATAACGATGCTACTTGTTATGTTATGACGATTCCTAGTGTTCCCTTCAATTTGTTATTTCTTTAAACCTTCATAGTGTGCTCAAGCCATGTTGCTCTTTTCTTATTTCTCTAAATTTAATTTCTTAATTTCTCTTTTCTACTTTACCTTATGCCGATCTTGAGGTTTTCATTAAGGCATTTTCAGCTACAGTTAATCTTGTACTATCTCCTGAAGCATATTCATGATTTAAATTTAATAAGTTCAACCTTAAGGTTCTTAATATTGAATACATTGTACTTCTGAAATTATGCGTTCAATCCCTTCCAATTAACAAGTTGAATACTAGATGAGTACTTCCAATTTTGAGATATCTCAAAAAAAATTACATACTTGTAAAAACAAAAGTCATTATGAATTTACAAGTTTATGAAATTAAATATAACGAATAAGCAAATCAAGTTTATTATGCTTGTGTAGTGCATGAGACAAAACTAAGAGCATGCTTGGATGAGCTTATAAGCAAAAAAACCATAAATTAGGAATTCTAACTTATGGAAAGAGTCAAGGTCAACACAGAGGGCAATCCATGCATGAGCACCTATAAATACTGCCTAAGGGATGACAATGGAGATCTAATATACGCCCAAGCAGGGCAATTAGGAATCACCACTAGCATAGTGGCAGAAACAAAAGCAGTGTACGAAGCATTGAGGTAATATTTCAATCATGGATAGATAAATGTGAGTCTAGAAACAAACTCACTGATTCCCAAGAATATTCTAACTGATGTATGGAAAATTCCATGGGAGGTGGTGCAACTAATGAAAAAGCTAAGGAAATGATGCAAGCAATGCAGGTCAAGGTCACACACACTTACAGAGAAGGCAACATGGTTGCAGACTACATTACCAACCTAGCATATGAGAAAGAAGAGGTCATACAATTCAATACATTTTAGAATCTACCAACCAAAGGAAAACAACTCATTAACATTGGCAAATCTAGAATTTCATTTATCAAAATAAAAACAGGAGGAAATTCAACACTTAGTTAATCATGCTAACCAGTAAGCTATCAATTAAAAGAAATAACTTCAATAGCACTCCAAAATGGAAACATCTCCGCAACAATAAGAATTGCACATGCAATTTCTCAAAGATCAATTTCGACAGGAACAGATTCAATAGGAGATTTTAATTACAGAAAAAAGAAAATCTCGTAAGGACTCACCGGTCAAGAAGCACCACCATTGGAGCAAAGTAAGGCGAGATTTGGAATCAACCATCTGGAAATCAAATGCACTTACATCAGATCACATCGTGGAACTAAAAATGGAGGAAAGGAGGATAGAGCTAGCTGTTAATAGAAGGAATGAACCGAAGACACAACTGTAGGACTGGAATCTCATCTTTGAGAACCCCAGAACAGAGAAATCGGCACCCATGAAGCTCACTTCAGTAGGGAAGATCAAACTTGAGATCGATGGAACATCAATGGAGGAAGTGGAAGTTTCACTGTCATCGAAAATCCCTAGAAGATCAAAGGGAAAAGTCGATTATAATGCTAATTTTCATCATATAAAATTTTATTTTGCTTTCAGTTTTCTCTTATTTGTTGCATTTGGGCCAGTTTAGGTTTTTGGGCCAGCCATACTTTAGTTTAAATTAGCTTTTGATTAATAAAATTTGGCCCAACATGGGCCATATTTAACCAAAAAATAAACTTATGATTTTTGACTTATTTTGATCTTTTTGGATTAAAAGAAGTGGTTATTATTTTATTCAAACACTATAAAAATATTTAAAAACTATTTTGACTTAAAATCACTTCAAATAAGACAATTCAAATAGGCTCTAAGAATGTGTACTTACTTCATCAAAAGATGATATACTCCCCATATTAATTAGGGTAACGTCTCTCACTTAAATTTTTAATTATCAATTACCTTTCTTGATTCAAACACCATATGTCATTTAGTATTTGCTGATGCTTTAAATCCCTCTTGTCAGAAATTAAATGGTCAACTTTCTTAAATTGCGAAGCTTGCATACTTGTTTCTGTCAAAATAATTTTGACAAGTATAAAAGTATAACAAATTCAGAAAGTGCACGTTTTCTTTCAACTTTTAAGGCTAGAGTGTAAGCAAATTTAATGCACGTCAGAATCTCGAACAAGATAGTCTTATAGAGATCGATGTTACAGATAAACATACCTGAAGTGGAAGACATTATTTCAGAGAAGAGACGAAGCGTTAATCGCAAAACCGATTTCTACCACCTATCCCTAGTCTTACATTACCACAGCCGTCAACAATGAAAAAGGTGTAAAGAATATGTGGTAACCGCAATGAGCGAATGGAGGACTAATTATAGAGGTTAATTAAGACTGAATCTGGTACGTCCATCAAGTAATCGGTGTACGAACGGGATCTATTTTTTATTTATTATTAGTTATGGGTTTTACATTGATTGGGCAACAAATAAAATAATAAGTTACATTCTCTTACTTGGTCCAATGACCACATAACATTAATATTTAATGACATAAATATTAGTTGCGTATAAGATAAATCTCTTCTATATCATACACCACCACAATATAACAAACCAATAATGTGAGTTATGATGGTTATACTTAATTTTTGTGCTACGTACTCCCTTCCATATACTATTACATTAGCAATTTATCTTCTTTTTTTTAAAAAAAAAACAGGCGCTCTAGCCAAAACGAATCCTATTTTGGCTATTACCTTCTCCATTACTATGTTCTCATACGCAGGAATACCCCCGTTAGCAAACTAATTTTCATACCCGCGCGATGCGCAGTCATTATTTTAAAAACTAATTATAAGAAGTTATAATATTATTTCTTGAGCAAATTATATATAAGTATATTAAACATATTTCTACAATTGTCATCTTACTTTTTAAAATGATACACCCAGTATGAAAAAGTTCATGAAATATTTAAAGAAAAACTAATCATATGATTATTGAATAAATTTTTGATGAAATAAAAATATCATCTTTAATTCTTTAATGAAACAAACATTCCTAAGATGTAGCATGATTGAAAATAAATAAAAATAACTAAATAAAAAGGTAATCAATAATTTCTAAGAAATAACAAAATATCATATAATATACTATAGAGGAGCAAGTCAAATGAATATTCTTAAAATGTCTTATCCTTAACTAAAAATTTCTAGTTCAATAAACTTGATAAGAATTTCTTCATGATCTTTTTTATTTCAAATTTGACTTATGTTATCTAAATAGAACCGTATCATAACTTAGATTATCAATTACTAATTAGTTCTGATCAATTTGATTTATCCCATTATAAGATAAATTCATCTCAGTTGAATACTTTATTTTTGAAATATTTTGTTCTTATTTTATTATTTCTTTCTTTAGATAATAAATTAGTCTATCCCTGATTTTTATATGGATATTTGGACAATATTTGATGGAAAATTCAAAACAAAAAAGATTGAATAATTTTATAGTTTTTTTAAAAAATATTGTGAAATTGAGTTGTGCAACAATTCGAACTTTTAATCTCTATTAGTCTCTGGATTGCACGTGTATCCCATGTTAATTAGTACAACTTATTAAAATTATTATAGTTTGATTCCTAAACTCTCCGAAACAGATCATTGTTCTCTATTGCGTTTCACATTATTTTAGCCATTTGGCTAACAACAAGTGTATTTTTATGTCAAAAAATAAAATGAAAGACAAATTTCCAATATAACATGGGGGAATCACTTCACATTTCTCTATTAAAGCTTTAGACACTTCTCTGATAAAATACATATTTGTCATGATCCAAGTATTTCATCATTGTATCAACGCCTTCTCAGGTTTCTAATGATCCAACTTAATACTTAAAATTGAGTGTATTAATTTAAAATTGAAAAGTTAGTTAACTGAATGTAGTCAAGTTGTTCTTATCACTTCCTTTTGCTTTTTTTTCTGAGAACTTTCATATTGATTCAATTCTCTTTATGCAGTTTTATTTGCGTTTATTTTTTTTAAAATCTTTTACTTAATAGTTATTATATTCTATAAAAGAAAAATATCACTCTTACATTTGCAAAACTAATAGTCATCATAAGATTATAAAACTAATTAAAGATATTAACCTCATTAAAAACTAAAACAATCATATCATTAGATTAATTATCAATATGATATGATTGTTTCATACCTTTACGTTTCACAAAAAATGATATGATTAATCTTATCATATTGATAAAGGGGACCGTAAATTAATCTAAAGAAAAGTGTTAGTTGCACTACTATTTGGTTATCATTCTTTTAGTGTTGAATTTTCAAGATTTAATTCGTCGTTTAACTTTGTTGTTATATTGTTATCATTTTTTGTATAGTCGGTTATTGTTAGGCGAATTAATTATCTTTTTAAACTTCTTAGCAGGGTGCTTGTAGAGAAATCAAGATTTTTCCTTAAATCTTTTGCCAAATAAGTTAACATTTCTTGCAATAGAAAATATTGATAATTACTAATTTTTATTTTATAAAAGTAAATTTTGAAAAATAACAGATATCTTCTCACTAAAAATAAATGAAAACATATCAATACTCTCTTCGCATAACTAAAGTAGAAATACTCTATTTGCTAATTAAATATTATGTTACATATCATTCTTTGATTTGGCAATGACGGAGTGTTTTGGCTTAAGAAAAAAAAATAAACTAAAAGTACAAGAAGAGCATATGAATTTTTAAAAATAAAGATATTAATTACTATGACAACAAAAAAAATTAAAATTTCATGGACAATGCTACATAAAAATTATATACCTTAAAATCAATATAGTATGAATGGCTTACACTCTAGCAAGGAAAAAAAGATACTTGAAATTATCTTACCGCTATTCTTACTCCAGTCTCTAACAGTCGTGCAAGCTTCTCTTTCTCTCAATATTTTTTTTTCAGCATGAAGAAAGAAGAAAACAAAAAGGATTCGATTGAAAAAAAATTGCTGAAAAAACATTTAAATGTATGAATTTAAAAAGATGGAGAGCAAGATACTTAAAGAAATGTAAACTCTCTCTTCCCTTTTTATACCTCTTTGTTGGTTGGTATCAGTGTTTTAAAAGGCGGGGGCGTGAGGCGAGGCGTTTTACGTAGACGTGAGTTTCGAGATACGGAACATAAGTTCCATGGATCTACGTGGTGTATATCTCATGTATTTCAATTTTATAATTTTATTACCAACAAAATATGTAAAAGTAATAATTTTTCAATAATTCCAATAATATAAAAAATAATATTATAATTATTATTTGAGAAAGGTAACAATACAAAAAATGATAATACCCGAGATAATTTTTAAAATAAAATCATCATCCATCTTCATATCTACGATATATTCCTACCCTCAACTAATATTTGCATTGATTATTGTCTATGTGTTTCAAAAGAAAAAGATAAAAAGTGTAAGAGAAATGACAAAATGGATAAAGTTGTCTGAGGAACATAAAAATTCACTACAACATAAAAACATGATAGAATAAAGTATAAATATTATTACACCAATAATAAAAAATATAATTTATAACAAAAATACTTTTAAAATAATGAAAATCAAAATTAATGCTCGGGAGTTACGTTTTTGCACTCGGGACTTACGCTTTTGAGCCCGATACTTACGCCTCAAATTATAGGGCTTACGCCTTATGGATCTGTGCTTTT
Organism: Jaltomata sinuosa; assembly: GCA_003996215.1. NCBI lineage: Eukaryota > Viridiplantae > Streptophyta > Magnoliopsida > Solanales > Solanaceae > Jaltomata > Jaltomata sinuosa. Next base: position 59,055 of record QJPP01000293.1, read on the forward strand.
AATTTACGCCCCTGAGCGTTTTTTATACGCCCCGCCTCAAAACTCGCCCTGAAAACGTTTTTGAAAATACTGGTTGGTATTCATTGAATTTTAATTACTTATTGCAACCTTTTGAATACTCCATATTAGAAACAAAGAGGTAATTACGTAAGTTTGCATTAATTCAATTCCGAAAGTGAGTTTCACTCCATATCCCAAATGGGCTTTGCCACATTTTTTCCAAGAAAACGAAAGGTTTTACTTAAAGATAGCATTATTCAGAGCTTAGCCATATGAAAAGTTTCATATTTTTTGCTGGATATCACTTTTCTCCTCCTTCTGATTTTGTTGTCTTCTTTGTTATTTTTATTCAGTACACTTACATTTTTGCACCCAAATATTACATTTTGATTTACTATAGGAGAAAAATCGTAATTCAACTTTGAAGATAGGAATTTTTATTTTTAATATAACTAGTTTTTGGACATGTGCATTACACGTGTGTCTCATGTTAATTTTTATTGATTCATTAGAACGATTAAATTTCAATGAAAACATGTATGTAATGAGTAATAAAATGCAACAAGTATAAATGAATCTTTAAAAGTATGACATGAAATACCAGAAATTCATTGAAAATTAAATTAAAGAAGTGTAATAGAAAGAAAACACAAGAAAATAAATAGAGAAGAAAAAAATGCAACATACACATCCTTTTTAAAGCTTTAATCATAATAATATAGATGAAAAAATATTAAATTAGTACATAATTTTTCAAGTTCTTGTAGACACCTTCTCCCATTGTCAATCAAAAATTCAAGTGTCTTCTTCATCAAGTCGAACTAAAACATGGATCGAATAATACAATAATGATATAATCTCTTTACTACTTAAACTATAGAATGAAAAGGATAATGTTGGGTAGGGGTCTCATGAAACAAAAATGATAAATTTATATAGATAAAAATGGAGAAATACCAAAAGATATCTTAAAGTTTTAAATTAAATATTTGGAGGTTATGAATATGAAAAGTATGAGAGTTATGGATATTACGAGTAGCGATTGAATATGTAATTAGATATGAGTTATGAAGATGAATATTTAAATAAAATAAAAGAGAAAAATAATAAATAAATGAAGGGGAAAAAAAGATTAGTGCAAATGATATTTAAATATTATAGCTATATTACTCTATAATAGAGATGTGAATAGAGAGGAGCTTGGGGTCAAGAGGGTAGTTTCGTAATTTACAGGTGAACTAAATTTTAGGCTAATTAAATTTTGCTCATACCTTTAACTGCAGCTTCAGTTTTTTGGTTTTCTCGTTGATGGCCACGTGGGGTTATCTACAGCCTAGGTTCTACAATTGATTTACTTTAATATATTTCATTTTAGTTTCTGATTTTTCAAACAAGAGATTTAAAAAAAAAATGTTATTCTTAATGTTAAAAGCAAAACGTGACAAGTAAAAATAAGGAGTATATAATAGTAAAGTATAGTCGAAGTAATATTTGTGATCAAATTAATTAAATGAGTTTACAATTAATGAAAAACATCATTCATTTTTAATTATAATGTTTGAAGTTTTTTTTAAAAAACTATTTAAAAACACAATAGTTAAATCACAATGATTAATAACTTAAAATATTTTAAAACCTTATAAAAAATTTATTGACTCTCAAAATTTTATCAGTGTCACATAAATTGCGACAGAGAAAGTAACATACAGTAGAAAATGAAGTAAAAAGTATTATAAATCACAATAATTAACAACTTAAAATATTTAATGATATATGAAATCTTCTATATATTAGTACTATTAAATGATTATTTTCTATATTTTTTTTAATCTGTTATTTATTTAAAAATTATATAAAAATTATTATAAATTACACTAATTAATAACTTAAAATATTTGAAAGACATGTAAAATTTGGTTGACTCTTGAAATTCTATCGGTATCACTAAATTCAGATAGAGGAAGTAACACACAGTAAAAAATGACGTAAAAAGTATTATAAATCAAAATAATTAACAACTTAAAATGTTTAACGATATACAAAAAATTTGATTGACTCTCCAAATTCTATCAACATCGCTTAAATTGAGATAGAGGGAATAACACATATTATTTAAAAACTATAAATTACTATAAATCACAATAATTAACAACTTAAAATATGTAAAAACTATATAAAAAATTTGGTTGACTCTCCAAATTCCATTAGTGACACATAAATTGGGACAGATAGAGTAACATATATTATTTAAAAATTATGTAAAAGTATTATAAATCAAATAATTAATAACTTAAAATCATATAAAAATGTAAAAACTACGTAATAAATTTGGTTGACTCTCTAAATTTTATCAGTGTTACATAAATTGGGACGGCAAAAATAACATATATTATCTAAATATATAAAAAGTATTATAAATTACAATAATTAATAACTTGAAATTTTTTAAAATCATACAAAAAATTGAATTAACTCTTCAAATTTCATCTGTATCATATAAATTAAACAGAAAAAGTAAAATATATTGGACTCATGCTTGCACAGGCTATTGTATCTAGTGGGTTTTAGAAAACGGATCTGACTCTATTTTCCTTTATTACTACTTGTTTGTATTAAGAAAATTGAAGGAGATAAATAAATAAATAGAAAAAAAACAAGATTAACAAATATAACTAATTTAGTTTTTAAAAGGGTAAAAATGTCTAACAATTTTCTGTAGATATTTTTGTCTTTCAACTTTTGACTTAACACCTTCCTACTTTCAGTATTTAGTATAGTAGAATATGATATGATTACATTTAATATTTAATTAATTAAATATTTTATAATATTTTAATTTAATGTAATAATATTATATAGATATATCACTCTTTTCACAACACAAAAAATCATAATTGAAAAACATAACCACATAAAGGAATATATTGTTGTCACAAGAATAATGCATATTAAATAATAAAGTAAAAAAATATTATATTAAGCAGGGGTAAAGAGAAGCGGGTGAAAACAAAGAAAATTGTTATAGTGATGGGGTTAAATTAAATTTATTTTTTTAATTTCCTTTTTTGCGAGATAAGAACTCCCCATCTCCTACTCCATCCCGTTCTGCTTCATTTTCATGTTTACATAAGAAAAACAGGTATATGTCTTGAATCTTCTTCAAAAGTAATTAATCTGAAATTTACAGAAATTCATATGGCATATGCCATTCTGGAGCGACTTCTTTTCATAATGTCTCTATGCAATGAAAAAGTCAAAATTTTCACTAAGAAAATATAAATTAAAAAAAATATACGAAAAAAAGACAAACAAAAATTCAATATTTATAATGTAATTTTCAAACATCCTGGAGCAGCCTCCTCTCATGCCTCTATGATCGTGGATTTTGGGGTGTTAAGAGAGCCACATTTTATGGCAGTTGGATACAATGAGCATTAGTAAAAGAATTTAATTTGTATTAAATTAATCAATTGAATTTAGTCTATTAATAATTTATATTGAATTGGTCAATTGAATTTAGTTTATATTAAATTAGTTAATGAAACTTTTCAACTTCTTCTGTTACGTACTAAAGTTTATATTCTGATTGATCAATGTAACTATGATTTATTATTTTTTAGTAGGTATTTAAAATATTATTATTTAATATTTAATTAATTTTTTTTTAGTATAAGGGTAAAATGGTAATCTAACTTTCAATATTGTGGCTTCCCACTTTTAGAATAGTATAAATAGTTAGATATAGATAATATGATTTATATGCCGTTGATGAGTTCATTCTGAGTAGTAGACATATTTTATAGGAAGTCCTATGCATTTGAAAATATATTACTAGTGATAGTTTAATTTTGTTGAATAATTATTTTGAATTGAAACTCATAAGGTTTAACTCTCATTTAAAATTGCACTCAATTATCCTGCAAAACCAAAAAATTCAACGTAACTGATTGAAAATTTTCAAAAGCAATATGTAAAATTTTAAAATAATAAAAAAATTGAGTATAAATAAAGAATCCAAATTTAGAAAATGTGATATTGAAGATAGGAACTTTTATCCTTGAATTGACTATAAATTTTTTTAATCAGAAATAGTAAAAATTCTAATGTTTGTTGAACTTAAAATTTTATTTGACGTAAATATTATTTGAATTGTATATATAATTATCTCCTAGCCGAATTTGGTAAAAATATAGTTATAACCACTCATTCAAAAAATAAAAATAAAAACATGTCTAACTATCAGATCATTTTTAATTCAAACTTTTAACATGTCTAACTATCAGATCATTTTTAATTCAAATTTTTAGTTCAAATTTCATATTTAAAGATTAAAATTTTTAAGTTATTTTTATAATTTAATTAGAGAAAATATATAAAATCACCTCTAAACTTGGCTGATAAACTTACTTTGACACTTTAACTTTATGGATAATTATTTACCCCCTTAATTTTATTTCAAGTGAATTAAATACCTCCTCAAAAGATGAAAGTGTATTTACTCTCCTAAACTCGCGTGAAAGAGAAAACCATGGATAAAAAGTTGACCAGATCCTCTTTTTCCCTTTTTTATTTAACCTTTTATTATTATTTTTGATTTTCTTATCTTTTTGTTTTTCTCTCCACTTTTTTATCTCATTTTTGTACCTTTTTTCTTCCTTCTACAATCACCGGTATGACATAAGTTCGTCGGCGAAATTTTTTAGCTTAACAATTTTGATATTTTTTTTAGTTACTACTACAAGTTGTGAGATAGGGGAGGAAAACTTTTTTTTTAATTGATCAAATTTACATGAAAAAGAGAAAGAAGAAAGAAGGATTTGGTTATTGATTGTTGGTCACCAGAAAATTTTTCGGTAACTCGACGTTTTCTTACCTCCTTCAACCATAATAGAAAGTGGTAAAAATACATTACAGTAAAATGACAAATTTAATTATTAGAGTTGCAGGGATGTGAAATCATTAGAAAAATTACCTTTAAAAAATAGAGATTCACCATCTTTAAATAACTGCAATACATGATGATGAGGTTCAAAGGGAAAAGAGAAGAAAAATGGTGGAAATGGTGACTGTCAGAAAATTTAGGGCTTAAACTTGTGAATTTTAGGGGAGGATGAAGGTGGGGTAGGTGAAAAAGGAAAAAATAAAATATAAAAATAAGTTATTGACACGTGGATGAATTAAAATGTGTGTGATTCAACAACATTTAGTTTTGACTGGTTGAGCTGCGAAGAATTGAATAAAATTCACTTGAAAGTTATTAAAGGAAACATATAAATGCATATAAAATTAAAGTGATAAAGTAAGTTTATCAGTCAAATTTAAAGCTAATTTTATGTATTTTCTCATTTGATTAAAATATTTAACATCATCGGCAAAATACATTTTGCTTTGCCCACTTCTTTTATCTGACTTTTGTCTTATTTGCGCAGTCACTTTTCCATTTTCATGTCCATCTTTTATTTCACTTCCTCTTTGATGTTTCAATAAAAATGGTCCAGTTACCTTCTAATTCACCCAGTCTTTTATAAGTTAAATAAAAATATAGATACAATCAATTATTAAAATTTTAAGATATCTAATATTTTTTAATTTTTATTGTATTAAAAATTTCATTTGTAATGTAGCAAAAATCATGTAAAAAATAAGTTACTGCAAATGTATAGTTATCCAAATTTTAGGAGATATAATTAATTACCAAAATATTAGGAGATATAATCAAATTTTAATTTTTATTTCAATAGATATTCATCAAAAAGATGGCCAAAATCTGTCAAATAATATAATTTACTCATATATGTTAATTATCAAAATTTCAGGAGATGTAATTAAGTTATTATTTTTATTGCATGAAAATTCACTGGAAAGATAGCCAATACTTGCGCGCACACACAAAAAAAAAACTTACCGAATATTATATCAGGGTGCCAAAATTTTAACAGATGTATTTAGTTACCACAATTTTAGAAGTTGTAACTGTTTCTAATTCAAAATCTTAGTATAAGACTTTTAATATTCAATAATAATTTATTTTTCTTTTCAAATTCTCTTAAACATTTTTCTACATTGTACATATGTATATAATAAAATTATAGTACATGTTATTACACATCTTTTTTATCTTAACATTTTAAGTAAATGTAACATCTCCACTCTATTTCTAGGCAATTTAATTATTTACATGTGTGTAATAAATAGAAATTAATTATGGTAAATGTTTTCAATTTCAATCATAATCGAATATTATATTTTTATTAAGACTTTACCTAATCTAACTTAGTCAATATAAGCGAAAATATCCTATCATGATTATACTCCTATATTTTTCATCCTTACCATATTCTTAGTTGATTTTCAATTGTCAAACTAGTTTTTGCATACGATTTTACTAAAATTTAATATAAAAGATATTTAACGATAAAAATAAAAAAAATAAAAAAAGAAAGGGAAAAATAGTAAGTCAAACATGTTCTTTAGTAGTGTAATAACTCAATTTAGGTTCACCATCATAGAAAAGACAATGTATTCCTTCAAACATGAACCCTGGAACAGTAAATAAGTGTCTGAATCTGCATTAAATTGTAACACATATCACGTAAGTAAAAGAAAATATGAAAAATTTCATATTATAGAACATAAGAAGGTCATAAATGTGCCAATTAAACGTAAAATTCAGTTCAAAGTATTCTCGTTCATTTAGAATTGTTATATCTTTGGAACTTTAAAATTTTATTAGAGGAGTTTTTGAACTTTAAAAACTCCCATAATCAAGATAAAGTAGATAACTCCTACATTTACGATAAAGGGGAGATTAAGTTGTAACCATCGCCAAATAAGTTGTATGTGATGACCCAAAATCAAAGAGGTTGTGATGGCACCTACCCCACTCAACCGTGATAGGTAAGTCAAGCCGAACAACGAAATAAGTACAATAATAAAGGAGAAGTAACGTTTCAACGTTTCTATAATCTAATATGAATTTTCTACCACGGACATGTTAAGCTATTAAAAGTGACGAAAATTAAATAGTAAAAAGAAAAAGAAAATACTGTGTTAGGGATGCCCCAGCGTAGTTCGAGATGTTGCAAGTTATATTGACAGAGATGGAACAAAATAAAAGTCAAAAAATCGTTACATGGAACAAACGTCTAACGTGGACGAGAATGTAATAATTTGAGTTCTGATAGCATTATATTGGCAATGAGTTTTAAGATTCCGTAGGCAACAAAGTTTTTTTGAAGCTCAATATTGAAGGATTAACAACTCAAAGAAAATGCAAAAACTTCGTCTTCCAGGGGTACTTTGGTCTTTTTTCACTAATTTAACTCCTAAACGAAGTCATTTTAAGCATATTGGAGGGGGCTCTTATCAAACTTAGTCGACCCTCCCCCTTCATTCTCATGACTTAAACTTCAGAAAGAAAGAAAACATCGTTCTCTCAAGCTTCAAACCTAGGGCTTCATCTCCAAAGCTTCGAACTTCAGTTCTAGCTCAAGATATTTTTACAACCAGGTATGTGGGTGTTCAATAAAGATTTCTTACGCCCTTATGCCCAAACTTTAGACTTCTACTTCGAATTTCTATGTTTTTTTATGAAACTAGGGTTCCTACAAAATAGATTCCTTGTGATTATGGCTTGATTTCTATCCTTATTTAAATGATTATGCATGAAACTATCGCATCTTGGTCGTTCGATGCTTGGGGATTGGATGTTATTGCATCACTACCAAAATATTTTGGTGGACATTTATATATCTTGGCTACAACAGATTACTTCTAAAAATGAACCGAAGTTGTCGCTCTTAAAGAAGTGAAGAAGGAGAATGTTGCACACTTCATCCGAGTGAACATCATCTACCGCTTTGGAATTCCTCATTACATAATGAGAGACAATGGCCATCCATTTGATAACAAGTTGATGAACAAGATTTGTGATCTGTTTGGTTTCAAGCTGCGTAAATCAACATATAAGACTGACCGGAAGTTAAACTGATAAAAATATATGTCACGATCCAATTTCTCGGTCATGATGGCACCTACAACCCCCCAGTAGGCAAACCAACCCCCATAAGCCAGAATGGTCAGTAATGGGCTACCATCTAATACTTTAGTAGAGGAACGATATAAATAAGCGAAAGCAAGGAAAATAAGCTGAAGAAAGTAAATACAGGAATATATATACATATGCAGAACTATGTATCATAGTATAGAGCCAGAACTACATATAAGGAGTACAAAGGATCCAAAACAATATATACAGATGTCTTTGAGTAGTAATAGAGTACATGACATAAAAGATAACTAAAAGCTAAGCTCTGATCGCAAAGAGCTCACCCTCAGTCTGAAATATCTCAAAAACAACTCCTCGCACGAGTCTCCAATGAGCTAACGGTGATGGCCCACACTAGGATCTGCACCAGAAGATGCAAAGTGTAGTATGAGCACCAATTGCAAAGTAACTGGTACCCAGTAGGTATCATAGGCTGACTGGGCACATATAAGATAAAAGAGTAGTAATAAGCAGAATAGAAAACAACTAGTCACAGAACGCAACAAATAAGTACACGGAAGCTAGCACAGAAGGAATACAAGCAAGAACAATACATATGTCTAGATAAAAGAATGCACATCACAGGCGAGGGAAAGAAACACGTACCCCCTCACAACAACAAGTATATATAAAGAAGAGTTTAGAAAGTAGGCGGTATACCGGTAACCTCAATGAATAGAGAAGGAGAGAAAGAAAACAGTAAACATGCTCGAATACAAGGAACGATAACCCAACTAAGCATGCAATCTCAAGTGAAGAATTCAACAACTGGAAGCCCAAGTTTAACCTTAACAATATCCAAAGTCATAAGAACTACAACAGGAATCTGTAGAGCAAAATAGTAGCAATAAGTCTACCTACAGCCCGACGGGTGCCCATACACCCAAGGAACACAAACAAGTGAAGACAAACCCTTCGGCATCCCATACTACCAGAGCGTACTATCAACAAACAGCAAACAAGGGTGGTACCTCACACAAATGAATGATATGACATGCTATGCTAAGCCAAGATTGATAGTATTACAGTATGTTACTCGCTTCCAGTGTCCTATAAGGCCCAGAAGACAGGATCCATGGAAGGTCACACTCGTATACCTCTCTTACGATGTATACCACCCTTTCGGCACTAGCAACATGTAGCCCCTAGTCCGGAATGACAAGGTCCATGGAGGCCCCCAACCAACATACTAGAAGCCCCGCAATCTCAAAAATCCTCAAGTAAAGATGCTCGGAAAATATCCAAGTCTAAATTAGTAAGTCAAATAGTCCTAGTGCACGACCCCGTCGAGTCTAGCATTACTCTGAAAGTTGTAGTAAAACAAGTCTAGCGCTCGACCCCCCCGAGTCTAGTATAAGTGAAAATAGTGATAAGACATCCTTTAATTCCCCCTTACCCCAAAAAGATCCATTAAGACGGTATCAAAACCCTTTTTCAATTATTTTTACCAAAAAGGAGACCCATGGGCCATGCAAGGTTTAGAAATTCAGCAATAGTAGGCCCAAAGCCAAAACTGTAGTAAAATCATGAAGAAATTCCCTCTATATGCATGATGAATGGTATACACAATCACAATAGTGGCCCCCGACCCACAATTAACCTATCGGCCCTACACAGACTCCAATCATTCTACATCACAGATAGCCAGCTAATAATGATGCCCCGAACTCACGGACATTCCCATATAACCCACCATCTATGTTCCAGAGTCAAACAAGGCCACACAGGACCACAAGGGTGATAATATCATCTATAGCAAATACTACAACCATCGGGAAGAAAAGGAATGGGACATGAATAAAGCGGTCAAGGTCTGTGGTACCAACTAGTAAACCCAATCCAAGGATGCCCATTAGTACAATTTTATTCTATATATGCAAAGTCTAAGGAGTTTAAACCGTAACCTACCTCGGGGTCAAACTACAAATATGAACCATCACTCGTGTGACTTCTCCTTTCGAACAACCTTGGAAAGCTTCCATGCTATCAAGAACATAATCTAGGTGTCAAGACGAGAAGAACGACACCCATATTGCTATACGGAAAATCGGGTAAAAAATGACCCTCGGGGATCGTGCAGAGAAACATAAAATAAAATTTATAATTATGTCTGCGGTGAGTTTAGAAATCCATGCTCAAAATTTGAGCACAAATGGAGTTCATTTTGAGGCTCAAAACGGCCCTGAAGTACAACTAATTCATGAGAACAAAAGTGGAGAATTGCGATTTTCAAGGGCGAAAACGTACCAATTTGAAATCAAGAATCGACCACGAACCGGAACTACAGCTACCAGGAACAATCAAGCTCTCCAATGCAGCTTTAACCCAAGAAAATCAAGCTTGTAAGAGCCTCAATCATGGAGGTTTTTGAGATTGAAGAGAAGAACAATGCTTGAAGAAGAAGAGGCTTACCAACGATAGAGGAGCGAGATTAACAATAATTTGGAGAATTCCCACGAGCCCACACTGTTCTTGAGTAATTAGAGTTGAGAAAAATGAAGTTGGAGTTAAAAGAAGTGAAAGAAATAAGCTGAAAATCATGAAAAACAAGAATTTAAAGAATAATTTTTTTGGAAATTAACGGAAGTTAACAAGAGATTCTACCTATTCACGAGGCCAAGAAACACACCTGGATCAGCAACAATTATTCCTCCAAGTTATGGGTAAGAGCAGGTGAAAATTTAAAGGAATTTGGTGTAAAAATGGTGGAGAAAACGAGTTGGGAAGATGAGAGCAAAAGCTGAAAATAAAGCTGCCAACAACTATTTAAAGCTGGTCCGCAACAGAAAAATCTGCAATCTTCTAAACTTCTACGAGGCATTTCGGGTACAATCAGAACCCGATACTCACAAACCAATAGAGCTATTTGAGTGAAAATGACTTTCCGGACTCAATAAAATCAATGAATTTACCAACGGAGATTGTTTTAAAGAAAAGTGGGCTCCATGCCCAAAACTAACTCAAAACTCAATACCCCAAAACAAGTCGTGAAGCCCCGAGATCTGAACCAAAGGTTCCCCTTGCCCAAAGTTGACATTCCAGATCTAATAGCGTGGATGGAATTTCTATCCAAGGCCGTATTCTCCGAATGTTGACAAAAGTCAAACATTCAAGTTCAACTTGACTAAAACACAAAAATCCAGACAAAACTAAACCGAAAGATCCCAGAACCTGACCCAGGGTCCATATAGACCAAAATCCATGCTCTGGAGCTAACGAAACTATCAGAATTTGATTCCGAGCATGTTTACCAAGAATATTGACTAAATTCAATGATATTCTAAGTTAAGGATCTAAAAATAGGCAAACGATTAAAACGACCAAGCGAACGACCAGAGCACCGAAACGGTCCCAGCAAGTCATAAATGACTTGGGGCTGCTACAGGAAAGCTCTAACAGTATAAAGAAGGCGTAAATGTGAAAATGACCAAAAGGGTCATTACATCATCCACTCATAAATGACTTGGGGCTGCTACAGGAAAGCTCTAACAGTATAAAGAAGGTGTAAATGTGAAAATGACCGAAAGGGTCATTACATCATCCACTACTAAAAAGGACTTTCGTCCTCGAAAGTCAAGAAGAAATAGGTACCTGAAGGCTCAAACAGCTGCGAATACTGGGTTTGCATATCTCTCTTGGTCTCCCAGGTAGCCTCCTCGACTGAACGATGCGTCCACTGAACTTTTACAACAGGAATCTCCCTAGACCTCAACCTCCTCACATCTTTGGCTAATAAAGCAACTGGATCCTCGACAAAGGACAAGCTCCTATCCAACTGAACCGACTCCCAATGCAACACATGAGACTCATCTGGAACATACTGTCTCAACATCGAAACATGAAACACCAGATGCATAGCAGAAAACATCGAAGGCAAGGGTAACTGATAGGCAACACTACCAACTCTCTGAAGGATCTCAAACAGACCAATATACCTGGGGCTAAGCTTGCCCTGCAAACCAAATCTCATCACGCCCTTCATGGGCAACACACGGAGGAATACCAAATCACCAACGCTGAACTCCAAGGCACGAAGTCTACAATCAGCGTAGCTCATATGCCTATTCTGAGCAGCTCGAAGTCTATCTAGAATCACCCTAACTCTGTCTAAAGAGTCCCAAAGTAAATCAGTACTCTGTGGCCTGGACTCCAATCCGTCAAACTAACCAACCGGCGATCTGCAATGCCTACCATACAATGTCTCAAAGGGTGCCATGCCAGTACTAGAATGGAAGCTATTATTATACACAAACTCGGCCAAAGGCACAAACTGATCCCAAGAACCTCCAAAATCAAGAACACTGGCTCGAAGCATGTCCTCCAGGACCTGGATGGTCCTCTCAGACTGGGCATCTGGCTGAGGGTGGAAAGCAGTACTAAGCTGAACTAAGAGTGCCCGCCGGACCGGACCGGAATGGCCGGACCGGAACAGGCCTGTACCGAATCGGACCGGTACGACCAGTACCGGAATGGTGACCGATACCAGAATGAACCGGACCGGTTCAACCGGTATGGGTACCGGATTCCATCCCATTCCGGTTTCAATCGAAATGGACCGGTATCGTACCAGAATGGTTTTTTTTTTTCTTTAATTTTTTTATTTTGAATTACATTTTGAATTTCAAACTTAATTTTCAAGTGATAACTTATAACTTAAAAGTTTTTATAATTTATAACTTAAAAGTTAAATAGTTAATTATGATTTAAAATTTTATAACTTATATAAATTATATTTGAAGTTTATTAGTTTGTTAAAGTTTTTGTTTTTTAAAGTTTTTTAATTTATAAGTTTTATTTCTTTTAATTGAAGTTTGATTAAGTTTATAGTTTATATATGTTTTCTAAGTTATATATTTGAAATGTTTTAGTTTGTTTAAAGTTTTTTATTTTTTTAAGTTTTCAATTTATAAGTTTATGTTTTGAAGTCTATTAGTTTATGTTTTAGTTTATTTTTTAAAGTTTTCAATTTATAAGTTTGTTGTTTATTTTTTAAAGTTTTCAATTTATTAGTTTATGTTTTCAATGAATAAAAGTATAAAACTATAAAAGTATAAAACAATGATAAAAATTAAAAAAAAATCAATTTATTCAAAATTTCAAACTAATATTACAATTTACAACTATTAGTAAAGCGCCTAATTTACGTAGCCACCTTCTAGGAAGGGTTCTGTTTCAACTAAGCGCGCCTAATTTACGCAGCCACTTTCTAGGAAGGGTTTTGTTTCAACTAAGCCTCGAATGTAATACTAATAGTTGTATAGATTTATAAATTTATCTTCTAAACTTTGTAAAGTTTCAGCTTCTTCAACCTCAATTCCTGGTAAAGCTGCTTGACGATCTTCAAGTTCAGCGCCATCATCACTATCAAATCCAATGAAGTTATCTATGGCTTGTTCTGCTACTTTTTGCAACTTTGGTCTTCCAACGTTTCTTCGCTCGGTGTTGATCCAATCTCTAAACAACATCGATACCTCCAAACTGTCTTCTGCCAAGGAATATCTATGGTCTCCAATTTGAAATCTTGCCGCGCTGAAAGCTTGCTCCGAAGCAACTGATGATCCTTGAATAACTAGCACGTCTCTCACCATCTTGCTAAGTTTTGGAAAGTGTTCTTCACGAGATTTCCACCAATCCAATAGCTGTGGTATGCCATCCGTAGTTGGAATATTATCAACACCCTGTTCAAGATACTTAGAAAATTCACACTTATTAGAAAAATCAAGACCAAGTTGTGATCTTGCTTTACCATGGACACCTGATCTCGATGTAGAAGTTTGAGGGGCATGAACATGATCAAGATTTTCTAAGGTCACAGTATATTTGTCATACATTTCCTTAGCCCAAATTTTAATACTATCTTGACATGTTATTAAATCCGGTGTTTCTTGTGGTGAAATATCTAAATTAGTATAAATTTCTCTAACTAAAGCTTTTGCACCAACTTCTTTATATTCCGGGTTAAAAAGAATTGCAGTTAAATAAATTTGTGGAATAGGAAAAAAATATTTTTTAAATTTTTTAATCATAGCTTCAATAGAATCTTTAAAATATGAATTTTGTTTATAGATAGCAAAAATGCATGAAATATTCCAAATATGTATTAAAATTTCACTAATAGTAGGATAATATGTTCCAGAAAAAATTTTGGTAGCATCAAAAAATGATTTTAAAAAGACTTTAAGTGCTTCTACTGCATCCCAATCACTGTCCGCAAGTTTATCATCAGGATAAGCATTATGACTATTAAACATCATAGTAATAGGTTTTTTATACTTATAAGCAACTTCAAGCATTTCATAAAAAGAATTCCATCTAGTTTTAACATGTTTTGGAACTTTTCTAAATGGAACTTCACACAATTTACAAAAATCTTTATATTGTTGAATTCTACTATTATTATTAATATGAAAAATCCAAAAAATTGCATTTTCAACTTTATCAATACAACTATCAAATACCCTAATACCATCTTTCACAACTAAATTTAATATATGTGCACCACATTTGATATGAAAAACATATTTACTAATTGGACAAAGTCTAGTTTCTAGCATAGTCATAGCATTTAAATTAGCAGAAGCATTATCTAAAGTAATACTAATCACTTTATCAGTAAGATAAAAACGTTGCAAATTTTTTAATACACTTGAAGAAATATAAGCACCAGTTTTTTTGTGTTCACAAATTTTATAAGCGATAATTCTTTTTTGCATTATCCATTTATAATCAATCCAATGTGCAGTAACAGTTAAATAATCAAATCCGTTTGGACTACGACCCATATCAGTGGTAATAGAAGCCCTACAATCCATCATATAAAAATATTTACGAAGATATTGCATATGTTTTTCATAAAATTCAAAAATATCTCTTTTTACCATGCTTCTTGTAATACCTTCAAAACTGGGATAAAATGTATCCCGAATATATCTTATAAAACCATCATGTTCTCCAAAATTAAAAGGCAAACCACAAACAACAACCATTTTAGCAAAATTTTCACGATCACGGTCCCTATTATAGGGCCGTTGTGAAACATGACCAGCAGGATTTGAAGGATTTAGTGAAGTTTGAATCATGTTTGACCCGCCAACAGAAGGTCCAATGCTAGAGCCAGCATCACCTTGACTAGCTAGATATGCTTGCCACTCTCTCGGATGTTTCTTAAGCAAATGAGTTTTTAACCCCCCAGTCGAACCTCCACTAACACTAGATACATATTTCCAACTTTGTTTACAAATACGACACGTAGACATAGTTTTTTCTTCATTTAAAAAACAAAATTTCCACACAGCTGATTTTAAAGGACGTTGTGGTTTGGTCTTACCCCTCACTGGAGCAATAAGGGGAAGATCAGCTCTAACTTGAGGATTATCCTGAGTTGGAGCTTGGGGAATAGTGGGGGCGGGGGCAATAAAGGGACTAGTCGGTGTATCAGTTTCTTCTAAATCATCATCCTCATGCATTTCTACTTCTTCATTTAATTCATCTTCTAAATCATTATACATTCTTTCATAAGCTTCGTTGGGAATAGGGTCATCCGTAGTAAATGGAAAATTAGTTTCATTAACATGCGTAAATTCATCTGTATTAAATCTAATTTGAGGAAGAGCAGGGCGGAGAGAAGAACTAGAAGAACCACTACCTATTTTACCCTTCACATAACTTTTTGTTCTTGAAATAATACCTTTTTTACCGGATTTTTTTTGAGATGGATCCATAATATAATAAAATATAAAATTAGCAAATTAAAATAAACAAATCACAAGTTCACAAATCACAAATTCACAAATAAATCACAAATTCACAACTAATAAACAAGAATAAAAATTAAAAAATTAAAGAGTGGAACGAATATACCAAACGTCTGCCGTAAAAACAGACGATTATAACTGAAATTTGAAGAAGATTGCTCCTCCAAAATTCACCAAATTATACTTCACTTGCAAAATAATAAGAATAATTATAGAATTTGTAAATATTAAGAGATGAAAATTGAGAGAGAATGAGAGTTGAATGGATGAATAAAAATTAAAAGGGGAAGGGGTATTTATAATGAAAAAATAGGAGGGGGGCTGTTGGGGGGGTGCTAGGGGGTGCTGGGGGGTAGGGGGTGGGAGTGGGGGGCCTTAAATAGCCGTTGGGTGGATGAAATAGCTGTTACCCAACAGCTTTAAACGATTAAAAAAAATAAATCTCGTTGACCGGTTGACCGGACCGAACCGGACCGGAACCGGTTTGTCACCGGTATGAACCGATATCGGTTTGCCGGTATGGATCGGTAATTCTGGTCCATTCCGATACCGGTACCTGTCCATTTCGGTCCATTCCGGTACGTACCAGACGGGTATGGACCGGTACCGGTACCGGAATGGACCGGAATGGTACCGGTCCGTACCGGTCCGGTGCCCACCCTTAAGCTGAACCTCTGTACCCAAATCTTGTTGAATAGCTCTCTAAAATTGAGATGCGAACTGAGTGTCGCGGTCTGAAATGATAAAAGCTGGGATCCCATGTAATCGAACAACCTCACAAATATAGATCTGAGCTAACCTCTCGGCATTGTAAAAAGTCTGAACCGGCAAGAAATAGGTTGACTTAGTTAGCCGATCCACAACCACCCAAATGGAATCAAAACCTCTACAGGTACGAGGCAAACCAACCACGAAATCCATAGTAATCCCTTCCCACTTCTACTCATGAATGGGAAGTCGCTGTTTCAACCCACCAGTTCTCATGTGCTCGAACTTCACCTATTAACAGTTCAAGCACCGAGACAAAAACTCTGCCATATCTTGCTTCATACCACTCCACCAGTAAAGTTATCTCAAGTCTCTATACATTTTTGCTGCACTAGGATGAATGGAGTATCTAGAATAATGTGCCTCGCGGAGTATCAATTGAATCAAATCATCAACCCTCAGAACACAAAATCGACCACCAAACCTCAGAACCCCATCTGAATCTAGAGTAGCGCAGCTGGCCTCACCCCGAACAACCTAATCTTGAAGGTCACAGAACCGCTGATCCTCAAACTGATGGCTCTGTATCTGATCAACAAGAGTAGACCAAACCTCAACACTGGCAAGAACTCGACTGGGATCCGACAAAACAAGCCTAACCAAACGGTTAGCCAAGGACTGGATGTCCAAGGCCAACGGTGGCTCAGAAACTGAAAGTGAAGCTAGGATGCCCATATTCACCGACTTCCAACTCAAGGCCTCCGCTACCACGTTTGCCTTATCCGGATGGTACAAAATAGTGAAATCGTAGTCCTTCAGCAACTCAATCCAACTCCTCTGCCTCGAGTTCATCTTTCACTGACTCGTAATATACTGAAGACTACGCTGATCAGTGAACATCTCACAATACTCCATATAAGTAGTGCCTCCAGATCTTGAGCACAAAAACTACCGCCGCCAACTCCAAATCATGGGTGGGGTAGTTGTGCTCGTCAACCTTCAACTGCCTCGATGCATATGCAATCACACGACCCTGCTGCATCAACACACAACCAAGACCAACCCTAGAAGCATCATAATACACGGCCAAACTATGACCCTCAACCGACAAAGTCAATACAGGAGCTGAAGTTAATAAGGCCTTAAGCCTCTGGAAGCTATCCTCGCACTGATCTGACCACTGAAATGGGACATCTTTCCTAGTCAGCCTAGTCAAAAGTTCTTCTATGGAAGAAAACCCCTCTGCGAACCGTTTATAGAACCCAGCTAACCCAACAAAGTTGTGAACCTCAGTAGGAGTAGTAGGTCAAGGCCAATCACGGACAGCTAAAATCTTACTCGGACCTACTCTAATCCCATCCTTAGACACCACGTGTCCTAGGAATGCAACTGACTCAAGCCAAAACTCACACTTTGAGAACTTGGCATAAAGCTGATGATCTCACAAAGTCTAGAGTATAATCCTCAAGTGCTGCTCATGCTTATCTCTACTACGCGAGTATATCAGAATGTCGTCTATGAAGACTATCACAAAGGAGTCCAAATACGGGATAAGCACCCTGTGCATCAGATCCATGAAAGTTGCGAGGGCATTAGTCAACCCAAAGGACATCACCAGGAACTCATAATGACCATAACGTGTCCTGAATGCTGTCTTAGGGATGTCCTCCACCCTAATCCTCAACTGATGGTAGCCTAACCTCAAATCTATCTCCGAAAATATGGTTGAAACCTGGAGCTGATCAAACAAATCATCAATACGTGGCATTGGATACCCATTCCTCACAGTAACCCTATTCAGCTGCCGATAATCAATACACATCTGCATCGACCCATCCTTCTTCTTAACAAATAGAACAGGAGCACCCTAAGGTGACACACTCAGTCTAATGAACCCCTTAGCTAACAAATCCAGGAGCTGCTCCTTAAGCTCTCTCAACTCAGCAGGAGCCATACCGTAGGGAAAAATGGAAATGGGCCTGGTGCCTGGCTTTAATTCAATAGCAAAATCAATATCTCTCTCAGGTGGAAGGCCTGACAGGCCGGTAGGGAACACATCTAGGAAGTCTCTAACCACAAGAATGGACTCAGGGGAAGAAGAGTTGGCACTAGCATCTCAGACATATGCTAAGTAAGCCAAACACCCTCGTGAAATCAGCTTCCTAGCTCAAAGACAAGAGATGATCCCAGATGGCGCGTGTCTAACAGAACCCTGCCACACAATTAGGGATATACCAGGCATGGTGATGGTAACAGTCTTGGCATAACAATCCAAAACTGCATGGTGAGGGGATAACCAGTCCATGCCTAGTATCACATAAAAATCTAACATATCAAGTATCATCAAATCACCCCAAGTCTCTAAATCACCAACAAGTATCACGCAAGATCTGACAATCTGATCCACTACTAAAGAATTTCCTACTAGGGTCGAAACAGAAATAGGAATAGATAACGGCTCACTAGCCAACCCCAGACAAGGTATAAAATAGGCAGATACATATGAACAAGTGGATCCAGGATCAAATAAAGCATAAGTCGGCCGATGACAAACAAAGATCATACCTTTAATCAAAACATCTGAGGCCTCTACCTCTAATCTCCTAGGGACTGCATAGAACTGACAGCGACCACCACCTGACTGACCGTCATCCCTACCACCTATCCTGCCTCGTAGGCCACTACCTCTACCCTGATCACTACCTCCTTAAGTCGGTGGCTGAACTGAGCGTATAAGCTGAGCTGGAGGAGCAGCTGGCTGAATTGTACCCTACTGGGGGAAATCTCTAGCAAAATGACCACTAACTTTGCACTGATAATTGGCTGTACCCTGCTGGGGGAAATCTCTGGCAAAATGACCACTGACTCTACACTCATAGCAAGGCCCTGATGGCCTACCCTGCCGAGATGAACCCACTGAACCTGTGTGGCCACCTTGGCTTGATTCCCCAGAAGTAGTACCTTTCAAAGACTGACCACTGTGACCACGCTGAGTGCTCTGACCCTGCTCAAACTGAGATCTAGAAGGCTGAAGTGAATCCTGAACTGGTCAACTAGACTGACCTTGGTGCCTCTATGGCTGATAACCTCAGCCCCACTAGCCTGAACCCCTACCATCATAAAGAGAACCACTATAGCTACCTTGATGTCGAGGCCTCTTATCTCTGGCCCCGGTGTTATGATGATGCAAATCCTCTACAGTACGGGCATAGTCTGTAGTATCCTGGAATGACCGACCACTAGCAACCAATAACTCTGAAGGCTCTCTAAACTCTCTTTGTAGGCCCCAAACAAATCTACGGACTCTGTCAGACTCAACAGGCATAATCATGGTCCCAAATGGAGCAAGCTAATAGAAATGGTCTCATACTCTGAGACGGTCATGGTATCTTGATTAAGTCTGGTGAACTCCTCTCTTCGCCCCTCTTTGTCACTCTGAGGTAAGAACTTGGCAATAAAAGTCTCATAAAACTCGAACCAAGTTAAAGGAGGTGACGATGATGGTCTGCAAGCAACCTGGGCCCTCCACCATAACTTCGCTGGGACATCTAGCTGATATGTAGTATAGCCAACCCCGTGAGTCTCTAACAACCCCAGATGGTGTAGCATCTCCTCACAAGTAGTAATAAAGTCATGAGGGTCCTTCCGAGAAGAACAAGCAAATCTCAAAGGTACCAATCTAAAAATCTACCCAACGCCGTCTGCTCCATCTCTGTCATAGCTGGGCGAGGAGCAAGAGGTTGTGCAATTGATGGGACCGAAATAACCTTGGCACGAGGAGCCGCAGTAACAGGCTGCGCTCTTGAACTAGGTGCACCCAGGGCTGCCCCCTGAGAGGATGTCTGTGCTACCTCAGAAGGCCGATCTCCAATCATATCCACCAACTGTAACAGTAAGCCCTGAATATCTGAAGACTGATCTGGGGCTGAAGCTGGCACTGGAGCTGGTTGTACCTGGCTTTCCCCCTGGTCCATATGCTACTCGGGAGAAAACTCTGGATCATAATTATGCTCGGGCCCTATCTCAACTCTAGCAGCTGCCGCTGCTTGGGGAATCCTCGACCTCTACCTCTATGACCTCCTCGGCCCCAAGCTGAAGTCGGAGGCTCGTCTTTGCCCAATGCTGATGATCTCGTACAAGTTATCTGCAAAAGAATGAACGTGAACAAGTGAGATTTCAAGAAACTCCCAAGGATTATGCACGATACAGAAGAAAATAAGAGTCATATTTCCTAAGATATCACTATAGCCTCCCAAAGATTGAATATGGACATCTCCGTCCCGATCTGTAGGACTCTACTAGACATTGGATCTTTTATCGATGATACCGGTGAACCTAGGCTCTAATACCAAGCTGTAACAACTCGATTTCTCGCTCATGATGGCACCTACAACCCTCCAGTAGGCAAACTAAACCTCGTAGCCTAGAGCGGTTAGTAATGGGCTACCATCTAACACTTTAGCGGAGGAACGATATAAATAAGCAGAAATAAGGGAAATAAGCTGAAGAAAGTAGATACAGGAATATATATACATCTGCGAAAGCTAAACCAAAACCCCAAAACCTGGTATCATAGTATAGATCAACAACTACATATAAGAAGTACAAAGGATCCAAAATAATATATATAGATATCTCCGAGTGGTAATAGAGTACACGACATAAAAGATAACAAAAAGCTAAGCTCTGATCGCCAAGAGCTCACCCTCAGTCTGAAATATCTCAAAAACTACTCCTCGCATGATTCTTTAATGAGCTAACGACGATGGCCCATACTATGATCTGTACCAGAAGATGTAGAGTGTAGTGTGAGCACCAATTGCAAAGCAACTGGTACCCAGTAGGTATCATAGGCTGACTGGGAACATATAAGATAATAGAGCAATAATAAGCAGAATAGAAAACAACTAGTCACAAAAGGCAACAAATAAGTACACGGAAGCTAGCACAGAAGGAATACAAGCATGAACAATACATATTGCTAGCTAAAAAAATGCACATCACAGGCGAAGGAAAGAAACACATACCCGATATCCTCGCAACAATAAGTATATATAAAGAAGAGTTTAGAAAGTAGGCGGTCTACCGGTAACCTCAATAAATAGAGAAGGAGAGGAAGAAAATAATAAACATGCTCGAATATAAGGAATGATAACCCAACTAAGTATGCAATCTCAAGTAAAGAATTCAATAACTGGAAGCCCAAGTTTGCCCTTAACAATATCCAAAGTCATAAGAACCACAACAGGAACCAATAAAGCAAAATAGTATCAATAAGTCTACCTACAGTCTCACGGGGGCTCATACACCCAAGGAACATAAACAAGTGAAGACAAACCTTCCGATATCCCATACTACCAGAGCGTACAATCAACAAACATCAAACAAAGGTGGTACCTAACACAAATGAATGATATGACATGCAATGCTAAGCCAAGAGTGATAGTAGTACCGTATGTTACCTGCTTTCGACGTCCTATAAGGCCCAGAAGACAGGATCCCTGGAAGGTCACATCCGTATACCTATGCAACAATGTATACCCCCCCTCTGGCACTCGCAACACGTAGCTCCTAGTCCAGAACAACAAGGTCCATGGAGGCTCCTGACCAACATACTAGATGCCCCGCAATCTCAAAAATCCCCAAGTAAAGCTACACAGAGAGTATCCAGGTCTAAATTAGTAAGTCAAATAGTCCTAGCACACGACCTCACCGAGTCTAGTATCACCCCAGAAGTTGTAGTAAACAAGTCTAGCGCTCGACCCCGCCGAGTCTAGTATAAGTTGAAATAGTGATAAAACATCCTTTAATTCTCCCTTACCCTAAGAAGATCCATTAAGATGGTACCAAAACCCTTTTTTAATCATTTTCACCGAATATGGCCCCTACAGGCCATGCAAGGTTAACAAATTCAGCAATAGTAGGCCCGAAGCTAAAACCGTAGTAAAATCATGAAGAAATTCCCTCTATATGCATGATGAATGGTATACACAATCACAACAGTGGCCCCCGATCCACAATCATATTATCGGCCCTGCACAAGCTCCAATCATTTTACAACACAGATAGCCAGGTCTACAACAAAAATAATGATGCCCGGGACTAACAAAAATTCTCATATAACCCACCATCTATGTTCTATAGTCAAACAAGACCACACAGGACCACAAGGGTGATAATATCATCTATAGAAAACACTACAACCATCGAAGGAAGAAAAGGAATGGGACAGGAATAAAGCGGTCAAGGTCTGTGGTACCAACTAGTAAACCCAACCCAAGGATGCCCATTAGTACAATTTTATTCTATATATGTGAAGGAAGTCTAAGGTGTTTAAACCGTCACCTATCTCGGGACCGAACTGCAAACACAATCAATCACTCGTGTGCCTTCTCCTTCTGAACATCCTTGGAAAGCTGCCATGCTACCAAGAACATAATCTAGGTGTCAAGACAAGAAGAACGACACCCATATTGCTATATAGAAAATAAGGCCGAAAATCGGGTAAAAAAATTACCCTCGAGGCTCGTGCAGAGAAACAAAAAATAAAATTTACAATTATGTCTGCGGTGAGTTTAGAAATCCATGCTCAAAATTTGAGCACAAACGGAGTTCATTTTGAGGCTCAAAACGGCCCTGAAGTACTACTAATTCGTGAGAACAAAAGTGGAGAATTGCGATTTTCAAGGGCGGAAACATACCAGATTGGAAGCAAGAATCGACCACGGACCGGAACTACAGCTACCACGAATAATCAAGCTCTCCAACGCAGCTTTAACCCAAGAAAAATCAAGCTTGTAAGAGCCTCAACCATGGAGGTTTTTGAGCTTGAAGAGAAGAACAAGGATTGAAGAAAAAGAGGCTTACCAACGATAAAGGAGCGAGATTAACGATAATTTGGAGAATTCCCACGAGCCCACCCTGTTCTTGAGTAATTAGAGTTGAGAAAAATGAAGTTGGAGTTGAAAGAAGTGAGAGAAATAAGCTGAAAATCGTGAAAAACATGAATATAAAGAATAAAATTTGTGGAAATTAACGGAAGTTAACAAGAGATTCTACCTATTCACGAGGCCAAGAAACACAACCGGATCAGTAATAATTATTTCTCCAAGTTGTGGGTATGAACAGGTGAAGATTTGAAGGAATTTGGTGTAAAAATGGTGGAGAAAACGAGTTGGGAAGATGAGAGCAAAAGCTGAAAATAAAGCTGTCAACAACTATTTAAAGCTGTCCCGCAACAGGAAAATCTGCAATTTTTTAAACTTCTACGGGGCATTTCGGGCACAATTGAAACCCGATACACACAAACCAATAGAGCTATTTGAGTGGAAACGACATTCCGGACTCAATGGAATCAACAAATTTACCATCAGAGATCGTTTTAAGGTAAAGTGGGTTCCATGTCCAAAACTAACTCGGAACTCAATACCACAAAATAAGTCCAGAAGCTCTGGGACCCGAACCAAAGGTTCTCCTAGCCCAAAGTCGATATTTTGGAGCTAATAGCATGGATAGAATTTCCATTTGAGGCCGTCTTCTCTGAATATTGACCAAATTCAAACTTTCAAGTTCAACTTGGCTAAAACACAAAAACCCAGACAAAACTAAACCAAAAGCTCCCAGAAGCCAACCCAGGGTCCATCTAGACCAAAATCCACGCTTTACAGCTAATGGAATTGTCAGAAATTAATTTTGAGCATGTTTACCAAGAATGTTGACTAACGTCAATGATATTCTAAGTTAAGGCTCTAAAACAAGCAAATGCCCAAAACGACCAAATGAACGATCAGGACACTGAACCACCGGTCCCAGCAAGTTATAAATGACTTGGGGCTGCTACTGGAAAGTTCTAGCAGTACAAAGAAGGCGTAAATGTGAAAATGACCGGAAGGGTCATTATAACATAAGTTTTAGAATTTAATTGAGAAATCTCTGAAATAATATAAGTCTGAAAGATAAAACTCAATCTGAAACAAGCTAAATATCTGACACAATGTCTGAAAGCCTCTACTACTGACAAGTTGCTTGGACAAGCCCCGAGCTAACTCTAAATATAGAAAACTGAAATACTAAAAGAAAATCATCATGGAAGTCCATTCTCGGATGATGAGAACTGACCACTAGTAGTCGCTGATCTGGAACTAGATCGTACTAATCGCGATTCTAAGACTAAGCGCCTGAACTTGCATCTTGATAGGATGCATCATAAAGAGTATCCGATCAATACTTTGATTGTACTAAGTATGTGAGATATCATAATCGATGAATATAAAGTCTCAACTTCGATAAATAGATCCAAATGAAATATAATCTATCCCAGAAGCTAAGAAGTCATAATTACATGAGCGACTCAAATATGGTGTCCAAAATACCAAAAAATAATTTGTCTAAGAAGTGAAAAAAGACATAAATAAATAATAGAGGAAGTTGAGAAAGTCTTCGAGAATGGGAGCTCACTGAATCTTCAAATTTGCAAAGTTTGCACGAGTCAAGGGTCGCGCTGAACGCTCGTGCTAGGATCTGCATCAAAAGAATGCAGAAAAGTAGGAGTGAGTACGGTCCACTTGTACTCACTAGGCATTATAGGCCGATCGAGCTTAAGCAGTTAATATATCGAATAAATAATACTAAAAGAACCCTGCACATAGAAAAGTTCCAGCAATTCAATATCAATAACAACACAAATAATCTTAATCAAAACAGCAATCCAAATGGTAATGCAATGCAATGATATGGTATGAGATGCAATGACCATGCCTACAAGTATACACCCCATTCTCAGTCTATGCTGGAAGGTAGAATCCATGGAGGACTCGTGAAATCTATATACCTTACCCGGAGTTCTGCCGCGGATGCAATCATAATCAATAGCTAATCCAAAATGTCACATTGGATCAGGTTTATAAAAGTGAATCTCTGTTCGAAATATCGCATAGGATTGGCTTTTACATAAAACTTTTTCCAACTTCTTTCAAAATCAGTATTTTCAATAAAATAAACCAATGATCCATGAGATGAATGTATAACACCCCGTACCTTTCAAAACCTATGTGACTAAGTAAATATCGACGAAGGTATTTGAGCTCGAGATTGTGAAAGGGTACTTTGGCCTAGAATTTGAAATGGTCAAATGTATATAAGTGTTAAGTTAAGTTATAAGGAGGAGGGTTTTGAAAATGAGATAAAACAAGTGAGGTACTTGCTCGACTTATCTAAGCTCTTAGGTGACAAGTAGGTGCATCACCTACCTACGCTAACGAACTAAGTTCCGAGGGCCGATTACGGGCAGCAACACCATGGATTATTAGACCTAATGGTAGCCCAAATGAAGCTTAAAGTTGGCCCATCAAAGCACAACCAAATCTGGCCCAAACAACTACAAAAGGGAGCCACCAATATTGACCACATTTTGACCCAAGAGAAGCCCAAAATCAGCCCCAAAACTTAACCCTTTTGAGGCCCAAGCAAAGGGTAATTTTGGCCCAAGTTTCTTGACCCATTTTGGCCCAAATATACTCAAAAAAAGTCGGCCAAAAAGGTCCCTTTATATAGGCCATTTGCTGATCAATGTTGATCACAAAAAGCTGGAAAATTCTCTCTTATCTCATTTCCTTTTGGCAGCCCTTCTCTCCCTTTAGGGTTCTAAGAAGACCAAGATTAATTCAAGCTTAAGGTGAGTTAATCAACTTGTTATCTTGGTATTAATATACTACATATAGCTAGGATATCCTATGGTAAGAAAGACATGAACTATGGCAGCCCCTTTCTTATGATTTAACACATAGAAATTGTGTAATAATTAAGAAATTTCTTCTTCTCTTGTTGGTGTATGTGTAGGGGGTACTTAAGCTTTTAAAGCATCAATAAAAAGAGGATAAAAACACACCTTCAAGTGTGGTAAGTACTCTGCCCATAATAATATTTTGGGATTGAAGTTCGGATGGACAATTGTTGTTGAATTGTTGTTAAGAACTCACGGGACGGCGATCGGAAGCCGTGGGTTCAATGTGTTGCTATTGTATTTCGGCATGCTGAGTTGTGTAGGGGATGTTTGATGTGTTTTGTATTATTGGAGGCAGTAGGTTGGTGTGTGTGTGATGTGTATTGGATAGGGGAGAAAGGTCTGACGATACACCTTTAATTAATGCAAAATACGTAAATCTGCCCGGGAAATGTTTAGCTACTGTTTTGGGAATGTTGCAGCAGGTTTAAGAGCTAATATTAGCTTCATTATACCCTTGTGTTATAGATTAACTTAATAAGGGAAAGTCCAAGTTGTGGTAAGCGCAATCTTCGGAAGGAACGAGGTATGTTAAGGCTTCTTTATTCCTTATCGGCATGAATCTGGAAATAGAACTCTAAATCTCCGAAAGAAGGAATTTGAGTATTTTGTTGTAAGAGAGCTGATTTTGTAACTCAACAAGTCTTAAGGAACTAATTTATACATTATGGTGATTCAAGTCGCCTTCTTATAAAAAATCTGATTCTTTTTGCACGAAATGTAAGTTATCCTTTTGTCAAGTTTCTTCTTTGTATTGTGATCTCTAATCAAGATTTAGAAAGTATACAAGGAAAGTTAGAAAGTCAAATCCCCATTTATATGTGTTTGGTATGTTGAGTCCAACACCTAGTAAGCCAAGGCTAAAGAAGTTATCTAAATGAACCTTCATAAATAACAAGAATAGTTTGGAAGGTCAATCTAGTAATACACTTATTATGCATGGTTTGCGTGTTAGTGTGCACCGAGGTGCTACTGCCATATTGAGGCTATTATATACATAGTGTGCACCGAGGTGCTACTTCCATATTGAGGCCATTATACACATAGTGTGCACCGAGGTGCTACTTCCATATTGAGGCCATTATATACATAGTGTGCGCCGAGGCGCTACTACCATAATGAGGCTATTAAATATAGGGTGCGCCGAGGCGCTATTGTGGTTCAGTGTGGGTTATAAAGAGTGAGTTGCAGCGTGAGTTAATGCATGTGTTGTGTTCTAAAAAGAATAAAAGAGAAAGAGCTTAACGAGTCTTACCAATTACAGTTTACAAGTTTCATATTATATCTTGTTCGGATTTACTACTTGCGACTTGCTTTTATGTTTCTACCTTACATGCCAGTACATTATTGTCGTACTGACGTCCCCATTGCCTGGGGGCGCTGCATACATGCCTGCAGGTCCAGACAGATATCCAGACAGATCTCTTCAGTAGGAGTTGCAAAGTTCAGCCATTTTGGTAAGCTCCATTCTTCCTGGAGCTGACGAGTCAGAGGTCTAGCTTATATTTTGGCCAGGTTATGTATAAGTACAACTTATGGGTAGTCCAGGGCCCTGTCCTAGATATGAGATATTTTACTTACTCCTAGAGGCTTGTAGACGTGTATATGTATATCAGTGTTGGGTATGGCCTTGTAGGCCTTGTTATTAGCTATCTACTATGATAATAGCCTTGTCGGCCTTGAGTTGCTTAACTACTATTGAGCTTTTAGTGTTTCAAATTGCTATTCTTAGAGACCTTGTCGGTCTCAGACCCCCAGCAAGTTCAGTAGAGATACACTCTATTTTGACACCCTCGGCCTTTTGGGGCTCCGGGTGTCGGTCATGCCTCCCATGGTTTGGGGCGTGACATCACCCATGAAGGGTGTGATGAGATTTGTAAAGAAAGAGAAGTTTAGTCCCTGTTTTGTAGGTCCCTATCGGATTCTAAGTAGAGTTGGTAGTGTTGCTTATGAGTAGGACTTGCCATCGGATTTAGAAGCGGTTCATCTAGTTTTCCATGTGTCCTTGTTGAAGAAGTGTGTTAGTGATCCGTCCTTGATTATTCCTTTGGAGGATGTGGGTGTGAAGGAAGTCTCACTTATGAGGAGGCTCCCATAGAGATACTTGATCGTCAGTTTTAGAAGTTGAGAAACAAAGAAGTTGCCTCGGTAAAAGTACTTTGGAGGAATCAGCTAGTCGAAGTAGTTCAAAGAGCCCTTCTTTCTATTCTGTTTTGTGCGTGTCAACTATTGATTCTATGCCATCAAAGCATGCTAACAGCAGAAAAGAAATGCAAGTACATACAACTGCGGTAATGCCGCATCATTGATAAAGAACCTTGCCATCCCCAGCCTTGTCCCCTGCAAAAAGTTCATTGGCATATTCCCCTTCCCCTTCTATTCCCAAAAGCTGATTCAATAGGCTTGGGAAGCAGAATCATCCATGAAAGTCAAGTACCCTCATCTCTTCCCTTTCGACTCCATTTCAGCTTGATGTAATAGTTTCATCCTTAGTATGTCCCTTCGATTATATTCCATCAGTTCCCCTCATGATCTTAGTATACATTCATATTTTTCAAAGTTGATTCATTCATGTTTTAAGTTGCAGCTCAGTTATCATGTTTGTTCTTTAGATTTTATGTGTTGTTGGATGGTTGGGTTGTTTTCTCTTCAGTTTTCCTTGGTTTAGTCTTCATTCGAGGATGAATGATCCCAAGGGGGAGATATTGTAACACCTCAAAAATCGAACCAACTTTCTAAGTTTAAAACTCTGAAAAATCTCAAGTTTCCAGGAATCACGGGTCCAAACCACGGACCGTGGTTTGAACCATGAGTCGTGGAATAGAGCCGTGGTTTGCCTTCTGCAGTTCAACATCTGGTATGAGAACCATGAGTTGATTCTACGAACCGTAGTTCACTCTACAGACCGTACTGTTGACTCGTGGAACTTGATCTGAGGGTTGATTGTTTCCACAAGAACCACGAGTGACTTCTACGGACCATAGTCTGAACCACGGACTGTACTGTCCACTCGTGGAACTTAATCAAAGGTCAGCAAATTCTCCAGGAACTATGACTCAAGTCTACGGACCATAGTCTATTCTATGAGTCATCCTGTTGACTCGTAGAACCTGTTCTGCAGCCTGTATTTTGGTTCAGGAACTACGGGTCGTGGTTCAGTCTACAACCCATGGAACCCATCCGGGGAACCTGAAGTCGGGAAATTTTATAGCTTTTCTTAATTAAATCCCAGGGGTATTTTTATAATTACCCACCCTTTTAAATCCTATGTGAGGTCATTTTGTCCATTCTTAGCGTGATTTCTCAACCTATTAGCCTAAGTCCCTTCTCATTTCCTCATTCATCTACCAAAAGAGGAAAGTCACTCTCTCAAGCTCCAAGTTCAAGCCTCCTTTTCTTCTCAATTTCAGTTGGGTTAGCTTCAATCAAGGTATGTGGGTGTTCATTAAGGGTTTCCTTTCACCCTTAAGCCCAAATTCCCAAATCTTTACTTTGATTTAGCAAATTGTGAAATTAGGGTTCTTACCCAAATTGGGGAAAAGTTATGGATTTTGTTTTAAAGCTTCAAATTCATGATTTCACATTTATTAACCATGTTTCAATTGAAGTTTAGTAAGTATTTTCAAAATCCCATATGTTAAGTATGAATTCTAGCATGATTCTTTTAAATTGCATGATTTCAAGTATAAATTTGGCATGTTTAGATAACATGGTCTCTTTGATTATGAAAGTGCATGCATAATTCTTCAGGTTATGATTTTAGAAAAGAAGGAGTATCTTGAGTTATGAACATGCATATCTTTAAGACTTATGATATAAATTTTCATGACATCAGATATGTCTCTACGCTTTATGAACAGATTTGACATTAGATATGTCATTGGTTATGATCAGTTCTGCATCCAGATATGCATCAGTATTATATGAGCTATACGTATTATTTTGGGAGTAGTATTTAGCACCGAGTTGGACGAGGTGAGAGTACCCTTAGTCCCAAAACTATGTAGTCCCGTAGGTTCTAAGTCCCTTCAGTTGGGCATCAGATTTAGTGATCACGCCACAGTCATGCCTTTATACCCTGGCAAGGTATATTTGGTCCTTTCGATGGAGCGTATACATCGGATTTCATGTAGCTCACATGGTCTATGTCGGTTAGAGAACCTCCCACAGAAACAATAGCAGGTTTTAAAATGCATTGACTCTTTGCCTTCAGACTTCAGGACTATTATGATTACTATGATATTTTGTATATCTTGCTTTGGCATTGCATTGAGTCTCTTGCATTTTAGTTTTACACTTATAGCATGATTTCAGTTTTACAAGTTTATTTAGCATGCTTATCTCATATTCCTGTTTATCTCATATATTCAGTACATCCTATAGTACTGACGCACTTTGTGTTGCATCCTTTTACGATGCAGATTCAGGCACCTGCCCTCAGACTCGTGGCTAGACTACGCTAGATATTCAGCTGAGTATTGGTGAGTCCTCATCATTCGAGGACTAGAGTTAGAGCGTCTATCTTTATATTTTCATTCAGATTCTGAGTTAGCTGGGGGCTTGTCCTAGCAACTCTTTATGACAGTTAGAGGCTTTTCATACATACAGTATTTGAGTCCCCTTTTGAATTTGTATTCCTTTTTTACTTGATTATTTATGCATTTGATTTCGAATCTTCCTATTATGCTTCCGCTTGTCTATTTGATTTATCTGAGTTATGCTATGACCAAGGATTAGGTTGGGGCACTTATGATTCTCAAGTCCCGTGTTACATCAAGGGGGTAGCCTCGGGGCATGACAGATTCAATGTTGAGGAAGTGTACAAAAGTAAGAATGTCATACAAAATAAAAATTTTGAGTTGAGGCATATGGGACCTCATTCTAAGCACTTTTTAACATTATGTTTGGTTGGCAATATAAAATTGAGCCTTCCAAACCAATGAAAAAGTGTGTGGATGAGAAACACGGCCCTTATGTTCTGAAATTTGACATACCAAAAAGACAAAATGATATTCCTCACTTAAGGGTCAAGAAATACAAGATGCGATATCTATGGCTTTGTATCTTCGTATTTACACCATCGCTCCTTGAGCATAGCAAAAAAATAAAAAAGAAGTTAGGGGTGAGATTTCTATCCTCAAAGAGGAAGGAAAAGTGATGGATTTAATGGCGTCATAACGCGATGGTAAATCAGGTGTTGCTTGGGAGGCAATCCAAGTTGTAATAGAGGTAGTGTTTTTTTTTTTTAGTATCAAATTGATTTTTTGTCTGTATGTGCAGATTTGGGGAATTCTAAGTACCTATAATCGAAAGCTAAGGAGCATAGTTGAAGCATAAGTCTAAGCTCATCTACCCCCTGATGAAAGATAGAGAAAGAGATATTGTTATCTAGGCCCTAAAGTGCCTCAGGGAGTACTCTTAACCCTCTGTTTTACCTTATTTGATGTTTTGGGGGAATAAAGCATGACTTTAAGTGTGGGTGAAATATCTTCCAATTATTAATTATTATTATTAAGGGTGAAGTATGATGTAGGATTTAGAGTTGCTTTATTTATTTTTAGTTGCTCACTTTATATGAGAAATTTAAAAAAAAAATTGAAAAAAAGTCTAAAAACACAAAAAGATTTTTCTTTTGTTCCTTAGAGTAGAACAGTTTTAAATTTTTTTAGTTCTTTAGAAGAGCGTACTTCACCCACCCCTTAGTTTTTTTGGGTTCTTTTCTGAGGGGGAGATCTTTGAACCGATGCTTTTTATTTTTAGAGTAGTTTTTATTTTATTTTCACGAAGAGTCTTTTCGACCAATTGAATGTTAGGTAGGTGCTCCAGTTAAGTGCTATAATTAATCGAATGATGCAAGTCGTGTTTTGAACTTAGAAGCATGTTGTGAAAAGTGAATGTCTTCTTTTGAGACACCTAGGCTCTTTTACTTGACTCTCGTGCTTTAGCTTAAATTTGAATTCTTGTTGTTTGCTTAATTGAAAGTCTATATGGATCCTTCTTGAGTTGAACATGTGCCATGTGGGTTAGGTGTTTATTGATATTTCATGTTTTCATATTAATGTCTAAAACTTGCCTGGTGTGTTTGCAAAACAAAATAAGAAATGTTGAGTTTAGGAGATGATATAGGCATTTTTTTAATTAGCCTTGTTTTTATCATTTTCTTTATCTACCCACAATTAATTACCATAGTTAGCCCGTATGAACCTTTAGCCTATTCTTTGGTAGCCACGTATGAAGCTTAATCCTTTTCTTTCAATTGACTTTTAATTTGATCCAAAACTCCTACGCACTTTAATTGAAAAATAAGAGTTAAAAGGAGTGAGAATGAAAAAGGGGAAATGGTTAAAGTGGAAGCTAAGCCTGTAGAAAAGACTAAAGGGGGAAAATGCGGGAAAAAAAATCATATGTTATTGATAGGGAGTAGAAAAGAAAGAAAAAAACACAAATGAAAAGCAAAAAAAAAATATATATTTGATTTCTCTTTAGTAATGGTGTGTGAACTTGCTTAAGGAGATGAGAAAATAAAGAATATCTATTGGTGAGAAGAGTAGAAGAAGGAGTTAGTTAATTGAGAAAATTTCTTAATGAAATACATGTGATGTATTAAAGTGCTTAAAAAAAATAGTCACTATTTCTGGTCAAAATAGTTTCTACGCGTCCCTTAGCCTATATTACAACCATGAAAGTCCTACTTGATCTTAAGTTTGATGTTCTTATATTAATAGAGTAGTACACTAAGGGCAAGCTTATGGTTTATCGTATGTTGCATGTGAAATTCTTTGGGAGAGAGCGTAATTATGTTCTTATACTCATTCATATGATATTGTGCATACTTGTCAGTGAATATGGGTAACTCTCTTGTTGTGAGGGGCACATGGTTGACGAAAGATAGGTGATGTGTTTGATTTCTTGATTGGGTAATCTATGAGTGTTTGCAAATATCATAGACTCGGTTCTTGAAGGTAGGTGGTCTTGAAGTAGTTGTTCATGAGTTCTAAATGTGTTGAATGAATAAAGCATGTATGTTAAGAACTTGTCATCTATTGTAGTCGTTGTAGTCTTAGCTTGAGTAATCTTTTGTTTCAATTGGTGTAGTAGTGTAGAGTCATAGTTATAGGATAGAGCTTACTCGAGGACGAGCAAGAGTTTAAGTGTGGGGTCTTGATGTGAGGCTAAAAATCATGATTTTATACTATAGTTTATCTCACATTTTACTTGTTTTAATACGCTTTTGAGCTCACTTTATATGAAATACGCTTATGTAGCTTGTCTTGATGTGTAGGATGAATAAGATGGAATTTACACAAATGGGGAGACATTAAAGCTTTGAAGTCTGAGTATGAGCCAAGCATGACAATTCGGAGCATGTCCATGAATAGTAGATTAAGACGGAGGCTCAACGAAGGCAAAACGAGGAAAAAAGCTGAAAAACGCACTTCGAAAGGACCCTAAACGCCACCATAGGCACTCGTAGTGCATTTGTATAAGGGGCTGCCCAGAATGCCTATGACATCTCCCTAGGCACCGCACAGGGCGTCCCCATAGTGCGAATTCGGGCAGTTTTTGCCCAATTCGTTTCTAAGAAGGAGAACCGATCCAAAACCCCCCAAAGCCCTATATATACTATCCTTAGGCGATTTTTGTAAGGAGAACACATATAGAACGAGATAGAGAGGGAGGAGAACGGTTAGGAGGAGAAACTCTTGACCTAGAGAGAGCTTGGAGCCATCGTGGAGGCAGGAGAACATCGATTTTATCTTTTCTTCTTCATTATTTATGTATTTTTTATTTGATGATTTGTAATAATTTCTCCATGTCTTGTGGAAGTAGATCTCTCATCTAGAGTTATGGTAGCTTCATGATTATTATTGTATGAACTTGATTTGTTTTGTTAAAATATTTATCATTGTGCTACGGCTCGTTTGGTTACTTACTTCCTCTAGCTCTTAATTATTTGTTTGCTTAATCAACATTCAAACACTATCTACGGTGCGTGGAATGAATTAGAAATAGGGAATTTACATACACAATAAGAGAAGGTAAAGCTTGTTCTTAGAACTCTTAAGGGGGGAACGATTCGCTAACATGAATAGGAATATACCCATTAGCCTTGCTTGGTTGATTCAAAAGATTAATCACATGTACTTCACTATCGACCGACGACTATAGGAATATAAGCGTTAGGAATAGTCGAGTAGGCATAGAGGCAGTTTGGAAAGACGCTCATCATCACAAATATCAACCCGCAACTAGTAACCCGATAATAATCAGAATCAATTTAAATGATTACTCAACATGAGTGATAGCAAATCCATAGCCCTAGATCGATTTCGTAAGAATCCGCTCTTCGTTTGGTCAATTGTTCATTAATTAACTTATCTCTATCCTTAGATTAGTTAATCCATAAATCTATCATTAGGTTTTACCGCTTCAATAGATAACTACCATTAGTTTAATTTAGTAAATAGTTAATCGACAAGTCTCTGTGGATACGATATCTGAATTTACAATCCTATATTACTTGTATGATCGCATACACTTGCTTGTGCGTTCGACACAACATCCACTCTTCATTTCGCTGAAACATGTTTACACTACTGCATCATTATCTAGCAATTGCTCTGACGAGTTCTCATATACAATAGTTTTCAGCAAACAATGGCCAAGCATACTTCGGAAAGAGCTGCTGACAGGAGTTCGCAAGTTCCCAACTAAATTGATACTGAATAGGTTTCTAGCTTTCCCAGCCCCTTCCCATCAATAGACTCCCTGGTTCATACATAGTAGTGTTTGATAGAGAAATTCCTACCTCTTATCTATCGGGACAAATGTGCCAAAATGTCAAACATACTTTGCACTGACAGGATACTACAGAAAACGGTAATCAGCACTACACAAGCGACTATTCTTACACTGAACCATAGGATCTTGGGCAACTCAAAGTAGGTGGTACTGTTACTGAAAACATTACTCGCAGTGGCTATTAAAGCATGTATTTCATATGCTAATAAGATCTCACTGCAAGTAACTACAACAAATTCCAGTTTCCAATCAACTATTGCTACCAAAATTATAAATCTAGTTCCATATGTCCCAGATTAGACTTATGTCGACAAATTTAAATCTGGGATAAAAGAACAAAACAATTAAATGATCACTAACAAACTACATTTTGGTAACTCCATATCCAGGTTAGAGTAGAACGAAGATACAAATCCCATAAACGAAAAATCTGGAACTTCTTCATCTATTCCTTTAATTCATTTCCCTGTTGGCCTATTTCTTCCTCCATTTAAGTTTGAAAAAACCAGCAAAATTCAGTCTGCTCTGGGGCTGCTGCCAGTTGCTAATGGCCTTTTTCCCGAGTACTTCTGTACCAATAACTTAGTAAGTGAATACTTACTAAATGAGACTAATAAAATCAAATCTAGTCTGCATACTAGACACTACTTGAAAACACAACTGATTAGCTGCTGATCTCACCTGCTTTCCCAGGTTGAACGGGATGTATTTGTATTTGATCATGTGCATAATTTGCCGCTTCATTGTTAGGACAAAAAGAACAATCCAATAGCAGAGCAATATAGGCCAGAACACAGGAACATCAAATAGAGAGAAGAAAGTCATGATAAATGCAATACAGAAAGCCTTTGTTATGGCATACCTGAGACAAACAAAACAAGCACAAACACCCAAAAGGTTTGAGAAAGTAGTGAACGGCATGAAACAGATATATTTGAACCCTTATCATGCTTCAGTATGCCATGTAAAAAAAATGAAGACAGTTCGAAATTGAACAAGTGGCAATAGCACCCACAAGCAATATTGTGAAAATTACAGCAGTGCCTTGAATCAGTTTCCTAACATTTTACTTTTTAAAGAAATAATAAAACCAAGTTCATATATGTTTACCATCACAAACGGTAATCAACAGAAATAATGATAGCTAATAAGGAAAGTTAGCACCAAAAGGAGTCATTAGCACCAAAAGGAGTCATTCTTCTTCCTACAATTCTTTAGTTTATGGGCAAAATAACATACCATCGGATGGTAACTCCAGATTATGCAAAATTAATCAAAAGAGATGCATGCGCACAAGGACATGAATGGCTACAGCATTTAAGTAGTCAGAATGCAATAACCTAATGATTGATACTCTTCTCT
Organism: Jaltomata sinuosa; assembly: GCA_003996215.1. Taxonomy (NCBI): domain Eukaryota; kingdom Viridiplantae; phylum Streptophyta; class Magnoliopsida; order Solanales; family Solanaceae; genus Jaltomata; species Jaltomata sinuosa. Next base: position 95,509 of record QJPP01000293.1, read on the forward strand.
TCTAAGGAGATGCATACAAATGAATACATAGAATGCTATAGGTATTAAGTAGTGCAGAATGCAAATAACCTAATGAATAGGTATTCTTTCCTCATTAAGGAAGTTAACTTTCACCTTTAGTTTAGTACCCAAATTTTTCTTTGATTTAGTGTACCCATATAGTCTGTAACAACAGATACCATCGGGAAAAGGTGATTGATTCAAAGGCAAGAACAGAAATTGCAGAGCATTGAGGAAACTATAGTCGGGATGACCCAACTTGGTCCTTCTAAGGAGGTGGCTTCAAGAAGTACCTCAAAGAAAGAAATTGAAGTAACTCGAAAAGAAACAACACAACATGAGAGAAAAAGAAACCAAATACACTAAGGCTATTGGAAGACCCAACATCCTCTAAAACAACCTTGACACTGCCTGCGCTTAGTAATTTCTAATAGCTTAATTCCAAAACTCTTTCAGATTAACTAACATTGGGAAGATTCTGTAACTAACTTACCTTCCACTTCTAGTCTAAAGAGCCCCTAATATCTGTCTTTTTTTTAATGAAAATGGCCACAGTATATTACTATCAGCACAAAGGCAACTTAAGCATATTTACAATTCAAAAGCCAAACAATTTTCCTTGTCCTATCTTACATGGAATCTATAACGTCAAGTAAAGGTTCTGCACTTTCTACAAAGCTGTCTTTACACCAAAAGTGAAACAAAAGAGCCCCTAATTTTACGCAACACATATCAAATCATACATTTAATTGGACAATATTGCTGCACATGTAAAAGAAGGAAAGGCTGGGAAATTCTTGTATGTTTCTATCTTCAACACATGAAGCAGCTCTTTAGGTGTCTCCTAATCGGGATTCTTGTGCGATAAGAACGTGACACCAAAACTTAAAGGCAAGTTTTACAGAGCGATGGTTAAACCGGCTATGTTGGATGGAGCAGAATGTTGGTAAGTCAAGAACTCCCACATTCAGAAGATGAAAGTTGTGGAAATGAGGATGCTGAGATGGATGTGTGAGCTTACTAGGAGAGATGAAACTAGAAATGAAGATATCTGGGACAAGGTAGGAGTGACCTCGATGGAGGAAAAAATGCGAAAAGCGGGGCTAAGATGGTTCGGGCATGAGAAGAGGAGATGCACGGATGCCTCAATACGTAGGTGTGAGAGGTTGGCTATGGATGGTTTCAGGAGAGGTAGAGGTAGGGCTAAAAGTATTGGAGAGAGGTGATTAGACAGACATGACACATCTCCAGCTTACCGAGGACATGAACTTAGATAGGAGGTTATGGACAAACAGATTAGGGTAGAGGGTTAGTTAGAAAGTTGAATGTTGTCTCACTTATCTTTCCATACTAGCAGTCGTAGTATTACTCTTAATTCTTGTTATTCCGTCCCTATTACTATGTAATGTTTCATGTTCTTCAATTGTCGTATTATTTTCTTGTAGTTACCGTTCCTTTTTAGTATGCTCTGATTACTTTCAATAGTATTTTGTCTTCACTTCTTCATTCCTATTTTTTCCTCGAACTGCTTTGTAATGCTTTGTAAGGTTTGTGTACATACTACCCTCCCCAAACCCCACTTGTGGGATTTCATTGGGTGATTGTTGTTATTTGTTTCTTCAGTTCATGAAGCGACTCTTTTTTGTGTTCTCCTAGTACTACTAGCCCATCCTTGGAGATATGAATAATATAGCAGTTGGCGATAAGGAGAAAGAAATTTGAAAAGGCAGCCCGATACACAAAGCATCAGACGCTCCCGCAGAGTTCAGGGAAGGGTTCATCTAAAGGGCATGTAATTTTTTATTAAGTCGGGTATAGTTTAGGTAGCTTACCCAGATGCAAGCATCAGTGACTGTTCCACTGCTCGAACTGGCGAGCTATAGGTCCACACAGAGACAACTTTACCGTTGTTCCAAGGCTCCCTTCGCCAAGGGACAATGAGAAATAGTTAATCTATATCATGCAACTGGCTAAAGGATAGAAGTAGATGTTAGTGCTCCCAAGACAATGATAATGATTATGAGAAACACAAATAAGTGCAACGACGAAAGTTTTAACGGCAAAAAGCAAGCACATCTTCTTCCAAATTTTGAAAATACATGTATGCTTTCAGGTTCTAACATGTAAATAACAAATTCAAATTTTACCAAAGAACACTAATATCAAACAAAATACAGAGCAAACTAAATCTATTCTGATAAGGCAGACAATAAAGGTATCCACTTATAAAATATAGATGACAGCCATTTGTTACCCCAATAGAAAAAAGTTCAAAGCCTAAAAGGGAAGAGAAAATTATAGCAGATGGCAACCATTGCTAGCTGCAAATAGAAATAAATAATCACAGCCATACATCCAGAAATATTACCAAAATTTGAACTCTGGAAGGCGACGTATGAAAGGCTTGAATTCATCTGAACCTTTAGTTGGCAACAAAGGTCCATCTGATGGTTCCAGCTCAGGATCAACAAGAGGCGACAAAAAACCAATCAGCAAATTGAGTAAGTAGATGCCCAAACCATAGGTAACAATGTAGAATCCTTGAAGATAATAAACCCGCAGAGCATAGACAAATGCTAAGACAAAGGTTCCAATCCACCTATAAGGAGCATGAGGAACTGTATCATCTAAATAATATTGGAAAAGTTGTGAGAATTCATGCCTACGTTGGTTTAATACTGCAACCGCTGAGACACCATCACCTCCAATTCCCTCCATAAAAACTCAAGTTTACACTCCTAAATTTGTCACATAAGAATGAAGTAAGATCCTTGTACGAAAACAATGGAGTAAGATCATCAAAGTCAGAACATCATGCAAATAAATATTAGGTATACATCGCCAAACACATTGGAATCATCCGCTAAGAAGCAAAAGGTGAGGAAACTCGATTCTATTACCTTGAATATCCATAAGAACTTCACACTAGATATTGTCACAAGAAGTTAAGGTGATTGTCTAGAACAACATACCCCATGTAATTCAACAAGTGAGGTCTGGGGAGGGTAGAGTGTACATAGACCTTTTCTCTACCTCGTAGAGATAGAGAATATAACGTGATTGTCTATACTGGCCATTATCACTGGCAATCATAATGCAACCATTATCAAAAAGAAAAAAATCACTGGCAATCATAACAAAACTAACATTCCACTCTCTTACTGCTAGCAGCCTAGCGCCATCAATCAATCAATTAGCTATGCTTCAATCCAAGGTAGTTAGGGTAAATTTTAGTGATCTTCTCTATCAATTCCTCTCTGGTAGGACAAATTTCATTCTAATACTCCAATACTGGTAAGGGTATGCACGCTACTATTTCTTTAGTTAGTTATCCCAACCGTGAGATCTTTGTAAGCAAGGGTTTATCACTATGTGAGAGCATCCAATAATTACTTCAAGAGTACCTAAAGTAGCAGGCGAACTGATGGGTAAAAATAAAAGACCTGCTCACACTGATCCAAGTACAGTGGTAGTTGAAAAGTCGAGGGAAGGAAGTAAAGAAGTTTGCAATAACAGAAACAACATCTTCTGACACCCCCACCCCCTTTAATACCCTAAGATCAGTTCTTATCAATGAAAGATCCTTTTCCTTTTCTCTCTAAACCTCTTCTTCTCTTTCCTAGCGTTAAGGAAGAGAAGAGATTTAATCAATCAACAAACTAGTCGAGTGAGATATACGAATCTTCTATAATTTCGCTCTATTCGGGCCAGTTCATTCCGAGAAGAATGGATGAGAGAGAAAACCCTGATAACTAAACAAAAGCACAACCGAGAATCGGATCTGAAACTGGGGCGCATCAGATATTAGAAAATCAACGATCAAAATGAAGCAAAATAGATGTGGGTCTGCTGCTTACCTTCGCCGAAGGTAAAGCAGTGAAGATACTTAAGCCTTTTTGAGGGTTTGGAGGGGAAAAATACGATCGTTGATCGGATCTACTCCGGCGAGGGCCTCATAGCGGCGGAGGTGAGAAGAAATCGATCTGTTTCTGCTTCACAATTTATCGGTCCTTTAGTCCTTTTCTTTCTCTCTTTTCCTTCATTTCTTGATCCTTTTTTTTTTTTGCCAACTTGGCGTTCATTTTTTGATACGCATACGTATTTTGTTAGTTGCTTTTCTCATTTACGAAATTATGTTAATTTTAAAATTTATAAGTCGAACCAAATTAATAAGTTATTTTTTTCAGTCTCGGTTTTTTGACTCCTTTATTTTTTCAGGTTTTTCTGTTAAAGTCTCTGCAAAACAAAACATGTACCGTATCGTTTCTGTTCCATATTAGTTGGTTACTTTTCTTTTTTACACACATGTTAAAAAATCATAAATAAAAATGTAGTTTTACTAATTCACCCTTTAAAAACTTCTTTGGAATTTTACAAACAAGTGTGAACACTTTTAAAAAGAACGGAAAAGGGCTAAAAATACCCCTGGACTATCTGAAAAGATTTAAAAATACCCCTTGTTCATCTATTTGGTTAAAAATACCCCTCAATCCACCTTTTTGGCCCATTTTTACGCTTAAAACTAACATCCCTTTTTTCTATTAATTTTTATTATTACATTATTTATTACGTGGCAACTCTCTATTGGATAAAATTAAAACCTCAACCCACCAAACTTTTCCCTCTTGCCCCGGCCCAATTCCAATGCCCCATGACCCAAACCCATTTAAAAAAATTCATTAGCACACAAAATTATACACCTTTCTTTCACCTGAACTTGATCCCACTTTTTTCTTCTTATTCAAAGCTTAAAATTCAGGTATTTTGAAGGCTAAAATTCTGGCTCAAACATACTCCAAAGCTGATATACGTTTAGAGAGATCCTGCGAAAATCTGCAACACAATACTGATAATAATGATCCCGAGAGCTCGAAGAGAGACCAAATACATGTGATATCAATGTTCTGATTAATCACTACTAAATACATATGATTCAACTCTTATATGAGGTAGCCAAAGGTTTATCTAGATCACTTCATGGACAACAACGTATTAGGGATGTGTGTTCTTTCAATTAGCTTACCATTTTAGCATTGATATCGACCAAATATGAACAAGTCCATCAACAGAACCAGCAGTAACATAACTGTCATCTGCAACGATACAGGATCAGCTCCAATTAGATGCAATTCGATTTGCATTTGCTCCGAAAGTGCCACAAATTTCTACCATCAACAAGACCAAAACGAATACTCTTATTGTAGTAGAAATCAGGACATTTTAGCCAAATTTTTAGCCTTGAAATTGCTGAATTTTAAGCTTTAAAGAAGAAAAAAAATGAGATTATGTTCAGGTGAAAGAGAGATGTATAACTTTGTGTGCTAATGAATTTTTTTAAATGGGTTTGGGTCATGGGGGCATTAGAATTGGGTCGGGGCAGGAGGAAAAAGTTTGGTGGGTTGGGGTTTTAATTTTTTCCAATAGAGAGGTGCCACGTAATAAATAATAATAATAAAAATTAATAGAAAAAAGGGATGTTAGTTTTAAGTGTAAAAATGGGCCAAAAAGTTGGATTTAGGGGTATTTTTAGCCAAATAGATGAACAAAGGGTATTTTTAAACCTTTTCAGATAGTCCAGGGGTATTTTTAGCCCTTTTCCGTAAAAAGAATTCATTACAAGGGTAATATGAGAAAATTTTAATTAATGTTTTTTTTATTTAGCAAGGTGGTCAATTAGGACAACTATTTTTAGTATAGTGACCAACTAATATGAACAGAGGGAGTAACTAATGTATAGACAATAAAATTCACGTCTAGCATATAAAAATCAAGACTATAAAACATGGCAACAATTGTAATATTTTATTTCAAGTATAACGAGTGTTACAATCTCTATGATTACTCTGATTTTCTTATCAAAAATTTAATTAAGGATCTTTGAGCTTGATCTTGAATTTGACAGGCTTAATATTAACTTATACTTGAATTCAAGGGGTTAGTGGTCTTGATCTTGACTTGTACTTGAATTTAGGGTTTAATCTTGAATCTTTTCTTGATCTTTGAAATTTGTAAAGAAATACTTGAGTTCTTGAATGCTTGTAGAGAAATCTATGGCGTTTGAATTCCGAGATCTCTTTGACTTTTTGTTAGAATTGTGGTCCATTTTCTGAATTATGAGACCTCTATTTGTAGTTGCAGGATGAAAGAGTTGTGATAAGGGTAAACTTTTTTCGGTGAATAAGATTTAAGTGACATGATGATATTTGATTGGTCGAAACATGTCACTTGTACATATGATGCATTTTTATTGGCCTTTGATGTGACTAGGCATGTTATGTCATTTTTGACATGCGTCAATGTTTGACTTGATATGTCACGTCATTTGACGCGTAGCACCAAACTGGCCTCTAGGATAAAATGATAATTTAGGCTTAACAAATTGGCTCATCATTTATACATTAGCTTGATAAATTGAACTATTTATTTGGACATAAATTATTAATATAATTTTTTTTATTTGGTCAAATATGGGCACGAGGCCCTTTTTATTTAATCACAGAGCGAAATAGCAAAAAGGTCTCAAGTGAGTCCAAAAGGAAAAAGAGAAAATAAAAAAGGACTCGGTCCAAGATGACTTGGTCCAAATAAAGACAACAAAATCGAAACATAGGGTTTCCTAGTTTGGGTCCTAACTATCCTCATCTCTCTTAGTAACAAAAGATGGCACCGCAGTGGAGATTCATCAACAATGGCTTCCTTCATCTTCTCTTGGGGATTATCAATAATCGTAGCCTTTCTTGCGGAGAAAAAACTTCTTTCTCACCTTGCAGAAGTAAGTGAAATCTCCATTTTGCACTTTTGGTGCCCTTTACATTCTCCTCCTTTCTGATCATGCATGATCTCTCTAAATTTGGTCTAGTAGGTGTGTTAGCCGGTGGACGGATCAGAGTTCTCCAAGAACTCGCTAGAGGGCCAAATTCATGTATCTATGTATTGCAGTCCTCTGTAAGTTTCTTGCTTTCCTTTTGTCTATGGCCAATTTGTCAATCTTACTCACTGATTTTCCTTTTTTGTGTAGTTGAAGCAGAAGTGGAGTAATCCAAGTCGCTCTTGACCTCATTCCTTCAGGACTCTTCGCAGGATGTAACTCTTCATTGTCACATCTGACTCCAAGACCTTCGAATTTTGCTAGTATACCTTCGTGTAAGTTGATATAGCTTAGGATGGTCTCATTACTCACCGTCATTTTGACCTTAATGTGGATAGAACTTTTTCTATAAATGTAATAATTTTGATACATATGGTGTTAGTTTATGTCATGCATGTTACTAGTTTCCTCTGTTGATGATTTTCTTTGTTCTGATTTTGATTGTTGGTATTTGAGCTTTCTCTAAGTTTAGAATTTTCCTTCCCATAGATGGTAGCTGCTGAAATGTATGAATTTGTAGTATCCTTTCATGATTAAATGTTTAGCTGATTAGCCTTTCTTAAAGTATGTGTGATATGAATTCGTATGTGCTCCATGATGTCTCTAATTTCCTCCAATTTCTCAATCAACTCTCATGGTATCATTCATTCGCTTATCAACATATTCTTGAGACGTAAGGAGTTAGTCTCCAAGATTATGTTGTCCATCCCATTACTAATACAATACCTGAGTGCTTTGAGTATAGCAAGTGTTTCTGCTTCCATGTCTGTACTTACCCCTATTTCTTGTGACTATGCATATAGGAGATTATCTGAACTATCTCTCAAGCAAAAATCATAGGACATAAGCCATGGGTTACCTCTGCTGGCCCTATCAGTGTTGCATTTAATCTATTCAGCCCCTGGTAGTTCCTATTTCAGCATGTGGTAATATAGCCTAGGTTTGTAATTTTGTAGCATTATCACCATTCCTTTCTAGTCCTTTGGTATCTCCATCCATGGATATTTCACTTTGATCAGCTGACCTCAATGGAACATCATGTGGATAGTGACTTCTTTTTCATGTCTCCTAGCTCCTCCTTTTCCATAACTCTCACATTAAAATTGATGGGGCTACCTTGAGTATGCTTTGCAGTTTTGTGGGGGCAGGAAAGTCCCACCATCTTATAATTAGTTGTTGTATATGCAGCCCTTCAATATTGATAACTGCACAAGAAGCAAACTATTTCCATAGCTTTTGGTCTATGAGAGCTGTTAGAAAATGATGGGACATTGTCTCCTGATTATATTTCTCACAATAGTGACATCTGAATACTATGTTCATCTTCATCCTGTTAAGATTATCATCAGTAGTTATTCCCATCTGCCATAGCGCTATAGAAAGAAGCTAATTTTAAAAGGCAGACCTTTTATCCAGATGTGATTTAGCCACTCTTTCTCTTTCCTTTTGTGTCACAAGATCTCATGTGCAGATTTAATTGAGAAGGTGTTTTTCGTGTTTCCCATCCACCAACATCTATTATTCCCAATATTAGTCAACTTAGGACTAATGTTGTTAATGATATGAGTAGCCATCTCCTTTGAAACATTATCCAACAACTTCTATTTATCCCATTCTTCTCATACAATGAGATTCTTATGTAATGACTCTCATGATCATTTTCTCTTTTTTTGTGCATTTTTACCATTTCGACCCTTCCCTATAACTTCTATACTGCTTATCTGACTTGCTGGAATGAGTAGCGCAGTTCCTGAGGTGTTCAGTTGAGTTTTAGAAGAGTTCCTTATTTTGGAACTCTTAAAGTTGAAATATTTGATTTACGTCAATATTTTGAGTAAACGAACTCGGATAAGAATTCTGTTAGTGATGTTAGCTTTGAAACATAAAATTTTGGCTAGTGAAACCTTTGGTTCGGGTCCCGAGGCTTTTGAACTCATTTTGGATGCTTGGATGATTTTTATGCAAAACTAAAAAAGTGTTGACTTCGGTCAATGTTTCATCAAGAGGACCTCCATTGGTCATTTCTATGATTCTTTTGAGTCTGAAATGCCAGTTTCAGTTGGGTGACATATTTGATTTACATTTATGAGATTATGAATGAATCTCGAGGGTCCTTTCAGAGTCATTTTTGACTTATTGAAATGCTGGTTTGTTAGTTGTTGATGCAGTCATTTTACCCTTCGCATTCGGGGGGGCGGGGGGTGGCACATTCGTAGGCCTGCATTCGCGATGGGTCCATCGTGTTTGCGAAGAAGGGTCATTGGGACCCGATCCTATTTCCTATCTGCGTTTGTGAGAAGAAGGCTTCATTTGCGAGCTTGCAGTGGTGGTGGGGTCCCTTCGTTCGCGGAGAAGGATCCCAGGCAGTATATAATTTCCAACTTCAGTTTTTCCTCTATTTTTGAACGAACTTGGGCACTCTTTTGAGCTTAGGAGCTTTTCTTGCAAGGATCTTCATCCTAATTTTATCTGGGTAAGTCCTTGTACTCCTCTGCATTATTTTTGCTAGTATTTCGCATTTATCCATCTCTAAATTCCATCAAATTTGTATCTAAATTCTCAATTTTGATCAAGTGAGCTTTTGGGGCTGTTTTGAGCTTCAAATTGATTTCCGTTTGTGCTCAAATTTCGGCATGGGTTTATGACCTTATAGGGAATATAATTGCAAAGTTTATTCTTATTTTTATTGATGGGCCCTAAGGGTCGACTTTTGACTCAATTTCTGGTTTGAATTTGAAATAGTAACATGTGTGTCATAAGTCCAGAACTGACATGTAGATCATGTTTTTGATAGAATTGCAGTAATTCGAGGCATTGCAGGAGGAGGAGCCTTCGAGTGATGGTTCTTGGTTTGTTGTTCGGGCGCGAGGTAGGTTATGGTTCTCTCTTCTCTAGACTTAGCTCAGATAGATGATATATTGTATAGATTGCATGTTGGTTAGGGGATTGCTAGGTAGGGTTAGGTTTATACTTATTTCTGTAAATATATGTCCTGTTTTGGGGACTTTAGACTGGTGCTTCTTTGAAAACCTTAGTTTAGGTTTCCTGCAATCCATTGAGGTTTGATTATACATTTAGGGATATAGATTAGATATCCTTAGCACATGTTGGGGTAGTATCCAAGGTAGAGTAGTTTTCTTTCATTGATTTGTGTTATTATTATTTTATTCTTGTATTTCTTTATGATACGAGACTGTGGGCTTGAGGTCATGGACGTAGAATGATGGACTTCAGGTTAGTGTAATCTTGATATGGAGGGTGGTTTTACGTTGTTTGGTCTGTACCTATACATATACTTATATATACATACTGGTGTTGGCACACATGCATTTATACATATATACACATGGATGGTGGCATGATCTGGAGTAGATTTACAAATTTTTTATTTTAAAAGAGAGGATCGTACCCCACTTACTGCTGGTTTTTAGCTTTAAAGAGAAAAGGCACCACTTTGCTATGAATTTCGGATTTCTGGAGGATTTGTATCATTTTTACTAATGATTTTCTAAACTCAGGAAGAACTGTTCGAATTGGTTGTTTTTAAAAGAGAAACTGTACCATCTTTATACTCGGTTTGAGGGGCATTCCTGAATATTTTCTCTATTTACTTTATGCATTTGTTGATGAACTCCGGTGGCCCATGAGAAGACTCTGGGTTTTACTTTTCTTCATATGTTGATGAGATCCAGCGGCCCATGAGAAGACTCTGCATTTTACTTTTCTGCATTGACGACATACTATATTGCACCATCTCATACTGCAACATCTCCCTATTTTTCTTATACTGCTGTATTATTAGGATTATTTTCTTTTTATCCCTTGTATAATTAGATTTCTAGATTGCTTGTACTGTTTTGAGATTTTAGGATAAATTTTGACGTGTTAATTCTTATCATATTATTTATATTATATATATTATTCTCATGAGCTCGATTGATCTATGATGCCTACTGAGTACCCCATATTTTGGTACTCATATTACACATCTGCATTTTGATGTAGCGCCTAATACGAGTCCTCCTCATTGATACCCTGCTCGTTTGTTGACTTTTGTCATTCGTATCGTGGTGAGCTCTTGGCATATGGAGATTTACTATTTTTCTTTTTGGACTTACTATCTTTATTTTGTATTTTGATAGACAATTGTATCTTTATATTTCCTTATTCTCGTACTTGAGGGGCTCTTGTACCAGCGACACTAGGTATGGGGTTGGTATCTGTATATATTGTCTTTTTTTTGTTTGTTTAGGGCCCATGTTATATATTTTGTAGCTGTTATGTAATTTATACATAGTGGCTTGTTTATCTCATTTCTGCTTGTCGTATTGCTTATTGTTAGTCTTTACTTTTAGAATTCGTTGGTGTTTTGATTTACCTACTGGGGGGTTATAGTAGGTGCCATCACAACCCAATTTTTGATCGTGACACCTTAACTTCAACTTCTTCCTCCCCAATGTTATCCCCTTCTGTGAAGTATAGAGCCTCTTGAATGGTCTAATTGTCAAACCAAAAACTAGAAGTGCCTGATTTGATTTGCCAACAAATTTCGTGTTCAACCTCTTCTCCAATTGTCATCACTTTTCTCCATACATGAGAAGCTCAAGAACCTATTGCAATAATGGGATGGAGCTTCTTGTAGTACTTATTCCACATATAAGAACTCCATAGAGAGGAGGTAAGAGACACTGAAGTTCCACCAAAGTTGGGAAATAAAACCTTTGATACATCATGAAGTGATCTGAACCCAAGTCCTCCTTCTTTTTGGGTAGCACATATCATCCTATACCACCCAATGCTTACCCTTCACTCCTCCTGTGTTTCTCCAAAAAACTTTCCAAAGATTTGATGGAGCTGGTCAGCAACCTTTTTTGGGAGGGTTCATTATTGATAGTAGATAGACTTACACGAATATATGTGAGATGAGAATATATCCCCCCAAAGCATAGGAATCTGCTTTGCCAAGACATCATTCTCTTTGACATTTTTTTCAATAGTTCTTCAAAGTGGAATTTGTTTTTCCTTCAATAAAAAACTGGGCACGCTAAATAAGTGAAAGGAAAAGATTCCTAATTCACCCAGTGAGTCTCTTCAATCTAGCCCGTGCTATTATTCGTGTCATCTCATATATATAGAAAAAACTCTTTGAATTGTTTATCATCTGTCCTGACATAGTCTCATAATCCATAAACACCCACATCATCTTAATGACTGATTTCTTGTCTCCTGAACAAAAGAGAATTGTGTTATCTGCATATGATAAGTGGTTAATCTCTGGGCTCTAATTGGGAAGTCCATATATTTTGAACTCTCCATCCTCGTGTAGACTATTCAGACCTCTAGCCAAAACATGTACAACAATAATGAGTAGAGTGGGTGAAAAGGGTCACTTTGCTTCAATCCTCTAGAAGATTTAAAAAAATCATAAGATTATCCATTAATTAGTATAGAGTATCAATTATTAGAAATTAGCCTCCAAACCATATCAATTATGATTTCAAAAGATTCAAACATCTTTAGGATTTTGATAAGAAAAATCCATGATACCTTGTCATAGGCTTTAGCCACGTCTATTTTCACTACCATATTATGAAATGTGTTCCTCTTGTTGATGTCTCTGATGATCTATTAAGTCAGAAGTATATTTTCTGTGATACTTCTACCTTTAACAAAACCTGACTGATTTGTAGAGATAATAGTTGGTAGTAGGCCCACTAGTCTTTCATGAAACATTCTTGATAAAATCTTGATGGCAAAAGTACTCAAGCTGATAGGTTTGAAACTGTGAAGTTGTGAACACATTCTTTCTTGGGAATGATGACTAGGTTAGTGTGGATTATGAACTTAAGAAGTTGTTGTCCACAAAAAATACGCTGACTATCTTGGTGATGTCTTTACCTTGTCCCAACAAGTTTGGAAGAACATTCTAAAATAGTCATCAGGACCACTAGTACTTTCTCCATACTGTGCAAAAACCACAACCTTGACCTCCTCCAGTTCAGGTAATCTGGCCATCTCTTTATTCTATTCTTGAGTAATGACATGGGGGATGTGATGTAGGATACTAAAGTCATTAAATCCCTTCTTATTAACTAAACTGATCTGTGAAGAAGGAAATTGCTTCTTTCTTAATGTTCTTATTAGATTGAACTGTATCCCCCTGTGTTGTCCGAATCTCTGTAATGTGAAGCTTTTTCATTCTCCCCTTTACATATGAGTGGAAAAATATAGTGTTTCTATCAACCATAGTGAACTATTTCATCCCTGATTTCTACTTCCAATATTCTTCCTCTATATATATGTATTTCATCCCTGATTTATTTTCGAAATTTATCAAAATCACCACTATCTTAATTCACATGCCCTCACAAGAAAGAAAGTCCCAAAAATACTCTACTCACAATGATAAAACAAGGGACAAAATCACAAACACTTACACTCAAAAAGAACTTCAAGTACCAACAAGTATCAAACTATAAGCTTGCCCTTATTTGCATTCGCCACTAACTCAAAAGCAATCGGTTAGAGATCTCAAAGGACTTTACTAAGCTTGTAATGTAGGCTTGGGGAATGATATAATATGTATTTGGATTAAAGTGACTACATCCTCCTTGATCACTACACAACTTTTTCAATTTGAAACCAAAGCCATGTTCTTTTCAATTTTCACGCAACACAAAACACTATTTCACTTATATCATTTGATGCCCCAATTTTTATCATTCCATTCACCTTGGAGGTTTCGTTTCTCTTCTCTTTTCCTCTCATTTTTGCTTTCTTTTCTAAATTCTTCCCTTTTTTTGACAATTCTTTAGGATTCAACCAACAAACCATGATAAACTCACTTAGTACTCCTCCAAGGTGTTTCTTTATCACCCCCAACTTAGGATTTGAGCCTCAATTCACACTTGTAGATTTGAAGGAGGGACGAGTTGAGTTCAAATGAAGGATCTATTTTCAAAGCGGTTCAAGGCTTGTAATGAGATTGCCAAAGAAGGGGTATTAGGCTCAAAAGGGGTGACTAGTGATACAATCTAGTGCAATGGTAGACTTTTAAGGCTAAGTAGGCTTCAACAATCACAAAGAAGGACTAAGATCATTTTCCAACCAACAAAATTAAGACTAGCATTTTAACGATTAACTGGGCAAGTTCTAGATGACACAAGGAAGCACAAGAACTACTCAACAAAACTCACCACATATGAAATGCGAACTATTCAGGATGGGTTTTCACTTTCTAAACAAGGAAAAATAGAGCCACATTTTGCATCCAACATCATCACTAATGGGTCAAGAATCACAAAAAGATTAAAAAAATTATCACTAACATCATTCTTTGCTTTTCAACTAGTCATAAGAATTTTCGGAGGGGTATGCTCCATTCAACTCAATTCACTTGCAAGAGTAAATCTATTAGTACCAAATAAATCACTATCAAAATTATCTCAAAAGATGATGATTTTCCCTTAAGAATGACGTCACCCAATCTATCATTGGGTCAAAGAATTTATCTAAATCTATATGGCTACTCAGAATTCACCCACATATAATCTAAACGCAAGCGTATCTGCATTTGCACATACGTTTCGCATGTGCCAACTTGCAGATTGCAAGTGCCAATGCACATGCCAGGCAGTATAGGTTTCCTTTCTGCCCAGCATATGTGAATCACTTGCATTTTGCAAGTCAACACTTGCGTCTTGCATGTGCGATGCAATGCTACTAACTCAGGCAAGTTCAATCTAGCCTAACGGGTACTCAGACTTCCCCTGGCTCTAAACACCAAACAAAGCTACTATAAGAGAAGATAAAAAAGCTAGAAATAAAGAAGTAATGAAAATGACTAATCCAACAAGATTTCAAATAACACAAAGCTCGGCGAAGGCACAATATCCAAAGAAAACACGCCCGATAAGGGCATAATACAATACAAATATCCAAAACAAACATAAACATCACCCAAATGCCACCCCCAACTAAAAGGTAAAGCAGTGTCCTCAATGCAAACTGTAAAAATAAAAAATAAAGGAAATAGTGCGGGGCTCCCTGGAGTCTGCATCAGACTAGAAAACTCTGGAATAGGCTGCAATAGGCTAAATAGAGGACTGTGCCTCATCATCATCATCATCACTCTCTTTCTCATATAGGAAAGAGTACTCCTCACTGTCATCATTTTTAGTCAGTGGAATCTTCTTGTTCGACTACCCCTATTTAAAGATAGCTTTTTACCTTTCCACATCTTGACCATGAACTTGTTTCTCTTCTTGTTCTTCTTCTTCTCAGCCTCAAAATCTTGCTGAAGAGTAGCATGGGCCTTAGATGAATCAACAAAGGCATGCTCAAGCAATTCCACAGAAGCTGTCACTGTGGCAATGGAATCAGCCTACTGCTTTTGGGCATTTAAGTAAGACTGCATCTCCGCTTTGGTGAAAAGGTCAGCTTAAGGTGCTGGCTGTGAAGAGCTACTGGGAATCTGTACCATGATGTCCCAAATAGAGTCCAACTGAGAAGTAATCGACCCAAAAGGTCCCTCAGTCTGTGTTCCCTGAGAGGAGGGATCCTGATCCACAACAATGTTAATCTTCCTCTTGTTGTTCTGTGGTACATCCCATTCTCCTTTCACTTTCAATAGATGGAATGGTCTATTAGGTTCTATCCAATGATCTCCCAGATGCTCAACAACTTCAGCCCACCGACAGAACTCAGTGATCACGGAGGGAAACATCATGGTCGGGTTGTCCTGAATCAGAGACTCCTTCAGCTCCTGGACTATATAGTGACCGAAATTCATGGAAATGTCATCAAGAATGCAAGATATCATCCTGGTTTGAAGAGGAGGGACACCAAACTTATGCCTGCTAGGTTACACATGGCTACAAATAATCTCCAGTGATATATTTGCCTCAGGTGTGACGTCACTTGATGATATTGACTTTAGCATTCTTTCCCAACTCACTGTTACCCCTGAAGGGCACAATTTAGACACCAGCCAAGCTCTTGAACATGAATCCTTCTCGTTCATCAGCTCAAGTGGATGATTAGGCATCCCATAGAATGCATTTATCTGCTCCAGACTAAATCACACAACCTTTCCCCTATTGGTGAGTTCCAGGTTGTTAAAGTCAGTATGCTTTAGGTTTGTATAGAACTCCCTCACCCATCCCTCATTTGCTTCACAAAGGGTAGTTATGAAACATGTCCAACCCATGGTCACAAGACACCCATGGAAATCAGGAAAATGCTCCACCAAGTTCTTCTCAACCACTCCCTTTTCTGGCTTTATCTTTTTGTCAAGAAGATTCTGATAGTATCGATGCTGACAGTCAAGGTACATGAATCTCAAAGTATAAAATTGTGTGTCCAAAGATTCTTCCTCAATTCTGTCACCCAAAGGTTCATCATCAATAAGGTTGTGTTCCATTTTTTATGCTTGAAGTACCTAAAAATATAGAAAGAAGTTAGAATGAGTATGTGAACCTGTTAAGAATTTCAAAGCATTTGAGACAACGAAATAATTTAAAGAGGCTAGGGAAGCATTAGTTGCAAAGCCACTATTTCAGTATTTCTGAACTGTGGCCGCACCTGTGGACTATTCATTGTAGGTGCGAGGGCGCTATTGCAGCCAGGCTATCGCCCCTGCGTCACCAAGGCTACACCTGTGGTATTCTATTCCCCTATTTCAACCTAGAATACACACCCAAAAATGGCAAATGAACATGCTTTAACAATAGACATTGTACTCAGACTTCCAATTCCGTAAACCATACTAAGGCACAAGCATAACCAACATGATTTTGACAGATTTATACAACTAAAAACTCATGCCCTAAGTTACTTGGTTCAACATCATTGCACACACTTCAAGAATCATAAAGACACCCAAGATCATACCTTTCAAAAACAGCCACAATATTTAAGGGAGTAGTAGAACACATACCTTGAAACTCAAATGGTGAGATGGAGGATTTGAACTTTTGTCTCTTTTCTCCTTTTAGAACAAAATGTCCCTTCCTTCTTGAAATTATTTTCTTTTTGATTTATGATATGCAGTGTGTGAGAGTGAGGTATAATTGTGTGAAAGATTTGGGAGTTGAGAATCTGAGGGGGTGGGAACAATTGACAAAATGTGGGGAATTCGAAAGAGGCTTACCTGCCTTTACTGTGAAAAAGGAATCGACAGGTGTACCTGCGATTATTTTGTTGCAGGTGTATCATCGCCCCAACGTAATTCTTACCGCTGCTTAGCTGTTTGATCGGGTCAGATGCCTTCGTTGCTGCGGTGCATAACCACACTTGCATTGGTTCACCTGCGGTCCAGGCAGCACACATGTGCCACCGCACCTGCGCTTATATCCTCCGCAGGTGCGTCTCCCTTGTAGGTTCAACAATATTTTTTTCTTAGCTACTGGTTTGAGATGCGAATGCACATGCAATCTGCAGACCTCGAGGTGTGATCGCAGGCGATTTAGCATGTCCTTTTAAGAGCATTTAAAGCCTTGATTCCATTTTTATGAAGCTCCCACTTCCCAACCTACTCAAATCAGCTCACAAAGACTTAAAACTTTATAAATTAGTCAAAAATAACATTCTAAGCTATTCTAACAAAAAGAAAACTGTAAAACTTCAAGATTTTGAATTGATAAGTTGCCTCCTATCAAGCGCTTAATTTTACATCGTGGCACAATGCAAGTTACCTCACCATTTAGATCTCCACTTTGAGGAATTGAACCTTAGACCCAATTTTGAATCGAAATTCCATTGATAATCAGGGGGTGAAGGTAAGAACTCAAGAAGGCCATTTCCTTGGTGTCGCTTTTTGTACTTTTTCACCTTCAAGTGAGGAAGGTCATTTTGTCTTCTATCAATAACAAACTTCAAAATGAATATACCTCGATCCTTTCCCCTTCCAAAGTACTTCATAAGCTTGATTACTTTGACTTTCATCCATTCAACCAAACTCAATGTTGAAAAATTATTGGAGTGAGATTCAGGTGTCTCCACTCTCAAATTTGCCTTATGTATGACATCCTCACTTTCGAATGAACTAGAGTCTTTCAAAATGAAATGTTGAACTTTGCCTTGCAACTCTAGTATCATTCTTTTGATCTTAGCATCTTGATTCATATGTGGGATGGTTGGTTGCCACAACACCTTTAAGTAATTAGAATCCAATGTGTCCTCCTCTTCAATGGGGAACAACTCAAAACTACTATCCACGATCATGAATGTTTTAATATGAGCACTCAATTTGGTGTTCAAATTCCGGATAGCAATTTCAAGTAACCCCTCTTTTTGACTTCTCTTGGCATGCCTTTTGAAATTTTTTTTGAACATTGGTAGAATTATTTCACATTGTTCCCCATAGACTTCAAGTTGGTGAGCTTGACTTAACAACCATTCTTCGCTCACAATTTCATCTAAGTCAAGCATTTCTTCTTGTTGGGGCTCAAGCACAACCGGTACAAACTCACTCACAGGCAATTTTATATTTTGAAAATCTTCATTATCATCCCCAAAATGAAATTGGTTTCTTCCAATATTCGAGACATGTTAATTTGTTAGGCTTGGAGGTTCTTCTTTACCGACTTGATCAAGAGGAGTAGACATACCTTCCATGGATTGTTTAGCACGATTTCACTCCTCTTCCTTCTTAGCTCTACTATCCAAGAAGCCTTGCTTTATGCACTTTAAGCCCTCCTCTATGCTATCTTCCTTGGCCAAGAGAGTTTGGAGTATGGCATATATATTCTCTGCGCAGGTATTGTGTTCTTCACTTGCCAAGTTATGACTCCTATCAAGATCACGAGCATAACTCACACCATTGTTAGAATAAAAGGGTAAGAGGGCATGAATATTAGGACAATCACTCTAATGACCATCTTGACCACCACATAGATAGCAATTATAGACATCATAGGATCTAGAAGGTGAATACCTCCCTCTCATAGGGCCGATTTGACAATCTCGCCAAAAGTAGAGTCCTCCAAAATATGGACATGGGTTATTAAAATAAGGGTTGCGACTACCAAACCCATGAGCCTTTCGAACATATTTAGATGCCATAAAATTACTAACAACAAAAATTAAAGCTAACTAAAAAAAAAACAAATATTCACAAATTTGAACTAAAGTAAGTAAACACAAATTCTAAACTAACTCAATACGCCAAATTATTCTCCGGCAATAGTGCCATTTTTGATGATGCTCAGAAGCACTCTCCTGAAAGAGGTGGTAGCGGTTGTCAAGCAAAACAATAAGTAACCCAATGGAGTGTCGGGGTCAAATCCACGGAGAACAATGTAAAGGCTATTAAGATAATAACGAATTAAAGAAACTTATTAAAGTTCAAGGAGCAAAAAAATAAAATTATTGGGGGTTTGTTGATTGAAAACACGAACGTGATTGCAAGTGCGAGGTTGACTAACCTTTGCAACACGAGGATAGCAAGGAAGATTTAGGAATGAGAATTACTTCAAATTTATACAATCCATTACAAATTAATCAACTACTAACTAGTTTAATCATGGGTCAATTAGAATATGCCTTGGAATCTCAATTATTCACTAATATATCTCGATAATTGGCAAATATTTCTCAACTAGTTCTCTAAAATCTAGCTAAGTGTCAACAAAGCTATTCTAATCATGGCAACACTAGAATCGACTATTTCTAGACCAATTCCTTAAATGAGGTCTAGGTCTCAAGTTAGTGCTAATTAACCTTTTCCCAACTTTGATTCACTCTTTCAAGACAAATCAAAGTAAAAGATGCAAGTCCAAGGGTTGATCACTCCCTTTAGAATCAATTCAAGCACAAGATCAATTAGATAATCAAAGACCCAATTTATAAACTAGAAAGTATTTCATATATTATAAAAGCATAAGATAAGAATTCAAACCCAAATATTGTTTATCTCTAACATAAAATCCAAATCCCAAATCAACTAAAACACCTATAGTTTTAGCAATACAAAGCAAGAGTTGAAGAAAAGGACTAAAGATTTTACAATAAAAACTTCCAATCTTCACTCCAACGGTGTTGGATGATGAACTTGCTCTCCAAGCTAGCCAAAAGTTGTTCACTCTGTGGCTAAGGATCAATAATCTCTGAATTCTCTTTCCTAATACGGATGGAAGCTCTTTTATGTGGATTGGGGTTTCCAAAAAGTGTGAAATGACCAAGTTAGGCCTGACATAGAACTCGTCAGCCGCACCTGTGGAACTTTTACCACAGGTGCGTGGCTGTTGTGGCAGAAGATTTGGCATAGGTGATGTACTTCCATGGCAAATTCTTAGTGTGGGGGAGCTCTCAGCGAAGTAGAACATAGGCCATAGGTGCGGC
Source organism: Jaltomata sinuosa (assembly GCA_003996215.1). NCBI lineage: Eukaryota > Viridiplantae > Streptophyta > Magnoliopsida > Solanales > Solanaceae > Jaltomata > Jaltomata sinuosa. The sequence goes on from QJPP01000293.1 coordinate 115,718, forward strand.
GCCTTCATCACAGCCACAGGACCGTTGTTGGCATCCCATAAGGGTGTAGGAGTGGTGGACCTGGCAGCTTACAGTGTTGTTCTTCTCCTTTTTGCTTCACTTTTGTTCCTTTTATCCCAATTGCTCCACAATATCTGTATGAATAAGAATCATCTGAAATATAACTAAACACGCCATAAGTGGTCTCATATCACCATTAGAAGACGCAAAAGCATAAGAAGAGAGATGTAAATAAGTGTAAAATTAACCATTTATCACTTCTATAGTGGAAATTTGCTTGAATGTATTCCCAAAAGTTTCCTTGCTCCATGCTGCTAAGGCTCCTTTCACTTTTTTCCTTTTTGCTTGGAATTCTAGGAAAGGATTGACAACAAAATCTATCTTCGTGTTCTCCTTAAAAACTTTTTTGAACTGATGGTACTTAGTCCAAAAATTGAGAAATTTGAATGTTCTAATAACTGGCTCCTCTGCTGAATTGCAAAACACATGTAGTAGGGCATGGTCAGATCCTTGTCTCACCATATGTTGTACTTTACTAGATGGGAAAGCATCCTAAAATTCCTGATTACCAAGCACCATGTCTAGTCTCTTAAATGTACAATCCTCCTCAATTCTACCATTCTACCAAGTGTACTTGCTTTTTGAACCCTAAACTTTCTGAGGGCATAACTGTTGATATATTGGGAAAAGTCCATAGCTTCATATTGTGTGAAAGAAAGTCCGCACAGTTTCTCTTCTTTTTTGAAAATCACATTAAAGTCTCCTCCAACAATCCATGGTATTTGATTACCAAAAGCAATTTTTTCTAAGTCTTCCTATAGTTCTAGTCTATCAAGAGCATTACATCTGGCATAAACTGCATAAACTGTAGAAATTAGAATTTCCTTATTATTATTGCTGAACTTCAGAATAAGCTGTTGAATGTTATCAGTTAGGATCTGGCCATCCCTTTCATCATTTCAGGAAAATCTAGATTTTGTAGGAGCAATTTACACTAGCATTTTGAAGTCCCAGTCTCCTTCTATAATGTTCTAACTCCCGTGGGTCTTGAAAAGGTTCCATAAGAGTTATGTATGAATAGTGATGTCTTCTGTTAAGGTCTAATCTCTCAAAAGAATTTTGAGAATTAACAAATTTTATGTTCTAGAAGAGGATATTTTGGTTGGCCAGACTTGCTTTTCTTCACTTCACTTTTTAGGTTTTCTATCTACGTGGGAGAGAGGTCTCCTTCTTTGCCCACCTATTGTATGGTTTCTTCCATGTCCTCATCCTCCCCTGTTTCTCCTTTGTGGTCCTTCTACTCCTCTGTGAGTTCTTACATATTAGGGGTCTTTGACATTACAATCTGTAATGGATTTGGTTCATGGTCCTGATTCTCCTTATTACTAGTACTACCTTTTTCCTCCCGATTCAATCCCTTAGAAACTGTCACCCAAGTATATGTCTTCTTTTCATGTGGTTTCTTCTGACTCTGCTGAAGGCTGTCTTCTAACTCCCCATCATGGTAATTAATATGTGTCCCAAGATTCTTCAACATTTCTGTATCACCAAATGTGCTCTTTGGTGTTGCTTCTTTTTCCTTATTGGGGTTATTATCACCTTGTTTTCCAAAAGCTCATTCAACCGATGCCTTGGAGGATGGTATGTCTTCTTTGTAGGTTCAGTAGCTTTTGCAGCTATGTCTTTGGTTCTAATGAACCAACCCGCTAGTGATATTATCCACTCTAGGCCTAAACTCACACGACTTTAAAATGCGTCACTAGGGAGTAAGGCCTGCTTACTTATATACCCAGCATCTCTCTTGTATTTTGCTTATGTGGGACTCCTAATCCTAATATGGGGTGTCACATACAACCCTTCAAATGGACTCAGCATCCTCGTGGAGTTTTGCCCCACCGCATAGGATTTGCCTATACTCAGTTTGAACTCTGGCCCACATCGACAAGGGTGACACATGAGTGTCTCTAATACCATTTGTAATGGCCCAACCCACTAGTGATATTGCCTGTTCTGGGCCTAGAACCGCACGACTTTAAATTGCATCACTAGGGAGTAAGGCCTGCTTATTTATATACCCATCATCACTCTTGTGTTTTGCCAATGTGGGACTTCTAATCCTAATCTGGGGTGTCACATTGGTTGTCTTGTTCTCAAAGTCCTCACCGAAAGGCATCAAACTTATTAAGAGTTGAGACCCCATGTGTCTCGGTTCCATGTTTGATATTGTTTCCATCTTCCCTATTGTTTGCCTCTTCCAGCTCCCTTCCTATTCTTTTGTTTCTAAAAAGCATACTACTCATTTTGTTTGCCTTTGTCCCCTAGATCCCCTTTATTTTGTTTTTGTGTTTTTTTCTTTCTCTCCCTTTTCCTTGATCTTCCATGTTCTCCTTCACTATTATTTTCTCTTTCTTCTTCTCATATTTCTCTTACTTTAGATATAGTTCTGGGTGAATAACATAACATTGTTGTTCATTATTCCCCTACAACTTACAGTTCTTGCAATACTTAGGCTTAATCGTATTTGATTCTAATCCACTTCTCCAAAAATTTCCCAGTTTGTTTCTTCATTCCCATATTGATTCTCTTGGGGAATTTACTTAGCAAATTCATTTCTACTTTCACTCTAGCACAATTGGATCTCGTTTTATTTCTAGTAGCCATGTCAACCTGTAAAAGTTTTTTGACAACAATAACTAATGAGAAGACTAATTACTTACCAAAAATATTGGGTGGCATGGAGGGAAAGGAGATCTATGTAATTATTATGGTACTCTCTTACTCTGGATCAAACAATGGATCCCACTTCAAAGATTGCATAGGGTAGGCCCAATTGCGGTGTGTAATGTAAAAACAGGCTTCGATAATAGATTAACATAATCCTCAAGAAGTGTGGCTCGAATATGCACATGCCTATTACTCAAAAGGCTATGTTGCACTCTTTTTTTAATTCACATTGATTTGAAATTAATCTGCATAGATCTTGTATTTCAGGCCAGGCATATGAGAATTTGCCAATAACAACAAATTGTAGATTTTCATTCAAGATCATCTAGTTAATTTCTTCCCCATCCCAGATTATTCTGGGTTCTTCATGTAGGTAGGCAATTGGTTTCATTGGAATTGGTTTAATTATATTGGGTATTGAGCGTAGGATTGACACATAAGACTTTGTTGGTGTGGAATTTGGTAAAGGCTTGTCACGACTCAATTTCTCAGGTTGTGATGGCACCTACTATACCCTACTAGTAGGTAATCCAAACCCTTAGCTCGCAACAACAAGTAAGGGGATAACAGTTGAACGAGGTGAAAGAAGAAGAGCAACATTTAAATAAATGGAACAAGCAGAAAATAAAACATATAAATAGGGAGGGAAGAGAACAAACTGTACAAAGACTCCCCTAAGACCTGGTATCAATCAGTACAAGACCTGCTACAACATGCAGAGTTCTAAATGAGTAATATATATACAGAACAGTCCCCGAAGTGCAAAATATGACTAGTTCAAAATGGAAGGATAAGGAACAACTCTGGTCTCTAAGAGCTCACCACAAATATCTGATCGATAACTCCGCACGAGAATGGCGTCAACAACAATAACTCACACTAAGATCTGCATCAGGAAAAAGATTTAGAAGTGTAGCATGAGTACCAAAATCACGCGGTATCCTGTAGGCATCATAGGCCAACTGAGTTCAAATAAGATATAAGTATAATAAAATATAATGTAAGCTAAAAGAAAGAAGATAAGGGTCAGAAGTAGGTTAATAGGTCACGGCTAAATCGTTAACAAAATATAAGTAAATAACTCGAAAAGAAGCATAAAGTAGAAATATAACTCACCTGACTTGGGGAGCATAAGGTAAATGACTCGAAGAAGTACGAACGACAATATAAAAACCTAAGCAGACCCCCTCCCTATAAGCCCGAAGGTACAAATAGCAACCAATGAATCAAACTGGACCCCCACAAACCCGGAGGATACAACCAACACACAATACAAACTAGTGACAAACCTGATGGGAGAGAAATGCATAGCAGCGCCATGATATGCAATATGAGATGGTGCAATGTAGCATGTGGCCAATGCAGTAAAAGTAAAAACCCCAAAATAGATTCGTAGGCTTCCCGATAGGCTCCCCGGATCATCTCGCAAGCCACCATAGATTCATCAAAGTATGCAAAAAGTAAAACTCGTATATGTGCTCCTCCGGCATGCAATCAAGAGTACCAGTAAAACCACCCAAAACGCGTATCTCCTCCGGCATGAAAGTTTAAAATAGTCAGTAAAACCACCTGGAATATGGATCTTCTCAAGCATGCAAGGTTATTAAAAGTCAAAACCAGTAGTAAAGTAGAACAAATCCTTTAGAAATCTTAAATACATAGTGATTTGCCAGGGTTTTACGACACATTTGATGCTTTTTAATGAATAAGTTTTGTAGTTTTCAAGTATATTTGGTGCAAATTGATGTACTTTGGTTGTGTTTCTGGAAAGTTGACATAAATCAAGGGAATAAGGCAAAATGCTGAAACTAGAGATCTTTATGAATCATTTTGAGGAGTTACGAGTTGTTGGCAAAGTCATGAACTCTTAGTCGAGAACAGAAGCTGAAGCAAAAAAATGAGTTATAATGGCCCCTATTACAGAACATTATCCATAGAAATGGTCCATTTGCAAGACCATTCTAGCACACAGTGAGCAGGCAGCTGATTGAAGTTATAACGACTCCAAAAATGGTCTGTTATATGCTATTACAGATCATTTCATCTTCCGTGCGGGATGACGAGTTTTTCTTTCCTAGAGCAATCAGGACTTGGTTTGTATTAGACTATAAATAGAACTTTTAGGGTATTTAACGCGTTTCATTGGACATTTTGACACTAAATTTTTAGTCCTACATTATGTTTTCTCTCTTAGTTCTTGAACAAGTTTTGGGGCACTACTTTGTGACACCATTGAAGAACCAATTGTTGATTATCTATCGAATACATAAGCATGTTTTCTCTTATTACTGTTGATGTTCTTCCTTTTAGCATGAGTAACTAAACCTAATTATTGGGTTGTGAGTCCATATTATGGATGATTATTAGGGTAAGAGTATTTATATATGAGTAAATAGGTTGTGGGTGATTCGTTAAAAATCATAATATTGAAGATTAGTGGGTGAAAACGTTAATCAAATGCCAGTTAATCTTAGTTTATACATGAAAAGGTTTATTAAGGTTGGAAATTAATAATGATTAAGAACTTAAAGCGTTAATCCTTGTTTAATGGAACTATGTAGGTCAGTAGTTTTACTTAACCTATTTTGATCATTTGAATATTACACTTCATTTCATTTGGAAAAATAAGTGAAGGAAAGACCTATTTTAGATCAAAAGATAACAATTGGTAACTCATTGATCATTGTTCACCCGAATTCAATCTATGATCGACTATATCGATACTTGTAACCTTTAGAGTTATTCTATTATGTGGTGAAGCAATTTGGGTTTTACACAAAATTCTATTTATTTCGATTATTTATATTTCGTTTACTTTAGTTGAAATCTACTCTATTATACAATCATTAAGGGATAAGACTTAACATAAAGTTAAGTGAACCAAAGACTTTAAGTGTTGCATTTCTCACTATATTCTCTGTGGAATTTGACCCAGCCTAGTTGCCGGGTTACTATATTTACACCGATCGTTTACACTTTTTAAAGGATGTAATTTGAACATATCAAATTTTGGCGCCTTCAGGGAATAAGTTTTTGAAATTTGCTTAAAGTAATTCTTAATTTACTTTGTGTCCTTTACTTATCCCATCATACTTGGTGTATCTTGAATTTTTTGCAGACAACTATGGCTGCTAACAATTGAAGAAATCAAGGAAATAACTCGCCACCTGCAAATGCGAACATGCATGTGGAAAACCCACTATTCGACAAGAATATAAATATGTTCACAACAAAAGTGTCGAGCTTCACTATGCCAGTGCTATTGTGCCACTGAGAGTGGATGCTGCTATATTCATGATTGAGCAGAGAGCTTATGCAATGCTGAGGGCTGAGGGATTTTTCCGTAATTCCAGCGATGATGATCTATAGGAATATCTGAAAAACTTCATAGATGTTTGTTGAAGCAAAACCATATGTTAGATGAGGCATTCAGGTTGAGGTTATTCAAATATTCACTGATAGGGGAAGCTCGTGCCTGGCTCAACAATCTGCCTCCCAACTCAATCCACACTTGGAATAAGTTGGTGAATGTTTTTATGAAGAAGTGGTTCCCACCTAGCAAAAAAGCAGAGTTCAGGGGCAAGATCTTTTATTTGAAGCAACTCCTTAGGGAGAAGTTGTATGATGCTTGGGAAAGGTTCGATCAATATCTCTAGAGATCACCAAGGCATGATTTTCCAGACAACATCTTGATAGAGAAGTTTTATATAGGGTTGGACCTTATATCCCAATCTGTTGTAAATAATGTTGTGGAGGGTAGCTTTATGGACAAGATGTTTGCTAGGGTGACTCAGATAATGAACCAGTTGATAACTCACAACCAAGCATGTCACTTTAGTAGGTCAAACACAGGATACATGTCTCCGTCCTTGGAAAATCTGGCTAAGGAGAATAATGAAAGAGATGAGACCATTGCAAAGTTATTCACGAGCCTTGATCTATTGAATAAGAGGCTGACAGAATGACACCAAGAAGGTTAATGTTGTTGAGAACATACCACTATAACAAGCACCTAGTTTCCATCTTGAAGAAGTTGGATATCCGAAGATGCAAGCCACACAGGCTGAGGAAGCTAACTTCATGAATAATACTAGAGGCCAGCTGAGACAGGGTTAGTTTTATTAGGGGCAGAGCTACAAAAATCAAAACTAGTGGAAACCACAACAACAGAATCAGTGGAACCTATAACAACAAGCTCAATGGAGACCACAAAAACATACCTAATGGAGACCACAACAATAAGCACCAGGGACCTATGATAATGCCAACACTTTTAACCATAAGAGTGGAAATCCTTACATCCCTCCAAGGGGAAATTTGCAGGACCAAGGACTCTCTAAAATAGAAAGTATGTTAGAGAGGATCCTAGCTTATCAGGAAAAAGCAGACACTTCAGCAAAGAATCTAGCAAATATGGTAGGTTCTCACACAACTTCTATTCAAAAGCTGGAACAATAGTTCAGAGACTTATCACGAGAGAAGAACCCAAAGTTGAAGGGTCAACTCCCCAGTGATACCATTGCTAATCTAAAGGGTGGGGGTAACACCTCACAGTGTATGGCTATCACCACCCGAAATGGTCGCACCATAACAAAAGATAATTTGATTGATGAATAGGTGGAAGAAACAGAGGTTGAAACTATCCCTGTGGAGGACTCTATAGTTGGGAATAAAGCACCAATTATGGAGGAAGTTTATGAGACTAGAAAGGGACCCGTTAAGAAAATTATGCAGACATTCAAATGCCCTCTACCTTTCCCTCAAAGGTTGGTCAAAAAGACAGAGGACTCTAAGTATCTAAAGTTTTATGACCAATTAAAACAGCTTTTGATGAGTATCCCATTCCTTGATGCATTCTAGGAGATGCCAGTTTTTCCAAATATTTGAAAGAATTGATTAAGAAGAAGAGATCTGTGATGGATGAGGATGTACAGCTAACCCGTTGAGTCAGCTATATTATTTTAGAGTTTCCAGTTGAGAAGAAGGGTGATCCAAGTGCATTTACCATACCATGCACTATTGGTGTGAGGGAATTTGCTAAGGCACTATGTGACAATGTTGTTAGCATCAACCTTATGCTACTAGCAATATACAAGCAATCAGGATTTGGACATCCCAGACCTACTAGTATGAGGTTGCAAATGGCGGACATGTTAGTGCAGCGACCTGTAGGTATTATAGATGATGTACTTGTGAAAGTTGGGAAATTCATACTGCCGACTGACTTTATGATTCATGATTGTGCCATGGACAAAGAAATTCCCATTATTTTGAGGAGTCCATTTCTAGCAACAAGAAGTGAAGTAATGGACTCAGAGAAGAATAAGATAAAGTTTGAGTAAAGGACAAAGAAGTGACTTTCCAGGCTAGTAAGGGGATTAATCTACCAAACAAATATCACAACGTTTCAGTGATAAATGTTGTTGAGGAGACAGTTGAGGAAGCAATTGATTTGAAGGTAGAGGGGGACTATTTTGGTGAAGTGTTGGCTGCAATCATGGTCAGTGTTTATGGAGAAAATATGGAGGGGTATGTGGAGAAAGTGAATTCATTAACAAGGCTTGGTTCTTATAGCTACACACCAAAGAAGCTCTCCCTAGACCTGGAAAATAAGTCCACACCACCAGCAAAACCATCCATCATTGAGGCTCCTAAACTCGATCTAAAAAAGTTGCCATCTCACCTTAGGTATGAGTTTTTAGGACCTAATGACGCTTTACTTGATATTGTTTTTGCTTTGCCTTCTGTTGTGCAGGTAAAAAGATGGTTAGCAGTGCTGCGAAAGTACAGAAAAGCTATTGGATGAATGATAGCTGATATCCATAGAATCCCCATAGGTATTTGTGAACATAAGATCAAGATGGAGGAGAATAACAGCCCGAGTGTTGAACACCTGAGGAGATTGAACCAGGCTATACAAGAAGTGGTCAAGAAGGAGATAATTAAGTGGATTGATGTGGTTTTTGTTTACTCTATTGCTAATAATCTGTGGGTGAGCTTAGTGCGGTATGTACCTAGAAAGGGAGGCATAAAAGTGGTTGAAAATTCAAAGAATGAGCTGATACCCACCAGAACAGTCACAGGATGGCATGTTACCAAGGACTATTAGAAACTCAATGCGGCCACCTGCAAGGAATATTTTCCCATTCCCTTAATTGATCAAATGCTTGATAGGTTGGCTGGGAGATCCTATTGTTGCTTTCTGGATGGATACTCTGGGTACAACCAGATAAACATTACACTGGAGGATCAGGAGAAGACCATATTCACATGTCCATATGGGACATTTACATTCACTAGGATGCCATTTGGTCTCTGCAATGCTCTTGCAACCTTTTAGTGTGCTGCATGATGTCAGTATTCTCTGAAATAGTTGAGAATTATCTAGAAGTGTAGATTGTTGAGGATTATCTAGAAGTGTTTATAGATGATTTCTCAGTCATTGGTGATTCTTTTGAGGACTGATTAGATCACTTAGAGTAGGTCCTAGCAAGATGTCAGGAAACAAATCTAGTTGTCAATTGAGAGAAGTGTAATTTCATGGTACATGACGGCATTGTTTAGGGGCACAAAGTCTCTGAAAAAGGGATTGAAGTAGACCAAGCAAAGATTGATATTATTGCAAAGTTTTTGCCTCTTATTTCTATGAAGAGTATTAGAAGTTTCTGGGGGCATTCGGGGTTTTATAGGAGGTTCATCAAAGACTTCTCTAAAATCTCCATGCCCATGTGCAAGCTTCTTGAAAAAGAAGATAAGTTCAGTTTTGATGATGATTGTTTGAAGGCCTTCAAGGAATAAAAGTGCGAAGGTTAACTGAAGCACCAATTATTATAGCTCCTAACTGGTCTTTACCTTTCGATCTGATGTGTGATGAAGTGAGAATGCAATAGGAGCCATCCTTGGCCAGCACTACAACAAAATCATGCATTCGGTATAATGAGCTCTTTCGTAATAAGAGATAGCATAATAAATTATAAAGATATAAGACATAAAACATGAAGTCAAGTCATGATTTAAAAATATAAGACATAAAACATGAAGTAAAGTCAAGATTCAAAAATAGAATATCATATAACTTCATAGCTTGAAAATAATTATGTGAGAGTTTCCCTTAACCGACATAAACCATGCTGAGCTACATGGAGTCCAGTGTCATGCACCTACACTGAAAAAGGTTGTCCTAACCGGCCAAGGTTAGAACCATGTTCATAAGGATCCTTTCATAAGCCACAGAGGGCAACCTATAATGGCAACGTAGTTTTGGACTTGGGTTATCTAGAACCCTCATTGCTCTGTGCTAAATATTACTCCCAAAACATATAACATGAGGCTCACATATATGTGACATATCTAGATATCGAAACTTGTTCATAAACATGTTCATACCCTGGATCTTCATACAACTCACAAACTTTGGTTTAGAAAATGATTCATGAGAATTGATGGCACATCGGGTGTCTTGTCTGGCATAATAATTCATAACTTGAAAACTTGTATGGCACTAGTTCAATTTCATAATAACATATACTTTCATAAAACATAGGAACTAGGCATGCACTTGCTTGAGATTCATGAAAATATGCTATCAAATATCCAATTTACTTGAATCAATTTATGCATGTAGAATTTGCCATAATTAGCCTTCAATTTGAAATAGGAGTTTATATGTAAAATCCCATGTAGAAATATGCAATTTAGTAGTAATTCTATAATAAAATCATGAGAAGGTAATTTATAGCAAAACTCATAAGAATTGGGTAAGAACCCTTATTTGAAAGTTCATGAAATCAAAATAGAAATTAGAGGTTTTGGGCACAAAGGTGAAAGAAACCCATTGTTGAATATCCACATACCTTGATTGAAGCTAACCCACTTGAAATTGAAAAGAAAAGGAGACTTGAACTTGGAGCTTTAGACTTGGAGCTTGAAGAGGTTCTTTTCCCATTTTGGAAGATTAATGAGGTAATGAGAAGGGACTTAGGATAATTGGTGTAGAAACCCTACTAAAAGTGGCCAAAATGACCTCACTTAGGAGTTAAAAGAGTGGGTAATTATAAAAATACCCTTGGGATTTAATTAAGAAAAGCTGATAAAAAGGGTCAGCTTCAGGAATCACGGGTCGGTTCCACGGGTCGTAGTTTGAACCACAATTCGTGGTTCCCACTCATGGTTCCTGGCCAAATGATCAAACTGTAAAAGATATTCTACGGGTCAAAAGGACGGACTGTAGAATGGATTATGGTCCGTAGAGCTAATTCATCATTTCTAAGGGATTTGGCAGGCCTCAGATCAAGTTCCGCAATTTAACAGGATGATCCGTGATTCAAACTATGGTCCGTAGTATTGACTTGTGGTTCCTGGGAATCAGTCAGTCCTCAGGTCTTGTTCCACAAGTTGACAGGACATGTCGTAGACTGAATTACGGACAATAGAACCAACTCGTGGTTCTCAGACCAGAGACTGATTCTGGCAGACTTAAACTACGGATCCCCCCCATGACTCATGGTTCAAACCACGGTCCGTGGTTTTGACCTATCATTTATGGAAAGTTCAGAATTTTCATATTTCTTAAGTTTAAAATCTGGATCGAATTTTGGGGTGTTACAGCCCAACCAACAAAAAAACATGAAAACCAAGGAATAAACGTGAAAACTCAGCTTGCAACTTAAAACATGACTGAACTATCTTCTGAAAACTTGCATGCATGCTAAGATCATGAGGGGAACTGATGGAATAGAGTAGGATAGATGTACTAATGAGGAAACTACTACCTTAAGCAGAAACTATATCGGAAGGAAAGAGATAAGGGTACTTGGCTTTCATGGTTTCTTCTGCTTCCCAAGTAGCTCCCTCAACAAGCTGATTCCTCCAAAGAACTTTTACCGAAGCAACTTCTTTGTTTCTCAACCTCCAAATCTGACGATCAAAGATCTCCATGGGAACTCCTCGTAAGTAAGACTATCTTTCACACCCACATCCTCCAAAGGAGCAATCAAGGTCAGATCACCAATACACTTCTTCAACAAGGAAATATGGAAAACCGGATGAACCGCTTCTAATTCTGTTGGCAAATGCAACTCATAAGAAACGCTACCAACTCTCCTCATAATCTGATAAGGACCTATAAAATGGGGACTAAGCTTCCCTTTCTTTCCGAATCTCATCACACCCTTCATGGGTGACACTTTCAGAAAAATCCAATCATCAACTTCAAATTCCAACTCCCTTCTTCTCACATCCGCATATGATTTTTGTCGACTCTGGGCAGTCTTCAACCTCTCTATAATAAGCTGAACCTTCTCCATAGTCTCATGAACTGAATCTGGACCAATCAAAGCTGCCCCACCTACCTCAAACCAACCAATAAGAGATCTACACCTCCAGCCATAAAGTGCCTCATAAGGATCCATCTTTATGCTAGAGTGAAAGTTGTTGTTGTAGGTAAACTCGATAAGAGGTAAGTGATCATCCTAATTACCTTTGAAATCAATCACACAAGCTCTCAACATATCCTCCAAAGTCTGAATAATATGCTCTGCCTGGCCATCCGTCTGTGGGTGGAAAGCTGTGCTAAGCTTCACCTGAGTACCAAGACCTCTCTGAACAATCTCTAAAACTGCAATGTAAACTGAGTACCCCTATCTGAAATAATAGACAAAGGAACATCGTGCAATTAGACTATCTCACGGATGTAGAGTCTGGCATAATCATCTGCTGAATCCGTAGTCTTAAAAACCAAGAAGTAGGCTGATTTAGTCATCCTGTCCACGATCACCCAAATAGAATAATGTCGCCTTCGAGTACGAGGCAACCCAATAATGAAGTCCATATTGATCGCTTCCCATTTCCAAGTAGGAAGGTCAATATCCTGAGTCATACCACCCGGTCGCTGATGCTCTACCTTCACTTTCTGACAGTTGGGACACTTAGCCACAAAACTAGTTATGTCCCTCTTCATACCATTCCACTAATAGACTTCCCATAGGTCACGGTACATCTTGGTGGCACCAGGGTGAATAGAATATCTAGAACTATGAGCCTCCATCAAAATCTGCTGTCTCAACCCATCTACATCTGGTACACACAATCAACCCTGATAACGGATCACACCATCTTCCCCTTGAGAGAAAACCTCAACTCTTTGCTGATGGACTGCACCCTTTAGCTAAAGCAAAATAGGATCACTGTCTTGCTTGGCCTTCACCTCAGCTACCAAAGATGATTGGGAACCATTCTGAACAATAACACCACCTTCTGCCGAGTCCATAAGGCAAACTCCAACTGAGCAAGCCTATGAACCTCCTTAACTAATTCCTTCTTTCCGTCATCAACTGAAGACACACTACCCATGGACAACCTACTAAGTGCATCCGCTACAACATTTGTCTTACCCTAGTGGTAAAGCACACTCATATCATAATCCTTAAGGTGATCAAGCCATCTCCTTTGATGCAGATTCAATTCCTTTTGAGTGAACAAATACTGGAGACTCTTATGATCGGTGAATACATCCACATGCACACCATACAAGTAATGTCACCAAATCCTCAAAGCAAAAACAATGGCTGCTAACTCAAGATCATGAGTAGGGTAGTTCTTCTCATGGATCTTAAGTTGTCTAGAGGCATAAGAAATCACTTTACCATGATGCATCAAAACACAACCCAAACCAATTCTAGAAGCATCACAATACACAACAAAATCATCTAGGCCCTCGGGTGGAGCCAACACTGGTGTTGTGGTCAACCTAGTCTTCAATTCCTGAAAGTTCTTCTCACATAGATTAGACCACTAAAATTTAACCTTCTTCGGGGTCAATCGAGTCAAAAGAGCAGCGATGGAAGAAAACCCTTCCATAAATCTCCTGTAGTAACCAACCAAACCCAAAAAGCTCCTAATATCAGATGTGGAAGTAGGTCTAGGCCAGTTCTTTACTGCCTCAATCTTTAGAGAATCAACTCGAATACCATCTCTAGTCATAATATGAACCTTAAAATCAATAGACTGCATCCAAAACTCACATTTGCTAAACTTAGCAAACAACTGCCGATCCTTGGGAGTTTGCAACAAAACTCTCAAATGGTCTACATGCTCTTTCTCACTCCGAGAGTAGATAAGGATATCATCAATAAAAATAATCATAAACATATCCAAATACTGTTTGAACACACAATTCATCAAATCCATAAAGGTTATAGGATAATTCGTTAGACCAAAGGACATAACCACAAATTTATAATGACCATACCGAGTCCTAAAGGCTGTCTTCAGAATATCACACTCTCAAACATGAAGCTGATGATAATTAGATCTAAGGTCGATCTTGGAGAAGAAACTAGCACCCTGAAGCTGATTGAACAAGTCATCAATCCTAGGAATGGGGTTCTTATTCTTAATTGTGACCTTGTTCAACTGACGGTAGTCAATACACATCCTAAGAAAACCATCCTTCTTCCGCACAAACAAAACTGAGGCACTCCATGGAGAAATGATAGGCTTGATGAAACCCTTATCAAGAAGATCCTTCAACTGATCCTTTAACTCTTTAAGTTCTGTGGGATCCATACTATAGGGAGGAATAGAGATAAGATTCATATCTAGAAGAAGATCTATCCCAAAGTCAATTTCCCGCTCGGGAGGGACTCCGGGAAAATCTTTGGGAAACACTCCTGGGAACTGATTCACAACAGGAACAGACTGAAGGGATGGGGTTCCAGACTCCGTGTCCATAACCTGAACTATATGATAAACATAACCCTTAGAAATCATCTTCCTAACCTTAAGATAAGATATGAAACAACCTTTCGAGAATGGGGGACTACCTTGCCACTCTAAGATGGGTTCATTTGGAAACTTGAAACTAACAACCCGAGTACGACAATCAACCAAAGCACAGCAAGCATACAACCAATCCATAGCAAGAATAACATCAAAATTAGTCATCTCCAACTCTACTAAATTCGCTGAAGTGACTCTATGAAGGACTAAGATAGGGCAATTTTGGTAGATTCTTTTAGCTAGGACTGAATCACCAACAGAAGTAGACACACAAAAGGGTTCTAAAAGCGATTCAGGACAAACCTCAAATTTTCATGCTACATAAGGGGCCACAAAAGATAAGGAGGCATCGGGGTCCAACAAGGCATATACATTAAGAGAGAAGACTTTCAATATACCAGTGACAATATCCGGTGAACTCTCCTGATCCTGACAAGAGGACATGGCATAAAGATGATTCTAGTGCTGACCACCAGAACTAGAAGATGTGCCCTATTGGCCTGGTCGACCTCCTGGGGCTGCTGGAGCAGACTGAGCCCTACTACCTCCTTGCCCCTTCTTAGCCAAAGGGCAATATCTAATCATGTGTCTAGCCTATCCATATCTAAAGTATGCACTTGTGCCCAAACGACACTCTCCCGGGTGAGTCTTCTCATACTTACTGCGAATAAGATGGGAAGATCCCTTAGCAACACTTCTCTGAGACTGCGAATAGGAACCAGATCCTCTACCAGTCTGGTCATGATGAGGCTTGGGGGCCTAGGTAGGAGCACTAGCAGAAGAATGAATGGGTCTTGATGACTTCTTCTGAAATAAGAAGCGATGTCTGCCACCGGACCTTTGATGGCCAAAACCTGAACCCTCGGATCTAACTCTCTTGTTCTCCCTAGACATCTCCCTAAGTTTGTCTCCCTCGATCTGGTGAGCATGAGTCATAAGTCTTAAGATACTCATGTCACTCAACAACATAGCAAACCTACACTCTTTTTTCATAAGTTTGAGACTCCATAGATATACTTGCTCATCTGATCCTGTGGGTCAGCCATCATAGCAGGAGCATAACTCGAGAGCTGAGTGAACCTCAAACTGTACTCCTGGACTGTCATGGATCCTTGTCTCAGTTCAGAAACTCCTCGGCCTTAGCTTGCCTTAACTCCCTCCGGAAGAATCGATCAAGGAAGGCCCTCTCAAAACACTCCCAAGTCATAGGGACCTCGTCCCTGGCCCTAACTTCCTTCTATTCATGAACAAGATGTGAGCTTTATCCTTGAGTTGATAGGATGCTAACTCAACACTATCAACCCCAACCACTTGCATAAAATCAAAGATTTTCTTTACCTCGTCCAAAAAGTTAAGCGGATCTTCCCAAACCTTCGAACCCTAGAATTTTGGTGGGTTTATATGGATGAAATCACAAACTCGGGCTGCTACCCACCTTGAGGGTGGACAGGGATAGAAGCCAGCTGATTGGCCTAAGAGGCCAAAGTCTGGGCTAGCATATGGATGGCATTCCAGAACTTCTCATTCATGACCTCAGGGGATGGAACTGGAGGAGCAGCATTCCGAGCGGCTTGGTGAGGCATAGCATGTCGAGGCATAATCCAAAATATACAAGGAAAGGATTAGAGGGATATTAGAGTTAAACTCTATCGCACGATATGATCATGAAGAAGTAAAGTTTTTCTAAGATATCTCATAGCTTCCCTCTCATAAGTATGGTGCACTTCACACATATGAAAGTGATTCTACTCGATGCGGCCTTCAGACATCCTAGGACTCTTGAACCTGGCTCTGATACCAAGTTTGTCAGCCCTGAGGCTACCCCCTAGACGTAACACAGGATCTGAGGCACGAGTTCCCTAGACTAACCCTTGGTCATATCATACTCAGTCATTCATAAGAAAGCATAGCGAAAGAATAGATTGAATATTAGGCAACCCAAATCCATATATGATAAGTCAATACGAAACATAGTTTTAAAAGAGAAACACAAATACTGGCTATGTCTGAAAAGCCTCTACACTTGACAAAGGAAGTTGCTAGGACAAGACCCTAGCTAACTCAAAGTACGAAAACAACAAACAATAACTAACTAGAGTCATAACTAGCCCTCGAAAAATAAGGACTCACCAACACTGACTAGAAATGTCCTGCGATCTCTAGCCACGTGCTTGAGGAAGGGAACCTGAATCTGCATCTTCAAGAGAATGCATCGCAAAATATGTGTCAGTACTATAGGATGTACCGAGTATGAAAGATATGCATGATCATGATAAAACATACTTAAAACATGTTTAAAATGAGCTCTTTCATAATAAGAGATAGCACAAGAAATTATCAAGATATAAGACATAAAACATGAAGTAAAGTCAAGATTCAAAAATAGAGTATCATATAACTTCATAGCTTGAAAATAATCATATGGGAGTTTCTCTCAATTGACATAAACCATGCTGAGCTACATGGAGTCCAGTGTCATGCACCCACACTGAAAAAGGTTGTTCTAACTAGCCAAGGTTAGAACCATGTTCATAAGGATCCTTTCATAAGCCACAGAGGGAAACCTATGGTGGCTACGTAGTTTTGGACTTGGGTTATCTAGAACCCTCATCACTCGATACTAAATACTATATATAACATGAGGCTCACATACATGTGACATATCTAGATGTCAAAACTTATTCATAAACATGTTCATACCCCGGATCTTCATACTACTCACGAATCTTGGTTTAGAAAATGATTCATTAGCATTGATGACACATCGGGTGTCTTGTCTTGCATAGGTAATTCATAACTTAAAAACTTGCATGGCAC
This sequence comes from Jaltomata sinuosa, assembly GCA_003996215.1. Lineage (NCBI taxonomy): Eukaryota > Viridiplantae > Streptophyta > Magnoliopsida > Solanales > Solanaceae > Jaltomata > Jaltomata sinuosa. The sequence continues at coordinate 133,037 of QJPP01000293.1, forward strand.
TAGTTCAATTTTATAATAACATATACTTTAATAAAACATAGGAACTAGGCATGCACTTGCTTGAGATTCATGAAAATATGCTATCAAATATCCAATTTACTTGAATCAATTTATGCATGTAGAATTTGCTATAATTAGCCTTCAATTTGAAATAGGAGTTCATATGTTAAAACCCATGTAGAAACATGCAATTTAGTAGTAATTCTATAATAAAATCATGAGAAGACAATTTATAGCAAAATCCATAATCACTGGGTAAGAACCCTAATTTTAAAGTTTATGAAATCAAAATAGAGATTAGGGGTTTTGGGCACAAGGGTAAAAGGAACCCATTGTTGAATACCCACATACCTTGATTGAAGCTAACCCACTTGAAATTGAATAGAAAAGGAGACTTGAACTTGGAGCTTGAAAAGGTTATTTTCCCTTTTTGGAAGATGAATGAGGTAATGAGAAGGGACTTAGGCTAATAGGTGTAGAAACCCTACTAAAAGTGGCCAAAACAACCTCACTTAGGAGTTAAAAGAGTGGGTAATTTTAATTAAGAAAAGCTGATAAAAAGGGCCAGCTTCAGGAATCATGGATTCGGTTCTACGGGTCGTAGTTTGAACCATGACTCGTGGTTCCCACTCGTGGTTCCTGGCCAAACAATTAAACTGTAGAAGACATTCTACTGGTCAATAGGATGGACCATAGAATTGATTATGGTCCATTGAGCCAATTCATTTTTTCTAAGAGATTTGGCAGGCCTATGATCAGGTTCCACGAGTCAACAGGATGATCCGTGATTCAAACTATGGTCCGTAGTCTTGACTTATGGTTCCTGGGAATCAGTCAATCCTCAGGTCTGGTTCCATGAGTTGACATGATGAGCTGTAGACTGAACTACGGTCCATAGAACCAATTCGTGGTTCTCAAACCAGAGACTGATTCTGGAAGACTTAAACCACAGATCCACCCCACGACTCATGGTTCAAACCACGGTCCATGGTTTGGACTTGTCATTTCTAGAAAGTTTAGAATTTTCAGATTTCTTAAGTTTAAAAGCTGGATCAAATTTTGGGGTGTTATAGTAAATCACTAAATAGGGCACAGAAGAACTACACACTGACAGAGCAAGAGATGTTGTCTATTGTATATGCTTTTGAAAAGTTAGAGCATATCTCTTGGGGTCGAAAGTAGTGGTTTAAACATAGTATGCTTCCATTCGGTACTTGGTGTCAATGAAGGATATAATATGTCATGACCCGAGGCTACTCCCTAAATGTAACATGGTGCTTAGTGTCAAAAGTGACCCCAAGCTAACCCATGGTCTGGCACATCTAGAAAATTTCAGTTAAAAACATATACTGTGCGGAAGCTGAAAATAGTTTAATATCTAAAGTGGGAAAGAGCCCAAAATATGTCTGAATATAAAAATATATATAGTTTATAGTGATGACTAAAAACAACACTAACAACTCAAAAGCTGAATCTAGTCTATGTCTGAAAGCCTCTAACTGATGTGAGCTGCTGGGACATGCCCCCAGCTAACTCTAAAAAAAAAAGTCTAAAACAGAAAAGTAAAGACTGAAAGATAAAGCATGTCTATCGTCCTCGAACTATGAGGACTCACCACTGAAGCTACTGAGTAAGGACTGGAAGTCGATCTAAGTGCGGTCTGGATGCTGAGCACCTGAACCTAAATCATAAAATGATGTAGCACAAAAGTATGCGTCAGTATTTTGAATGTACTGAGCATGCGGGATGTGTGCTTAGCTAAACAACATAATAACTGAACATGGAAAGATATACTGCAACATAGACTGATAGGTAAGCTGAATGTAATGACCAAATAAATATTATGAGTACATGTAACATGCTGAACTGACTGACTGAATATAAGGTCAATGCAATATGAATTGACTATAGGAGGTACTATTAACCGACATACCCCAAGCTGAGCTAACTATGGGGACAACCTGTAACCCTAGATGGGAGGGTGTTCATACCTTGCCAAGGGTACAAACAAAGCTGATGTGGATCCACTAAACTAATGTCCACAAGGGATAAGGGTGTCAAGCCTAATCTGATGAGTGACCCCTTTTGAACCTACGGTGGCGTCGTAGTTCTGGGATTCAGGGACTGCTACTAAAGGTCTCAGCCTAAACTTGTGGGTGAGGCTTCATCCCATCATCCGCTCGGTGTAAGTCTACTCTCAACTGAATACATAAGCAATACAATGCAAGCTGAAATGCTGGATAGCTCAAATACTGATAACCATCTGAGAATGCAGCATACATATACTGAAACTGATGGCATTCTAATTCTGAAGCATGATTATCTGATTTATATATCTAGCAAGTATAAATTATGATTACTGAATTTAAGACAAGCTAGGGTTACTGAGTTATGTACATGGGACTATGCTAATTCTCCAAGAAATGTGTCATTAATACCACATAAACTATAGCAGTTGAGTTACAATGACTCCCTAAGACTTAGGAACCCTAAGTCTGAACAATTCATAGACAAGCTGAAGAACTGACTGAATTCTAGAGACCTAATTGGTGAAAGGAACCCACTAGTGAAATCCCACATAACTGGAGAAGAAACTATGGAGGAAATCCTTAGGTTTAGGGCTGAGCTTGAAGAAGACCTCCTTCTTGTTCTTGAGAGAAAACTGCCACCTCTTTTTCTTCTTTTCTTTCCAAGTCTGATGGTTTTAGGTGAATATGTGATTTAGGTAATTTTTGACTAATAAACTAGGCTTAAAATAACCAAAACATCGTGCTTATGCTTCAAAAAAGGTAGGAAAAGTCTGGAATGCCCCTAGAAATTTTAAAAGAAAACTAGTAAAATTCGTGACTCAGGTTCCACGGATGGGTTTCACAACTCGTGGAAACTTCTACGATTTGTGGAACCCTGTCGTGGTTCCTGGACCTATTTTGTCAAGTTGCGGGTCTGAGTTCCATGACTTGGGTTCACGACCCGTGGAAACATCCACGATTCGTGGAAATCTCTCATAGTTCTCAGTACAGGAAGTCTGGGCTGCTGGATGTGGGTTCCACGAGTGTGGTCCATGACTCGTGGAAACCTTCACGGATCGTGGATCCCACTCATGGATCCTAGGAGTTTGATTGTAAGAAGTTTTCACGGGAAGCTTCTATGACCCATGTAACCTTCTACGGTCCATGATTCCTATTCGTGGTCCTGACCTCAGAGGGGCTGGCCTCTGTTCTGAGTTCCATGAGTCCAGTCCATGACTCTTGGACTGTTTCATGGCTCGTGAATCTGACTCGTGGAATGATTGACAGTTGAAAATTTTATTTGTTTCTAGTTTTCTGAGCTGAGTCTAGGCTTGAAAGTTCTGGGGTGTTACAATATCTCCTCCTTAGGATCATTCGTCCTCGAATGAAGATTAAACAAGCTGAGTATGGAGGAAAAGAGATGCAATCCCTACCAAATGAGTACTAGAAACTGATATCTAATTGAACTGAGTCCTATGAGTATGCAAATATGCTGAAATGCAAGAATAGCTGAGGGAATATGATACTGTGACTGAAGTACATGAGAGTAAACTGAGAAACTGGAGAGGAACTATTACCTCAAGCTGAAACTGAATCAAAGAGAAAGAGGTGAGGGTACTTGTCCATCATGTCTACTTCTGCTTCCCAAGTAGCTCCCTCTACAGACAGATTTCTCCACAAAACCTTCACTGAAGCGACTTCCTTATTTCTCAACCTACGAACCTGATGGTCAAGAATCTCAAATGGAACCTCCTCATAGGTGAGGCTATCCTTCACAGCCAAACTTTCTAAAGGTACTATTGATGCCGGATCACCCACACACTTCTTCAACAAGGAAATGTGAAAGACTGGATGAACCGCTACTAGTTCTGTTGGCAGATCTAACTCATAGGCCACATTACCAACCCTTTTAAGATGCTGTAAGGACCTATATACCTGGGACTGAGCTTTCCTTTCTTGCCAAATCTCATTCCCCTTCATGGGTGACACTTTCAGGAAGACCCAATCATCGATCTCAAACTCTAAATCCCTTATCCTCACATCTGCATAAGACTTCTAATGACTCTGAGTTATTTTCAATCTTTCTCTAATGAGCTAAACTCTCTCCATAGCCTTATGAACCAAATGTAGCCCAACCAAGGTTGCTTCACCTACTTCAAACTAACTAACCGAAAATCTGAATCTACGCCCATAGAGTGCCTCATATGGGGCCATCTGAATATTGGAGTGGAAACTGTTATTATAGGTAAACTCTATGAGGGGTAGGTGATCATCCCAACTACCCTTGAAATCGATCACGCAAGCTCTCAACATGTCCTCTAAGGTACGCTCTGCCTGAATAACCATCTGGGGATTAAATGGTGTACTGAAATTCACCTGAGTACCAAGACCTTTCTGAAACGATCTCTAGAAATGAGATGTAAATTGAGGACCCCTATCTGAGATGATAGACAGGGGAACCCCATGCAAGCTGACTATCTCGCTGATGTAGAGTTTGGCATAGTCCTTCGCTGAATCTGTAGTCTTGATAGCCAAGAAGTGAGATGACTTAGTAACTCTGTCCACTATCACCCAAATGGAGTCGTGCTATTTGCGAGTACGAGGTAAACCCGTAATGAAGTCCATGTTGATCACTTCCAACTTCCAAGTAGGAATGCTAATATCCTGAGTCACAACTCCTAGTTTTTGATATTCTACTTTAACCTGCTAACAATTTGGACATTTAGCCACAAACTCTGCAATGTCCCTCTTCATGCCGTTCCACCAATAGACTTCCCGTAGATTACGGTACATCTTGGTGGCACCAGGATGAATAGAATATCTGGAATTATGGGCTTCTATAAGTATTTGCTACCTCAACTCACCCACATTCGATACGCACAAATGACCCTAGTAGCGAAGCACACCATCTCCCCCTTGAGAGAAAACCTCTACTCTCTGCTGACGAACTGCACCTTTCAACTGAAGCAATATGGGATCACTGTCCTGTTTCTCTTTAACCTCCGCTACCAATGAAGATTCTGACCTATTCTGGACTATCACACCACCATCTTTCGTGTCCATGAGGCAAACTCCTAAGAGATCAAGCCTATAAACATCCCTGGCTAATGCTTTCCTTTCTTCCTCAACATGTGACACACTACCCATGAACAGTCTGCATCATCCACTACATTGGCTTTACCCGGATGGTAGAACATATTCATATCACAGTATTTGAGGAACTCAAGCCACCTTCTCTGATGAAGATTTAACTCTTTCTGGATGAACACATATTGAAGGCTCTTATGATCTGTGAACACATCAACATGAACACCATACAAGTAGTGTCGCTAGATCTTTAGGGCAAACACAATAGCTGCAAGCTCAAGGTCATGAGTCGGGTAGTTATTCTCATGAATCTTAAGCTGTCTGGAGGCATAAGCTATGACCTTACCCTGATGCATCAAAACACAACCCAGGCTGACCCTGGATGCATTGCAATAAATCACATAACTATTTGAACCCTCTGGTAGAGTCAAAACGGGAGCTGTAGTCAACCTGGTCTTCAGTTCTAAGAAGCTTTTCTCACACTCACCTGACCACTGAAACTTGACCTTCTTCTGAGTCAACTTCGTCAATAGGGTAGCTATGAATGAAAATCCTTCCACAAACCTCCTGTAATAACCAGCCAAACCCAAGAAACTCCTGATGTTTGTCCAAGAGGTGGGTCTGGTCCAGTTCTTTACCGCCTCAGTCTTCTGAGAATCAACTCGGATGCCTTCACTAGATACCACATGACAAAGAAAAGCAACTGATTTCAACTAGAACTCACACTTACTGAACTTGGCAAATAACTGGCGGTCTTTGAGAGTCTGTAGAACGAGCCTCAGATGGTTCACATGCTCCTCCTTATTTCAAGAATAAACAAGGATATCATCAATGAAGACAATGACAAACAAGTCCAAATACTGTCTGAACACCCTATTCATTAAGTCTATGGAAGTTTTTGGAGCATTGGTTAGTCCAAAAGGCATAACTATAAATTCATTGTGATCATACCGAGTCCTTAAGGCTATCTTCGGGATGTCACTATCTCTGACTCAAGGCTGATGATAGCCGTATCTGAGGTCTATCTTAGAGAAGCAACTAACACCCTGAAGCTGGTCAAACAAGTCATCAATCCTGGGGATGGGATATTTATTCTTGATTGTGACTTTGTTCAACTAGCAGTAGTCTATGCACATCCTGAGAGAACCGTGTTTCTTATGCACGAAGAGTACTGGAGCACCTCATGGAGAGATGCTGGGTCTGATAAAGCCCTTATCTAAAAGGTCTTTCAACTGTTGTTTCAATTCCTTAAGCTTAGTTGGAGCCATTCTGTAAGGAGGAATCAAAATAGGCTGGGTATCTGGAAGGATATCTATTCCAAAGTCGATTTCCCATTCGGGAGAAACTCTGGGAAGATCTTCTAGAAACACTTCTGGGAATTCATTCACCACTCGTACTGACTCAAGAGTTGGGGTTTCAAAGTTTAAATCCTTAACCCAAACAAGATGCTAGATATACCCTTTGGAAATCATTTTTCTGGCTTTAAGGTAAGAGATGAATCAACCTACAGGCACTGAGGTACTACCCTTCCATTCTAAGACTAGCTCGTTTTGAAACTAAAACCGAACGATCCTAGTTCTACAATCAACTGAGGCATAACAAGAATGTAACCAATCTATGCCTAGAATAATATTGAAGTCAGTTATTTCTAACTCTATAAGATCGGTTGAGGTGACTTTCTGGGGAACTGTGATAGGGAAATTTCTATATACACATCTAGCTATAACTGGGTCACCAACTGGAGTAGAGACTGAGAAGGGTTATGGGAGGATTTTTAGACTGACACCAAAGTTTACTGCTATAAAAGAAGTTACAAAATGAAGTGTAGCCCCTGGGTCTAACAATGTATAAACATCTAAATGGAATACTTACAACGTACCAGTTACCACATCGGGAGAATCCTCTTGGTCCTGTCGAGTCTGAAGGGCATACAACCTATTTGGGGCTGAACACCACCTGTACCAAATGAGGCACCCTGCTGAGTGGGGAGAGTCGCTGGAGCTTCTACAGAGCTGGCCTGATTCTGCGAACAAGTATCCCTGCCATTCTGAGAATTTATAAGGCACTCCTTTATCCTGTGGCCTGGCTTACCACACCAAAAGCAATTTCCACTACTTGTCATGCATTCACCCTGGTGGTATCTACCACACTTCTTACACACTAGATGAGTGCGCCCGCTAGTAACTGTACCTTGGGACTTGGAGCCTGGCGCTCAATCTCGATGATCCTATTTGAATTTTGGCACTGGGGCACTAGCAGAAGATGGAGTCAGAGCTGAAGATTTCTGATGGAACTAAGAGCGGTTACCACCCTCTGACCTCTGTTGAGAGTAGTCAAAGTCACCTTTCCTAGCTCTCTTACTATCTCCTTCCGTCTCTTTGATTTTCTCTTCCTCAATTTGCTGAGCATAAGTAACCAACCTGCAGATGTCTATTTCCTTAACAAGCATGACTGTCTTGCATTCCTTGACCACATCATCAGACACCCCAGATACGAACTTACTCATGCAGGCTCTAGAGTCATCCACTATCGCTGGGGTATACTTTAACAGCTGTGTGAACTTGAGTGCATACTCTTTCACACTCATATAATTCTGCTTCAAGTTTATGAATTCCTGGACCTTGGCTTCTCTGAGCTCAAGTGGGAAGAACCTATCCAAAAATGCATTCTTAAACTGATTCCAATCCACTGGACCTGCATTTCCATAATGAGACACCTTCCATAGCTGATACCAAGTATAAGCCACTCCCTTCAACTGATAGGCGGCTAAATCTGCACTCTCAACCGGAGTGACACCCATAATATTTGTCAACTTCTGGATATCATTAAGAAACTCTTGTGGATCCTCTTCTGATTTAGACCCATGAAATTCTGGAGGGTTCATCTGAGTGAAGTCCCAGATTCTAGCTGCATCTGTACTAGTCTAAGGTGGAGCTGGTGCCATAGCCCGTTGATTGACCTGAGCTATCATGGCCTGGGCAAGAACTTAGAATGCAGCCCTGAATTCAGCATGCATGACTTGCTCATTCAATGGATCTGTTGGAGCTGCTGGTGCTGGTAGATTTCTAGCATTAGCTCTTCTGGAGGCATTTTCTAAAATGTGAAGAGCACGAGTTAGAAGGAGATTACATAGAGTTCATACTCTATAGCACGAGCTAGAAAAGAAAGAAGGAAAGTTGTTCCGAATGACATATCATATCTTCTCCCCCATAAGTGTGGCGTGCTTCACACCCATGAAGAAGAATCTACTTGATGTGGCTCTTAGACACCCTAGGACACTTAAACCTGATTCTCTGATACCAAGTTTATCATGCCTCGAGACTACGCCCTAGATATAACACGGTGCTTAGTGTCACAAGTGACCCCAAGCTAACCCATGATCCGGCACATCTAGACAATTTCAGTTAAAAACATATACTATGCGGAAGCTGAAAATAGTTTAATATCTGAAGTGGGAAAGAGCCCAAAATATGTCTGAATATAAAAATATATATAGAGTATAGTGATGATAGAAAATAACACTAACAACTCAATAGTGAATCTAGTCTATGTCTAAAAGCCTCTAACTGATGTGAGCTGCTGGGACATGCCCTAAGCTAACTCTAAAAAAAAAAACTGAAAATGAAAAGTAAAGACTGAAAGATAAAGCTTGTTTATCGTCCTCGAACTATGAGAACTCACCACTGAAGCTGTAAGTAAGGACTGGAAGTCGATCTAAGCGCGGTCTGGATGCTGAGTGTCTGAACCTACATCATAAAATGATGTAGCACAAAAGTATGTGTCAGTACTTTGAATGTACTGAGCATGCAGGATATGTGCTAAGCTAAACAACATAATAACTAAACATGGAAATATATGCAGCAACATAGACTGATAGGTAAACTGAATCCAATGACCAAATAAATGTCATGAGTATATGTAATATACTGAACTGACTGACTGAATATAAGGTCAATGCAATATAAATCTAACTATGAGAGGTACTCTTAACCGACAGACTCCAAGCTGAGCTAACTATGGGGCCAACCTGTAACCCTAGATGGGAGAGTGTTCATACCTTGCCAAGGGTACAAACAAAGTTGATGTGGATCCATTAAGCTGATGTCCACAAGGGACAAGGGTGTCAAGCCTAATTTGACGGGTGAACCCTTTAGAACATACAGTGGCACCATTGTTCTGGGACTTAGGGACTGCTACTAAAGGTCTCAATCTAAACTGGTGGGTGAGCCTTCATCCCTTCGTCTGCTTGGTGCTAAGTCTACTCCCAACTTAATACATAAGCAATAAAATGCAAGATGAAATGCTGGATAGCTCAAATACTGATAACCATCTGAGAATGCAACATACATATACTGAAACTGATGGCATTCTAATTCTGAAGCATGATTGCCTGATTTATCTGTCTAGCAAGTATAAATTATGAATAATGAATTTAAGACAAGCTAGGGTTACTGAGTTCTGTACATGGGACTATGCTAATACTCCAAGAAATGTGTCATTAATACCACATAAACTATAGCAGTTGAGTTACAATGAATCCCTAAGACTTAGGAACCCTAAGTCTGAACAATTCATAGACAAGCTGAAGAACTGACTGAATTCTAGAGACCTAATTGGTGAAAGGAACCCACTAGTGAAATCCCACATAACTGGAGAAGAAACTATGGAGGAAATCCTTGGGTTTAGGGCTGAGCTTGAAGAAGACCTCCTTCTTGTTTTTGAGAGAAAACTGCCGCCTCTTTTTCTTCTTTTCTTTCTAAGTTTAATGGTTTTAGGAGAATAGGTAATTTAGGTAATTTTTTACTAATAAACTAGGCTTAGAATAACCAAAACATCGTAGGTTAGGTTTAAAAGAGGTAGTAAAAGTCTAATATACCCCTAGAAATTTAAAAAGAAAACTGCTAAAATTCGCGACTCAGGTTCCACAGATTGGTTCCATGACTCGTGAAAACTTCCATGGCTCATGGAACATTGTCGTGGTTCCTGGACCTTTTTTGTCAAGATGCGGGTCTGAGTTTCATGAATTGGGTTCACGACTCGTGGAACCATCCACATTTCTTGGAACCCTCTCGTGGTTCTCAGTACAGAAAGTTTGGGCTGCTGGATGTGGGTTCCATGACTCGTGGAAACTTCCACGGATCGTGGATCCTGGGAGTTTGACTGTAAGAATCTTTTCACGGGCAGCTTCTACGACCCATGAAACCTTCTATGGTCCATGATTCCTATTCATGGTCCTGACCTCAGAGGGGCTGGCCTCTGTTCTAAGTTCCACGAGTCCAGTCCATGAATCGTGGACTGTTCCATGGCTCATGGATCTGACTCGTAGAATGACTAACAGTTGAAAATTTTATTTCTTTCTGGTTTTATGAGCTGAGTCTAGGCTTGGAAGTTCTGGGGCGTTACATGAAACCCAGGTTGATCAGATGGTTACTGTTGCTACGAGAGTTATATTTCAAAGTCAAGGATTGAAAGGATACAGAAAATCAAATGGCAGACCACTTGTCGTGTATGAAGGAGAATATATAGTCGACTGATAATCTAGACCTTGATGATGCATTTTTTTATGAAAGGTTACTGGTTGTGTCTCATGACACAGTCCCTTGGTGTGCTTATTTTGCTAATTTTTTAGTTGCAGGTGTTGTACCAGATAATGTCAAGAACTACCAGAAGAAGAGGTTCTTTTGATATGTCCAAAACTATTATTGGGAGGAACCTTATCTATTTTGAATATATACGGATAATATTATCAGGCGATGTGTTGCTGAAGATGGTTCCTCCTTATCTTAAAAGCATGCCATGACTTTCCAGTTGGGGGTCATCATTCTAGGATTAGAACTACAGCTAAGGTGTTGAAGTGTGGCTATTATTGGCCAACCTTGAAAAATGATGCAAATTGGATGGCAAGAAGCTATGATCAATGTCAGAGACAGGGAACCATAGCTAGAAGGCATGAGATGCATCTGAATTTTATACTAGAGATTGAGCTATTTGACGTATGGGTTCGTTAGTTCACAAGGTATGAAATACATTTTGGTTGCAGTGGACTACGTCTTTGAGTGGGTGGAGGCAATAGCTCTACCAAACAATTAAGAAAGAAGAGTCACCACTTTTTTCAAGAAGAGCATCTTCACTCATTTTGGTACACCTCATGCCATTATTAGTGATGGTGGCTCCCCTATTTGCAATAGAGCATTCGCTAAGCTACTTGAGAAATATGGAGTCAAGAATAAAGTAGCTACTCCATGCCATCCCCAAATAAGTGGTCAAGTGAAAGTATCTAACAGGGAGATCAAGAGTATTCTGTCCAAAATGATAAATGCCAATAGGACTGACTGGTCCCGGAAACTTGATGATGCTTTGTGGGTGTATTGCACTGCCTACAATACCCCTATTGGTACTTCTCCATACCGCTTGGTGTTTCAAAAGGCATGCCACCTATCAGTTGAGCTCGAACATAAGGCACTTTGGGCACTCAAGAAATTGAACCTTGATTAGGGTAAAACTGTGAAACTCAGATTGTCACAGCTAAATGAAATAGAGTAATTTTGGTTTCACTCATATGAAAGCGTCACCTTGTACAAGAAGAGAATGAAATTGGTGCATTGTAGGAAGATTGTGAATTGGGATTTCCAACCTAGAGATTCTATGTTGTTGTACAATTCCCGATTGAAATTGTTCCCGGGTAAACTCAAGTCCGAATAGTCTAGACCTTTTAAGGTCATAAGCATGTCTCCACATGGAGCAGTCGATCTAGAGTCTGAAGATTGTTCTCAGACATTCAAAGTAAATAGTTAGAGGGTGAAGCACTATCTGGGTGTTTCTGCTAGAGATAAGATAATTAAGGAGCTCCGTCTCAAGGATGTACCAGAGCTAGAGTAATAATGGATAACACATCATGCCGCGATGTTAAATCTGGCACTACTTGGGAGGCAACCCAAGTTTACTGGTTTCATTTGTTTTCTTTTGTTTTTTTGACTAGATTTATAGGTGTTCACTGTGAAGAGGAGAATAGGGAATGACATACCCAAGAAGGCCTGAAGAAAATAACTCCATTGTAGCCTACAAGCCCCAAAATGAACCTTTATAAGCCATTACGGGACATAGGCCAATCAATGGTAAAGTTATTGAAAAATGGAGGTTCTGGTGTGCAAGTACAGAAGTTAAAATGGATTATTTTCCAAGAAAATGGACCATTTTGAAGTCCGTAATAAATTGCAAATTATGATGGTCTACTGGTTTGTGTTATTAAGGAAACGGTAACCAGAATGGTCTGTTTTATCTTAAAACGGTTCATTTTGGCGACCGTATGCGAATTTTTTTTAAAAAAAATTAGGAGAAGAAGGGTTTTAAATATCCATTTCTAATCTCTTTTCTACACTTTTTCTTACACACAAAAAAGGTAACAACTCCTTAAATCTCTCTTCCAAGTCTCTCTCCCTATAATTCTTTCCCCCTACTATTATGTGATCACTGTGCACACATGCCATATCTCCTCTTTTTCTCCCTCACTCATATTCTCTCCGTGTTTTCCAGTGAAGAAAGTGCTAAATAATTATGTATTTTCTTCCCGTTATGGACTCTTGATTATTTATGAAAATCCCACTCATCTTGTTGTTTCCACTCGAAACTAGGTTATTGTTGTGATTGATGACAACCACCATGGTGTTTGGGTTGAAATTGGTGTTGGCAGTCGACTGTATTAAATTGGGATAGGAGTTTTTAGGCTAAGTATTCGTATGTTTGGAAGTGGGTTGAGAGTAGCTGCTCAATCAACCATGTGAAGTCTGAGTAGCATGAGTTGTGTTGTAAATATGGGGGAAATAATACTTTGAACCTTCATGATCGTTGTTGTTGTATATTGTTTTTGTATCATATAGGTTGGTGATTGCGGGAGGATTGCATTCGTTACAATTCTGATGATCATATGGCATATACATGTGTTAACCACATGAACTCAGACCAAATTCATTATTTTTCTTCCTACTATGAAACTTAGGAACTATAGAAGTACTCTACGGATCCTAACCTTAATCATGAAGAGAAAAAAAATGAATTTGGGCGATACTTCATCATTATGAGTTCTGAAATGACCCGTTATGTTTAAGAATGGACCGTTTCTTAAACCGTAATAAAGTTTATAAATAATATGTTTTCTAATTTCGCAAAATGGTGGGAATAATGAGACGTTTTCACCAAAAATGGTTTGTAATTCAAATCGTTGTAACTTTTTATTTTTAGCTAGTTTCTGTTTATGTAAAATGGTAGTAGAAATGGACCGTTTCCATTCAAAATGGTCCATAAATGCCATCGTTATAATTTTTCTTCTTCTACCTTTTCTGCTTATACAAAATGGTAAGGGTAACGATATGTTCCATTCAAGAATAATCCATAGCCCAAACCATTTTAACATACTGAAATATTGTGATTTCTATGTTCTTTTGGGACTAACAAGCATTCTGCAGGTATGGTTCATAAAAATCCACCAAGGCAAGAAAGTAGTAGTAGGGGACCGGCAGGTCAGGGAAAAGAAATTAAAACCCAACTATGGGATAAACCTAAAGAATCCGAGGAGGAAGTTATTTCGTTAGAAAGGCCTTGAACTAGACGTTAAACACAGAGCGTCAGTCCTAGTCCTGAACCCTCCAAGTATGAAGAGGGGGTTCTTCATCATCTTCACCAAGTGTATCTGGGTTGGAACAACCAGTAGAGAAATACTGACCAACAGGCTGAGGCTTCAGAGGGTGTAGCTCTCTCAGTGGAGCAATAACGCATGATGCAACAAAGAAAGAAAGATAATCAGTATAGAGACAATATCCACTGGGGAGTGCTAGGTATGAAGGAGATTTAGACAGCCAGGCTTGAGCATAGCAAACGGGGTAATCTAAATAAAGTTATTGCAGATTAAATTTGAATTAGTTTGGCAGGTATTTTCGAGTATCCAACCTTCTATGCCTTGTTCAAACATTACAAGCTGGATTGGATGAGTCCTCCACCGAGTTAATACTTCCCGACCCTAGTTCGGGAGTTTTATGAAGTATTCTAGCCACACTAGAGAGCAACTGATCTTTTGATGCATCACTCAAGTCACTGCCAGCTCTAGATAGTGTGTGGATCAAGGGGACGAAAATTGACATATCTGAAAGAACCATCAACTGGTTCTACTTTGGCCTCGACTACAACCCCTTCCGCTTCCACTCCTGTGTACAATCGCAAGCTCGACCATCAAAAGTTTGAGCATGCATGGTTAGAAACAATGATAACTTAAAAAGAGCCCCAATGGTTGCAAGAAACAGTGCCCAGCATACATAAGAGCACTTTAAGCTTCTCGGCTAAGTTTTGGTGGAAGATCGTGCATATGCAGTTGATGCTTATCATCGGTGATGATAACTTGACCATAGATAGACCCTGCTAGTTGTGGTTTGATGTACTGGTTCCCAATCAACTTTGGGCATTTGATTGCTTTGGATATACGAGAATGGGCAGCAAGATTGAGCACCACCATTCCCTTCCCGTGTCTCATTACCAGGTTATGCCAAAATGTAGGTATATCCTTATTCACTGGGTTTGATTAATTGCTCGAGGCCACCAGGGTCCAGAACATTGATAAGACCAAAGATGAGACTCGTGAGGCTGGAAGGATAGGAAGAGCATCTTTCATATTGGGAGACACCCCTTTGGAGCTGACGCCCAACCCACCTAGTAAGCAAGATGCAGTAGTCCACCCACAGCCCGCTGATGCAGTAACACTTGCATCTTCTACTGCTGCCACATCCTATATAGCTACTCCGAGCACCACTTCTTCTCCTCGTCTACTGCTAGCTGCACCATATGCTTACACTAGTGAGGGGTTTATGTCACTGGCCTATAAGGATGACCACAAACCAGAAGGTACGCAGCTTGTTGAATAACTTGGGGCCCTTTGTTACGAGCACTATTGAGGCATCACTGACTCTCCTCCAAAACTTTATTGAGAAATTGCATGCTCAATTGGATGGGTTCGAAATCTGCTTGAATGAAAGCATATGCGCAGCTCCATCTTCAGACATCACTGCATTATGTGAGAAGTTGGCACAAACAAGGAGGGATATTCTAGAGTTACAATCTCGGCCCGTTCTAATCTTTTGTGACCCCACAATTGTTACCCCATCGACTATTGAGACTGAGGTTGACCATTTGGCATTTACTGCCCTACCTCCAAGGATTGTGGAGAAGTGATCGAGAAAAAATGATGGTACTGAATTAAATCAACTTGAGATTGAACGAGAGGAGGCCAGACTACTTAGGTTAGGTATGCGAGAATCAGTGGCTGAGATCACTAGGCCCGAAGGAGAGAGTATATCATCTAGTATGCCAACTGCTGTAAAGATTGATCCTATAGGAGAGTCCACTATCCCTCAACCTTTAGGAACTACTGCTGATATAGTTGATATGCAGACTCCAAACCATAGTGCCTAGGGCACCACAGGTAAGTTCCATTTCCTTTCTTTTATTTTCTTTGCATTGGGGACAATTCAACCTTTCTAGTGGGGGGTAGGGCTACCCGAATGCTTGCCCTTTGATTTTTCTTGTTGACTTCTTTTATCGATGGTATTTCATTTCTTGTTGAATCGGCATGTGTATAATAGGTAGTTTTATTTGTTTAACTTGAAGAAAACAGGATGACTTAAGTAGTGATGTCTTGTAAATAGAAGCACATTTGTGTTATTATAAAAGGTTGTGATCCCTCCCCAAAATTTTGCTGAGTATGTGCAACAAACTGAAACTCTGACTTGTTTGGCTCTGTATATGACATTATAGTTATTAAGGCTAATGATTGTGTTTAGTTTAGCATATGCATTAACTTGGTAGTTAACAGTTAAAACCATGTGTCATGTGTGTTAGGAATTGTTTGATTCATGCTGCATCTTGATGTCTAGAACTTACATAGTGTGTGTGCAACGTGAAATGAGGGAAATTAAAACTAGGAAATGATTTAGGAGTTTCTTTGATTAGCCCATTTTCATTCCTCTTTGACCTACCTAATGCATGACCTAGTGAGCCCCGTTGAGCCTTTAACCTATTCTTTGGCAACCGCATCTGAAGCCTACCCCTTTTGTTCTAACAAGTTTATATTTGATCCAAAGAGACTCCTAAGAACTTGTAAAGAAATTGTTGAAAGAAGGAAGGATTAATTGAGTGGTTTAAGGTGGAAAAGCTTGAGAAAAAGAGTGAGGGTGCGTGAAACAACTTTTGCATGGAGCAACGTATAAAAAATGAAAATAAATGGTACATATGTAGATATGTTTGTGTCTAATAAAAGTGCTCCTTGCCAATGCCTCTAAATGCTCTTAAAAACATGGGTGTGAAGAAGAGAGGGGAAGAAGAGTGATCAAAGGAAGACCAAAAAAGAAAAGTGTACTGTATTGATGTGCTTAGGGAGGATAAATACTATTTGAGTCAAATGATTCTTACCCGTCCCTTAGCCTATATTACAACCCGTAAAGTCCTACTTGATCCTAAATTTGATATTCCCTATATTAGTAGAGTATCATACTAAGCATTTGGTTCATCTGATGTTGCGTGTGTAATTTATTATGAGTGTGAATGCTTTCTCTTCTTCTTTGTCTTACAGTCCCTCTTGTGTGCATAAATGTTAAATCATAGGACTTTCTTTGGTCTGAAGTGAGGGAACATGGTGATTTTTGATTAACTGTAGGATAAGTTGATTTCACTGCCTACATACATAGTCGTTTCTTGATAACATGATGTCATATGTGGATCTTTCAATGTCATAGTAAAAATCTGCATGCACTTTGGTTTGAAAATTGGGGTTGGGAGTTGAGTTGAGAACATGCTTGTAGTTACTTGATAGAACTGCTGTAGACATCCTGGGTTTTCTGATAGTTGAAAATCGTCTGGTATAATGTGAAGTCTTGTGTTTGTTTTATTTTGTTTGCTTGAGGACAAGAAAAATCTCTAAGTTGGGGGTGCTGATGTGCCAGGATTTTATGGTATTTTGATGTTTTTTAACGTAGAAGTTTTGTAGTTTGTAAGTATATTTGGTGAAAATTGATGTGCTTTGGTTGCGTTTCAGGAAAGTTGACATAAATCAAGCGAAGAAGGAAAAATGTTGAATACGAATCTCTTTACAAATCATTTTGAGGAGTTACGAGCTGTTAGCAAAGTCGTAAGAACTCTTAGTCGAGAAAAAAGCTGAAGCAGAAAAAATAGTTTTAACAGTCTCTATTATGGACCATTATCCTTAAAATGGACCATTTGCATGACCATTCCAACAAACAGTGAGCAACCATATGAGTGAAGTTATAACATCTCCAAAAATAGTCCGTTATGGGCTATTATGGACCGTTTTGTCTTCCATGCGGGATGCCGAATTTTCCTTTCCTAGACCAATCAGGACTTGGTTTGTAATAGACTATAAATAGAACTTTTGAGATATTTGTCAGACATGCTTTTCAGTCAACATTGTGACACTCAGTTTTTAGTCTCACCATTACGTTTTCTCTCTTAGTTTTTGAACAAGTTTTGGGCGCTACTTTGTGACACTATTTAAGAACCAATTATTGATTATCTATCGAATACATAAGCATGTTTTATCTTATTACTATTGTTTTTCTTCCTTTTAGCATGCGTAACTAAACCCAATTCTGGGATTATGAATCCACATAATAGATGATTCTTAGGGTAAGAGTATGATATAGGAGTAAATAGGTTGTGGGTGATTCATTAACAATCGTAATATTGAAGATTAGCGGTTGCAAACATTAATCGAACGCCAGTTAATCTTAGTTTGTACCCAAAAGGATTTATTAAGGTTGGAAATTGTTAATGATTAAGAACTCAACGGGTTAATGCTTGTTTTATGGAACTACGTAGGAATACGGTAGTTTTACTTAACCTATTTTGATCATTTGAATATTACACTTCATTTCATTTGGAAAAATAAGTGAATGAAAGACCAATTTTAGATCGGAAGATAAAAATATGTAACTCATTGATCATTGTTCACCCGAATTCAACCTATGATCGACTATATCGATACTTGTAACCTTTAGAGTTATTCTATTAAGTGGTGAAGCAATTATAGTTTTACACTAAATTCTATTTATTTCGATTATTTATATTTCGTTTACTTTAGTTGAAATCCACTCTATTATACAATCGTTAAGGGATAAGACTTGACATAAAGTTCAGTGAACCAAAGACTTTAAGTATTGTATTTAACACCATATTCCCTGTGGGATTCTACCTCAACCTAGTTGTTGGATTACTATATTTGACAACGACCGTGTACACTTTTTAAAGGATGTAATTTGAACATATTACATAGCCAGGATGAAAAATATCTTTTTAAAGTCGAAAAACCAATATTTCTCTTTCCACTCATGCCATGAACCATGTATGAGAATGTAGATATGCATAAGTGTCATCCCAAAACTCATGTAAATGCAAGCACACACACCAATAGGGTAATTGCCTTCTATATCGAGATCGTACTAACCTGGAGTTTACCAGTCTAAGACCAAGGCCTCGGACCCTAAGTCTCATAACATAAAAATTACAAAAATAACACGATAACAACAAAAGCTAGAGGAGGAAAACTATTCTATCGCAACTACTACTCCAACCTATACCGAGTATACATAATCTATCACTAATCCCATAGTCTAGTCTTAAATAGATAATAGACGACCTATAACTAAGGTAAGGTAAGCAACTAACCGAATTAAGCTGAGGACGAAGCAGACTGACCTGGAATCTGACAAATCTAGCACCCATGACCTGGGGCCCATAAATACACAATATACGATAACAGGGGAAATACAAGGAAGAAGCCATACAATATAAATATAAAACAAACAGTAAACGTCTATTCTACCTCCAAGTCCTCTCCTAATCATATGCTAAGGTTTTCTAATGTAATCACCTTAAGTAACAAGCAACCTAAACTAAGCTAAGGCATTCAACTATAATCCCGAGGATGCTATAAATACTACGCTATGACTTACAGAGAACTACAATCTACACTAAAAATTTCCAAACAAGATTCGACTCTAAGGCCTCTAATCAAACTATAAGGATTAAATTAACTAATTAGAGCATAACCAACCACAATATTTTCCCAACCATAGCAATTTATTATACGAATACCTTAAATGAGCAAAGTATGAAAGTAAGTAAGCCATAACCTACCTGGCGGCCAAACACGCGCTCACGAACCCACTAACCTAGAGCTTTTCTCCTCCGAGAAGCCTCCGACTGCTACTCTACTATCAAAATAATAATTTATGCATTAAAATGAAAATAATGATACCCATATCACTACTCCAGAATTCAGACCAAAATTTGGGTAAAAACATCACCTGCGAGATCCACTTACGAAATCAAAATATAAAATTTACAAAAGTATCCCTCGTGGGACAAGGATTACATGCCCAAAATTTAATCATGATCCACTCCAAATTCAAGCCCAAATATCAAAACCAAATTAGAGAGAAAAACAAGTTTAAAACTAGAATTTTTAACAGAATTAGAACCGAAAGCTTATGAATTTATGATGGGAATTGACCAACGGACGAGGACCCAAAGATCCCAAGATTTACTTAATGATCCTACACTAATTTCAGAGCTTGGTGCTCTCAACAGTGGTGGTAATTCATATAAAAGGGAGTTAAAAACAAAGAGAGATAACTTATATACTGTCAGGGGGTCCTTCATCTCGAACGCGAAGAACCCCTCGCAAACGCGATGTTCCACTAAAAAGACCCATCGCAATCGCGATGGCCTTGTACACAATTGCGATGAACAAATTGGATTGGGTCCTAGCCTCCCTTTATTGCGAATGTGATGAACCCCTTTCAAAAATGATAGTCATGTCACGATCGCGATGAACAAACTTGGCTGCACCAGCAACAACAAACCAGCAAATCACCAAGTCTAATAATTCACGGGATGGACACTCGAGATCATTTTGAACACCGTGGGCTTAGGGGTCGATCCTGGTAACAAAGAAGGAATCCATAAAAACTTAGGATCCGACACCATGATAAAATACTACCCTCATGATTAGACCATGTCCCTGAGATTTGATAAAAGAAAGGTGCATTAGCGGTTAATACGTTGTAATTGGATAAGTTATTAGGAATATGAAGGAACGAAAGACCAAGGAAAGAAAGAAACACAAAACAAATATGCTACCTAACTAGAAACAATATTCTAGACTCAATGGAATCATTGAAATAACCAATAGAGGTCGTCTTGATAAAATATTGACCAAAGTCAACATTTTGCCAATTTTGCCTAAAAATCATCCAAATGCCCAAAATAAGTCCGAAAGCCTCGGGACCTAAACCAAAGGCTCCACTAGCCCAAAATTCATGTTCTGGAGCTAACAACATTGACGAAATTCTCATCCAAGGCCGTTTACTCTGAATGTTGACCAAAGTGAACTCTTTCAACTTTAAGAGTTTCAAAACTGGGAAACTCTTATAAAATACAAATGAACTGCCTCAAAATTAAATCGTCAGTCCTGCCAAGTCATAAATGACCTGTAGCAGCTGTGAGAAGGCTCAAAATATTGGAAATGCATGAAAATAGTGAAATAACTCAGAGAGTCATTAAAAGGTTGTAGTTGGACAACCTCAGGAGGAGGCTTCCCAAGGGTCGTTGTGGCCATAGCCACTAAAAAGGGTAGGAAAATTATGAGGTTTTTACTAGCGACGGATATTTGGAAGAGAGAATTTTAGTTTATGAAAGTCATTTAAGTATATGAAAGTTTAATAGCTTCATTTATTAATCCAATTATATTTAATCATTAATATATATTGAATTTAATGTAATTTAAATTCAATAAAATTTATATGACTAAAAAATGTGCGTACTTCAAGACTTGTCATGATTGACTAGTCAAATTTAGAAACTAGGCTTGAAGTATAACAAAATGATAACTTTCCAACACATATCTTAAAGTGCACCATGAATAATCACACTGTATACTCTATAATACTCTATATTATTAAACATAGAGATGCTTTTTCTTATTTAACAAACATAATAATATTTTACATTTTATAGCAAATCTGGAATGAAAAAAATAGCGCGTTTGCAAGTCCTTCACTTTGTGTGCAACCCTTTTACCTTCAAACCTTTTTTTCTTTTCGTCATCAATACAACTTGTTTCTGCTTGAATTGATCTGAAGATAGTTTAGTAGAATTATTTTATTATAATAAAAAAATATGATATTCTTTAGAAGCTTGTACATACAGGTGGAGGTATGAGGAGAGGGTACACCATCATAATTATTCTTTGACTTTTGATTATGAGACATTGATTCTTCGCTGTGATTATGGTGTTGTTTGAATTTTTTCCATGATTTCAAGTTTTTTCATTGTTTGCGGGATAAAATTTATGTGTTTATCGGCTATTAAAGGAGCTCGCGTCTTAAGTTATAAAAATTGATTTGCCACAACAATCTTTGTTTTGAGTGAGTGATATATCAAAGAATTTGGAGCGTTGACAGGAGTTCAAATCTAAAATTTAGGACTATTTTGGATAAGAATTGAGCTGCTTTTGAATTAATTTTTATCTTAGTTCATTGAATTATGAAATTATAATCGAATTTGTATCACAATTGTATTAAATTGTATGATACTTGAATGTTGAGTTTATATAAAATTATATTTAAAGTTTTCAATGATGTTGTAGCTGTATTAAATATGTATGAATATTAGATGAAAGTTGTATACAATATTATTGTTGTTGTATTAAATTTCCAAAAAAAAACTAACATGAATCTTATACAAAATTTATACAGTTATATACATATTTCATACCAAATTTTTATAGTTATTATACACAAAATTTTCACCGAAATTCTAAGCCTTGAGCGAGATATATATATATTTCATATCGATTTTATACAATTTTTATACACAAAAAATATGAGAGAAATTCTATTCTTTGAGTGAGATAAACACATTTCATATAATTTTCAATACATGAAATTTTAAATAATGTTTTAAGCCTTGAACGAGATATAGACATTTCTTACCATTTTCATATGCAAAATTTTGAGTGAATTTTTTATGCCTTGAGCAAAAACTCCTGATATATTTTGTAAAATGAAAACTCATCATTTTTATAAATATATTTCTTATTATGTATATGTAAGTGATTCTCCCATATTTATATTGTACTTCAAAATAATTGGAGTAATATGGTTTTGCTATGTGAGGTTTCAAAAGATATGAACTAACATCAAAATATTTTATCAATATGAGAAGATTCACATAGCCAGACCTTTAGCAATACCAAAATTTCTGCTAGTTGTGACCAATTTGATTAGAGAAAGGGGTGTAAGAAATAAAGTGTCATTCCACTTAAGGGTCGTTTGGTTAGGCGTAAAAGAATATTATTGAATATGGTGTATTAGCAATGCTGATATTAGTTATGCTGACAATATTTATGTATTGTTTGATTTATTGTATTAAAAATAACTGCATTGTACAATTCTTTTTAAAAAATATTTATTTCTAAAAATATCCTTCATAAAATACGGTGGAAAGGATGTGAAAAACGTTTTGAGGGATTATTGTGTCTCTACCTATGCTAATGCATATATTAAAATATTCTTGCACCGCTAATACTATGGTTTGCCATATATTAGTTATGCATAGCATAGTACCAAATAGAGTGTATAACTAACGCTTGCATTAGTTATGCATAGGATGAGAAAGTGTATCAAACAAGGTATTAGTAATACACAAAGCTGATGCATGCATTATTTTTTCTAATGCATCCTACCAAACGACCCCTTAGAGTCATAGCAGGAAAAAACTATAATTAGCCTAGGAGAAGGTCGTCCGTCGTCACCTCTTAGCATTTATAAATAGCTGCGTGATTTTCATTCCTATAATACCAGTTTATAAGCTCTTCCAGAATATGTTTGGAGCCTGCTTGCATGCATTGAGGTACAAGGTGAATTTTTATCTGTTTTTCTAGAAGTTCAAATAGCTCTTTCTGAATTTGCAAATAGATAGGATACATTCGCTGCCTTGAGAGTCAAGTCCTTTTAGAGATCAATCATAGAATCTGATCCCACATCAAGAATTACTTCTCAATAGCAGCCTTTAATAATCTATATAAGGTTGCATGCTCTCCAGTTTGTGAACATCAACTTTGTATTGTCTGCAAGCCACTTCGAGTTTGTCTGCAAGCCACTTCGAGTTTGTCTTTGACAAGTAACCATCTTTCTCCTACTTATATCCTTTTGTTATCTCTTTATCTCCCCTTTCTTTTCTAGGCAAAGAAAACTACTCTAGAGGAGAAATTGATCTTAAAGTAACACCAAGAATTATGCTATCTAAGATCTTACTCATTCTGGTGAAGACATTATTATTTACGAGGGGGATATATTACTTTATGTAAAGTAAAAGCTATACACCACCTGAGATAAAGACGTTATATCATCTAAGCACTAGAATTTACACAATCTAAGGCAAAAACTTTCCATCGTCTGAGCCAAAAACTTTATACTGCCTGAGCCAAAGATGTTACATTACCGAAGATCAAGATTTTATACCGTCTGAGGTGAAGTATCTCATTAATAACGGTCAAATGACACTCTCCATTATGGAGGTGACGACGATCATTAAGCAAAATAAAATTTATATTATCCGACGGGAGTCGGGATCGATCTCACAGGGAATGGTACCTTAGCCAATGAGATTGTAGAAAGGACCTCACAACGAGAGTAGATTGTCCAAACAACAAATAATGTAAAAAGGGAGAGAATTAGAAATTTGTCACAATTCAATTCCAAACAAAGCAATAAAGTAAATATGAGGTGTAAACAAGAGAGAGAGGACGACTAGGGATGTGCTTCTGATGGGACTCGAACACGGGTCAAGGTACTTGCTCAATTGCGTAAATTCTAACTAAACAACATAGGTAGCATTGGTTTCAGGTATGAATGTTAATCTTTCGATCTCACAATCATTTATCCAATGATCTTTGTTCAAGGACCATTGATTAGGCATAAACCAACCAATATAGGCTTAGAGAGGTCACACTATCTCTAGCTTAGACCCTTAAATGGGTGTTTCCGATGAATTGAGCTATTTCTAGCCTCAATCTAAGTGGAATACCAAGTACCCACTAGCAATTTCACATCCGAAATTATGAACCCCTTTCTCAAGTAAGAACACAATCAAGTAAATTAAATTAATGTTTTCAACTACCAATTTTACAGTTAAAAATGGTGAAATCACTAGACCCATATCATATTAGCAATTATAAACACAAATAAGCAAGACCCATACCCTTTTATCAAGTACCCATCATCAATACATCCCTAGACAAGGAGACTTAGCCACTCATGCTAAAGGAAGAAGAAAGTATGCCCTTAGGAAAATTCAAATTTCTTTTCATTAATTGTAGCAAGAATCCAATATCCAAACTCAAATTTACAAGTCTAAGGTTCAAGATTGAGAGAATTGAGTGAACCCACTATCTTGCCTTGGGAGAGAAACTTTCTCAAAAACTAAAAATATCCAAAAACTATGCCCAAATTGGGTTTTAAAATATTCCCAATTCGTCAAACAAAAGTGGACAAAATTGTCCCTCAAGAGTTGTGCTGTGATACGTGCATTTTACACGTCACGTTGTACCCGTCGCTTAACTCTGTACAAGTGAACCATTGACATGACCGATCTTCAGTTGTCATGCAAAGACGGGTACAGTTTGTACCAGGCCTTGTGCGTGTCGCACGACAGCCACACCCCTTAACATATTCATCTTTTTTCTTCCGAGCTTTAAGCAGAGGGAGGTGCGGACCGCATCAAGGGTTTTGCGTGTTGCATGGGGGCTGCACCTTTCGGCATAATCTTTATCTCACTTGATCACTTCACACTTCAACTCCTCTTTAGATCTTTTGGGTCCAATTTCTTGTTTTCTATCTTTGACCAAGAGTACCTGCATTCATATTAATAAAGGCCATAAGAACCTCCAAATCTCATCAAAACATAGCAATAATTCATGATTAAAGGCTTAATACGTTGGTAGATTACCGACTTATCAAACCCTCAAACTTGAACTATTGCTTGTCCTCAAGCAAGATACACACAAAGTAAGAAATGAATTATGCTTTAAAACTCAATCAAGGCACAAAAGATTAATCTATTCTAAAAACTAAGAAAAATAATAATAAACAAAAAGGCTCAAACAAAAGACTCAACTATAATGCTCATCTCAATTTGAACCACCACATTATCAAGGCAATTGATCATTTCAAAACCTTTTTTCAAAGGGACTTCATTTCTCATTCAAAATCAAGGGAATTGGTCATTCAAAACAAGATATTAAGCTTCTCAAGTCATTGGCATAGACCATCAAGGTTTGCCTCGAGATTCTCCACACAACTTATTTCATTCATTTCTCTCAATTGAAATAGAGACTTCATGTTTCAATTCGAGTGCGTGATGCCACTCACCACAAGAGAGAATCCCACTCATAATCATGCAATTTCTCAATACAAGGGATTATAAGAGAACCGGAAGGACTCTCACTCTCTTAAGGAAGTTCAAGTGCACACATGTCAAACCATAGGCTTGCCCTTCATGTAAATCACCACTAATGTAGAGTGGCCAATCTTGGAATCACTAAGGACTTACGGGTTACAATGTTGACTAGGGCTAAGGTGAGGATTGCATTTGGCTAAAGTGACTGAACCTCCCTAATGCTCTTTGTTATCATTTAAAACACCTCTCACATTTTCAAACTTTGACTTCACCTTATTTCTCAATCACATAACCCAAGCTTTTCCCTTCAAACTTGATTATTCAACCTACTTGTAACACTTTCACTTAGTAGCACCAATTATTTTCTTTTCATTTTTCTCATTGGATTGAATTTTTGGAGCAATTACATAAGGTGGTACCTTGCACTTGAAGTGCATTCCTTTTCTTCTCCACATTATGCACATACACCCCCAAACTCAGGCTTTTGCCTACGTTGTCATTTCATTTCCCCCTCCCAAACTTAGGATTTTAGCCTATATTTGACATTCAAGCCATTAGGGAGGACGAGTACCAATATAGAGGTTCCAAAAAGGTCAAGGTGTCAAACAAGGTGCCAAAGAACGACCACAATCTCAAAAGGGTTCACTAGGATTGATGTCCAGGGAAGTCATTTGGGTGAAGTGGCTATTCAAAAAGGGCCTAAGATCATCTTCCAAGCTCGGTCACATCTAGAATTTTGCCTTGAATCACATTCGGGGTAAGTTCTAGACTACACGCATGCATAAGAATCAAGGTATAGCCTCACCACACACGGCATCACCACACAAGAACTTTCAACATTAGTCTTAAAATCAATTAGGATACATGATTTTTGACAAGCTATTCTGAGTTTATTACACACTCGTTTGTGAATCGATCAAGCCAAACCAAGAGTGTGAAAATTATGACAAGAGACTGCTTTCCTTAAAATTCATTTTCCCTCTTTCCTTTCATTTCCAAAAACATCTTGCCAAGAATTTTTTTTGGTGGGTCCATTTTGAGACAAGCAAAGCACGGACTCAAATTAAAACTAAAACATGGCATTTTCCCGTAAGAAAGTCATCTCTCAATCTATCATAGGGAAACACCAACCCGGTTTGACACAAAAACAAAAGAAAAAGAAAATAAAGAAAATATTTGCTCCTTGGGAAAGAACCGTGGTATTAAGAAAACCCTCGAAGTTTATTGCTAAACTACTATTTACAAGGGGACTACCGAATTTTGCACTCATGAATCATTTGAAAACAAGCCTCAGCATAGGTCCTTAGTGCATTTGCAAGGCACGAGTAGCAAGACAATGGAATCGTGTAAGACTAACCTGACACATAATCAAAATTAAACATCAAGCCCCGCAGGGCACAATTAAGCACAAAACATAATAAAAGGGCCCGAGGAGGGAAATATCATCAAAATCGTCCAATATTCCCGACAAAGGCCAAATAAAATCTTGCAAGGGAAATAAAATTATGGCCCGACAAGGGCAATAAACTATCTCAAGCCCAGCACGGGAAACCAACAACAAAATCAAATAACACCTCCCCTAATAAAAAGCATTGTCCTCAATGCTTTAAGCTCAAGTAAGGAAATAAGGGGTGGAACAACTCCTTGGAGGACTATGCCTCAGCATTATCATCTGTTGCCTCTTCACTAGGACCAGCACCACTCTTTTAAAAGTGCGTAGAAACTGTGGAATCCCTGAGAACTTGCTGAAACTCAAGGTTCTAATCATCCTCAAGCTCCACATCCTCATTACCAGGTAGATCCTCCTCATAACCCATGATAGCTACAAGCAAGTCATCCATAGGGCCACGAGTGTGACGGGGCTGAGGCAAGGTACTCAAATCTGCCTCCTCAACTGGGGACTTCCCTTTAGATTTATCGACATCCTTATGGATTGCTTTGATGAACCCCTCAATAAAATCTACAATATGAGTAAGCTTGGCCATGTTGTCCGCTACTCCCTTGATGGCCCTCTTGACAGCCTTGTCAATCAACCGGGGTAACTCTTTTGCTAAGTTGTTCAACTGTATCTCATGATTATATGTTTTATCAACCATATCCTGGAGGCCACTCTTGGTCAAAGGCCCTCTAGGTGCAATGGCTGCTGGGGTATGTGCCTCAAAAGATGCTCGAGAAAGAGAGATAACATTTGCTTTGGCATTAGATTCATCAACCTCAACCTCCTCAAGGGTGTCGTCCGACACCTCTTGAACCTGGGAGAATCCCTGTCTGTCTTCCTATCAAGGTCAACATTTTTCTCTGAGTTCACTGACTTGGGGTTCGCTGGATTGTGCAACATGCACAACAATTCATGCAAACTGCACAGCCGTCTGCACATCCCCCTTTTGTCTCATTTTTCCACTTTGTCATTTTCCCTGTCCATGCATTCCTAAAACAAACCAAAAAAACAAAAGGTAACCAAAAACAAAGTAAAATTACTTGGGTTGCCTCCCAAGAAGCGCTTAATTTTACATCGTGGATCGATGATAGTACCTCAAGCCTTAGTCGTTGTCGGATACCATGCCAATACAGTTGGCGTAAACACATCCCAAGAAAGGGAGTCACTCAGTTAACGTCCTCCACACATCATCTTGTTGCCTCCTTGGCAACCCCTCAAACTTGGGCGTCTTTCCCATTTTAAACCTCTCAAGGGCATCATCAAGCTTGCCCTCAACATCTATCATCGAGACTACCTACAATTTATTTAGAGGTTTTATGGGCTGGCATACATTGAATGTCACTACCTCACTTCCTACTCAGAACTTGAGCTCTCCGAATTCAACATCCACTAAGGCTCTCCACGTAGCCAAAAATGGTCACCCCAATATGATGGGAACCTCAATATCCACTTCACAATCCAAAATCACAAAGTCGGCTGGGAGAATAAACTTATCAACCTTGACCAACATGTCAAATAGAATTCCCACCAGATGCTTGATGGACCGATCAGCCATAAGTAGTCGCATGGGTGTAGGTTTGGGCATACCCAGTCCTAACTTCTTGAAGATCACTAGGGGCATCAAGTTGATTCTTACCCCTAAATGCACAAGGCTTTTCGAAACACAAACAACCTAATAGTGCAAGGAATAGTTAATGCACCTGGGTCTTCTCGTTTTATAGCAACATTACTTGTCATCACAACGCTATAACTGTGTGAGATCTCAATAGTTCCCATATTAACAACCTTATTTTTCTTAAGCAACTCCTTCCTGAATTTGGCATACCCCGGCATTTGCATTAAGTCTTCAACCAAAGGAATATTTATCGAAAGTTTGCTGAACATGTCAACAATCTTATTGAATTTATGCTCTTCCTTCTTCTTATTTAACCTTTGAGGGTACGGAGGAGGTCCCTTAGGTATAATGGTCAGCACACTTTGCACAATAGGAGTGTCCTCCTCAATATCTGTGACTATATGGGGAGGAGATTCAGCCTCCTCCTTCTCATCATCAATATCAACATTCATCGGGCCATTAGGTGGACCAAGCTTCACCCAACTTCCTGTTCTACAACATCTTTGTCACGCACAACCCTTTCTTTCTTGTTAATAGGCTCCACAATGGCTTCAATACTAGGCCTTTTAACCATATCAACCGTCTTCTCCACGACATCCAAAATGGGCTTTTTCACTACACCACTTGTTCTTCCACTTCTAGTAACAATAGCCACAACAAGCGACAATTTTTGGATTAGCTGTGGTGTCACTAGGAAGTGTCCCCTTTATCCTCGGGTTCATTTGTGTGGATAGATGGTTCATTTGTGCCTCGAGATGCTTAATTAAGGCTGAATGAGAACTCACGATTTGGTAAAGTGTTAAAACTTTGCTTTTAAGATCAGTAACCCCGGTATTTGTTGTTTCTACCCTCTTTAAAACCAAGGCTAACATGTCCTCTATCTTTGAGTTACCAAGATTTGTTGTGGTTGGTTGATACAAGGTGTTCGACTTATTTGGAGGTACGTATGGATTAGAACTCTGGTGATTGTATCTATCACTGTCTTTGTCACAGTCCCTCCAATTGCCATCCCTTTCCTTATCATTAATCCAACCTTGATTCTCATCCCTCGGGCGATAATAACCAGGATGAGAACCCACTGACAAGTTTCAAATTTTACCATCCACGATGGTCATTAGCTCATCATCAATAATCTTGATCTCCGGTGTACTCACAGCATTCACAGTCTTAGCACTTCCGGCCCCCATCATATGCTTGCCAATAAGTCAATTTGCATCATCATCTTGGTCGTGGTATCATCTCTTCCTTCACCTTTTTTCTGCATCTCATTTGTCAAAATAGACGAGTTCACTCCCGAGGTAGGAATATCAGCCTCCCTTGTGTGCTAAGATTTGTTAGTCTTGGTCATTCTCTCTAGAAGGGCCAAGGCGACACTAAATTATTGGTCCATGAAAGTACCACCCCCAAGAATATTGGCCACAGACTTGTTCATTGAGTTCAAGGCCCTATAAATGCTTTGTAGCAAGACATTATCCAACAATCCATGGTTGGGACACAACACGAGTTTCTTTTTAAACCTCAACTATTCCTCGTGCAAAGGCTCATCGAGAAATTGACAAAAGTTGGTAATTTCATCCCTCAGCTGCATCATCCTTGAGGGAGGGAAAAATCTAACCATGAAAGCCTCTACCAACTCAGTCCAAGAGGTGATTGACCCATTCGGTAATTCTTCCAACCAAAATGTGGCTTCCCCCATCAGAGAGAAGGGGAATAGGCAAAGTCGAATAGATTCTTGGGAGATGTTTTGGAAGATGAAAGGTTGGCATATCTCCACGAAGTTTTGGATGTGCCTATTTGCATCTTCGTGTGATGATCCTCCAAAAATCCCTTTCATTTGTATAAGATGGAGCATAGTGCTAGTGACGTGGAATACCGAATTTCCAATCGTGGAAGGTAGGAGGATTACACCTGCCCCTCCTTGAATTATGAGCTCATTGTATGCTTTCGTGAATCCGTTGACCCTTTCATTGTCGCCCACTTAGCTCATGGGCTGCCTACTCAAAACACAAAAACAACAAACCAAATAAAAAGAACAAACACTCTACAAGGTGATTTCAATTCACAATAAAAAAGGCTATTCAAATACCATTCCCAGGCAATGACGTCATTTTTGATAATACTCAAATGACACTCTCCATTACGGAGGTGACGGCGATCGTTAAGAAAAACAAAATTTATATTACCTGATAGGAGTTGGGGTCGATCCCACAGGGAATGGGAGATTAGCCAATAAGATTGTAAAAAGAACCTCACAACGAGAGTAGATTGTCCAAACAATAAATAATGTAAAAAAGGGGGAAATTGGGAATCTGTCACAATTCAATTCCAAACAAAGTAATAAAGTAAATGTGAGGTGTAAACAAGAGAGAGAGGACGACTAGGGATGTGCTTCCGATGGGACTTAAACACGGGTCAAGGTACTTGCTCAATTGCGTAAATTCTCACTAAACAACATAGGAAGCATTGGTTTTAGGCATGAATGTTAATATTTCGATTTCACAATCATTTTTCCAATGGTCTTTGTTCAAGCACCATTGTTTAGGCATAAAACAACTAATATAGGCTTGGGGAAGTCACACTATCTCTAGCTTAGTCCCTTAAATGGGTATTTCTGGCGAATTGAGCTATTTCTAGCCTCAATATAAGTGGAATCTCAAGTACCCACTAGTAATTTGAAATCCGAAATTATGAACCCCTTTCTCAAGCAAGATTAAAATAAAGTAAATTAAATAACTATTTGCAACCACCAATTTTAGAGTTAAAATATGGTGAAATCACTAGACTCCTATCATATTTGCAATTATAAACATAAATAAGCAAGACCCATACCCTTTTATCAAGTACCCATCATCAACACATCCCTATACAAGGAGACTTTGTCACTCATGCTAAAGGAAGAAGAAAGTATACCCATAGGGAAATTCAAATTCCTTTTCATTAATTGTAGCAAGAATCCAATATCCAAGTTCAAATTTACAAGTCCAAGGTTGAAGATTGAGAGAATTGAGTGAAAACCTCTATCTTGCCTTGGGAGAGAAACTTGCACTGAAAACTATCCCAAAACTATGCCCAAATTGATTTTTAGAATGTTCCTAATTCATCATACAAAAGTGGATAAAATTGCCCCTCGAGAGCTGTGCAGTGCGATGTGCATTTTGCACGTCACATTTTGTGTGTCACACAGCTTTGCACAAGTGAACTAGTGATTTGTCCGATCTTTAGTTGTCCTACGAAGCAAGGTGCAATTTTCATCAGGCCTTGTACGTGTTGCACGACGGCCACACCCCTTAACAAATTCTTCTCTTTTCTTCTGAGCTTCATACGGAGGGAGGTGTGGGCCACACCAAGGGTTGTGCATGTCACACAGTGGCCGCACCTCTCGGAAGAATCTTCATCTTACTTGATCAATTCACACCTCAACTCCTTTTGAGCTCTTTTGGGTCCAATTCTTTGTTTTCTATCATTGACCAAGAGTATCTACATTCACATCAATAATGGCCATAAGAACCTCTGAATCTCATCAATACATAGTAATATTTCATGTTTAAAAGCTCAATACATTGGTAGTTTACTGACTTATCATGCATTGTTCGAGCTAAAGACTTAACACTATATAGGGTCAATTGTACCAATGTCATGGGTAAACTTGTCAAAGCTGAGGTAGAGGACATCGGCTTTAGCATAAAGTTTAGTAATGAGCATCGAGAATGGAAATGAATCACCACCCCTACATTCTTTTCTCCATCGGGAATGGAAATGAATCACCACCCCTACATTCTTTTCTCCTTATCACCATAGCCACTATCTCCGCAAAGTTGACATGCTCACCCGTCTTAATGGCATCAATCAGAATTGCTCTATCGTAGGTTATCTTCTGATCATTCTATGATGGAAGAAATTGGACACGAACAAGGTCATACCTGAGATGGTCTTTGAAGTACAAGGTCCTCTTCAGAATATCATCCCCTATAGTAGCCTAGAGAGGAGTGTCAGGAGAAAGAACATGAGTCATCTCACGATATGGATTTGACTCGGTAGATAACCTAGCCAAGAGTGCAGGGGCAGGATCAATTGGGTGACTCCAATAGATGGCATCGATGGTAGCTGGAGTGATGGAAACTTTCTTGCCCACGATGACAACTGAATCCAATTTAGGGAACTAATCCATGTTCCCCTTATATCCCTTGGAGTCTTGCTTGGCTTGATAAGCAACAAAGAACTCTCAAACTATCTCCTTGTAGTACCCCCCGGGTACATCTTGGAATAGTTTCCACCCTTGGTCAGCAAACTATTTATGGATATTGGGTAGCTCCTCCCTGACTGCAGCCAAGTTGAATCTCTACTCCACATTGATGGTCTTATTCTTATCCCGGTCATAGATGACCTTCATTACTTCAACCCCAAAATGAACTTTTGCCTCTTTCGCAGCTGATAGTTTCTTTGGTTGGCACCCTGTGTTACCCCTGCTAGAAGATATAGTCTGTACATGGAGATGTGAGTACCAAAAGGCAAAACAATTTTTTTTTGTATTATTGAGATATGTGAAAGAATAAAGACTAAAAAGAAATTAACCAATTAAAATGGAAAGAATGCAAAGAAGGAGAAAAACAAAATAGGTAACTGATGGCTCATGCGGCCATGTGCGATCCACTTCAGGCATAGTGCGCATCGCACGTGCTTTTGCATGAGCTACCAGAACCAACAGGGATTTTTGCAATGAGGTGCGAAGCTGGTGCAAACCTCACCAACCGAAGTGCGGTGACTTGTGCGTTTCGCACGTCAAGATCTGCATTGTGCATGTGAAATGCACAGGGAAAACACATGGAATTTTTCAATCCCTTGTCTTCTTGTATGTTAAGCATGTGATTCGCAGAAAAATACGCATGGAATGCACTTGGCAACATGCAACACACCAAGAATCCAACAATTTAAACAATAGGGCCAAGCATTATATGACCCAACCAAATCATCCGGGTGCTCAGACTTCCCCGGAATCCATCAACACAATTCAAAACCAAAAGAAGAACATAACAACTTCCCTTAAGAGGGCGACAGTTTTAAAAGAGAAAAAAAAGAAGAAAAGTCACTGGGTTGGTCTCCGGGTTGGGTCAGTCAACGAGTAGGTCAATAAAAAATTTCAAAACTTACCTTGGTGCGCCGTGATGTGCCATTTTCACAAGCCCTTGTGCGGACCGCATGTTGCTTCATACCTCATCGTTTTCATTCTCAAACTTAGCCCATCTTTATGTTATGGTGTGCGAAGGTGGTGCGATGCGCACAAGGGATTCTACGAAATGCACAACCCAGCGCACAATGCCTCCAACTCAACATTTTTCTCTGAGTTCACTGACTTGGGGTTCGGTGGCCTGTGAACCATGCAAAACAATTCATGCGAACTGCACAACCGTCTACACGTCCCTCTTTTGTATCATTTTTCCACTTTGTCATTTTCCGTTTCCTTGCATTCCTAAAACAAACCAAAAGCAACAAAAGGTAACTAAAAACAAAGTAAAAACACTTGGGTTGCCTCCCAAGAAATGCTTAATTTTACGTCGCGGATCGACGATAGTACCTCAAGCCTTAGTCATTATCGGATACCATGCCAATATAGTTGGCGTAGACCCATCCCAAGAAAGGGAATCGCTTCGTTAACGTCCTCCACACATAATCTTGTTGCCTCCTTGGCAACCCCTCAAACTTGGGCGTCTTGCCCATTTCAAACTTCTCAAGGGCATCATCAAGCTTGCCCTCAACATCTGTCACCGAGACTACTTATAATTTATCTAGAGGTTTTGTGAGCCGGCATACATTGAATGTCACTACCCCACTTCCTACTCAGAACATGATCTCTCCGAGTTCAACATCCACTAAGGCTCTCCACGTAGCCAAAAATGGTCACCCCAATATGATGGGATCCTCAATATCCACTTAACAATCCAAAATCACAATGTCAGCCGGGATAATAAACTTATCAACCTTGACCAACATGTCAAATAGAATTCCTACCGGACGCTTGATGGACTGATCAGGCATAAGTAGTCGCATGGGTGTAGGTTTTGGCATACCCAATCCTAAGTTATTGAAGATCACTAAGGGCATCAAGTTGATTCTTGCCCCTATTGCACAAGGCTTTTCGGAACACAAACAACCCAATAGTGCAAGGAATAGTGAATGCACCTGGGTTTTATCATTTTATAGCAACATTACTTGTCATCACAACACTATAACTGTGTGAGATCTCAACAGTGCCCATATCGACAACCTTCTTTTTCTTAAGCAACTCCTTCCTGAATTTGGCATACCCTGGCATTTGCATTAAGGCTTCAACCAAAGGAATATTTATCGAAAGTTTACTGAATATGTCAACAAACTTATTGAATTTGTGCTCTTCCGTCTTCTTGTTTAACCTTTGGGGGTACGGAGGAGGTCCTTTAGGTAGAATGGTCGGCACACTTTGCACAATAGGAGTGTCCTCCTCAATATCTATGGCCACTTGGGGAGGAGATTCAGCCTCCTCCTTCACATCATCAATATCAACATTCATCGGGCCATTAGGTGCACCAAGCTTCACCCCAACTTCTAGTTGTACAACATCTTTGTCATGCGCAACCCTTTCTTTCATGTTAATAATCTCCACAATGGCTTCAACACTAGGCCTTTTCACCATATCAACCGGCTTCTCCACGACATCCACAATGGGCTTTTTCACTATACCACTTGTTCTTCCACTTCTAGTAACAATAGCCATAACATAAGCGTCATTTTTTGGATTAGCTGTGGTGTCACTATGAAGTGTCCCCTTCATCCTTGGGTTCATTTGAGTTGATAAATGGTTCATTTGTGCCTCGAGATGCTTAATTGAGGCTGAATGAGAACTCACAATTTGGTAAAGTGTTAAAACTTTAGTTTTAAGCTCACTAACCCTGGTATTTATTGTCTCCACCCTCTTTAAAACCAAGGATAATATGTCCTCTATCTTTGAGTTACCGAAATTTCTTGTGGTGGGTTGATACATGGTGTCTGACTTATTTGGAGGTACGTATGGATTAAAACTCCGGTGATTGTATCTATCACCGTCTTTGTCTCGATCTCTCCAATTGCCATCTCTTTCCTTATCCTTAATCCAACCTTGATTCTCATCCCTCGGGGATAGTCATTAGCTCGTCATTACTAGCCTTGATCTCTGGTGTACTCACAGTATTCACAGTCTTAGCACTTCCGGCCCCCATCACATGCTTAGCAAATAAGTCAATTTGCATCATCATCTTGGACGTGGTATCATATCTTCCTTCATCCCTTTTCTGCATCTGATTTGTCAAAATAGAAGAGTTCACTCCCAATGTAGAAATATCAGCCTCCCTTGTGTGCCAAGATTTGTTAGTCTTGGTCATTCTCTCTAGAAGGGCCAAGGCGACACCAAATTATTGGTCCATGAAAGTACCACCCCCAAGATTGTTGATCACAAACTTGTTCATTGAGTTCAAAGCCCTATAAATGCTTTGTAGCAAGACATTATCCAACAATCCATAATTGGGACACAACACGAGTTTCTTCTTAAACCTCAACCATGCCTCGTGCAAAGGCTCATGGAGAAGTTGGTAATTTCATCCTCAGCTGCATCATCCTTGAGGGAGGGAAAAATCTAACCATGAAAGCCTCTACCAACTCACCCCAAGAGGTGATTGACCCATTCGATAGTTCGTCCAACCAAGTTGTGGCTTCCCCATTAGAGAGAAGGGGAATAGGTGAAGTCGAATAGATTCTTGGGGGATGTTTTGGAAGATGAAAGGTTGGCATATCTCCACGAAGTTTTGGATGTGCCTATTTGCATCTTCGTGTGATGATCCTCCAAAAATCCCTTTCATTTGTATAAGATGGAGCATAGTGCTAGTGACGTGGAATACCAAATTTCCAATCGTGGAAGGTAGGAGGATTACACCTGCCCCTCCTTGAATTACGAGCTCATTGTATGCTTTCGTGAATCCGTTGACCCTTTCATTGTCGCCCTCTTAGCTCATGGGCTGCCTGCTCAAAACACAAAAACAACAAACCAAGTAAAAAGAACAAACACTCTACAAGGTGATTTTAATTCACAATAAAAAAGGCTATTCAAACACCATTCCTTGGCAATGACGTCATTTATGATAACGCTCAAATGACACTCTCCAATACAGAGGTGATGACGATTATTAAGCAAAATAAAATTTATATTACCCGATAGGAGTTGGGGTCGATCCCACAGGGAATTGTAGATTAGCCAATAAGATTGTAAAAAGAACCTCATAACGATAGTAGATTGTCCAAACTATAAATAATGTAAAA
Source organism: Jaltomata sinuosa (assembly GCA_003996215.1). Taxonomy (NCBI): domain Eukaryota; kingdom Viridiplantae; phylum Streptophyta; class Magnoliopsida; order Solanales; family Solanaceae; genus Jaltomata; species Jaltomata sinuosa. Next base: position 170,022 of record QJPP01000293.1, read on the forward strand.
AAGTGGGGAATTGGGAATCTGTCACAATTCAATGCCAAACAAAGTAATAAAGTAAATGTGAGGTGTAAACAAGATAGAGAGGACGACTAGGGATGTGCTTCTGATGAGACTTAAACACGGGTCAAGGTACTTGCTCAATTGCGAAAATTCTCACTAAACACCATAGGAAACATTGGTTTTAGGCATGAATATTAATATTTCGATTTCACAATCATTTATCCAACGGTCTTTGTTCAAGAACCATTGTGTAGGCATAAAACAACTAATATAGGCTTGGGGAGGTCACACTATCTCTAACTTAGACCCTTAAATGGGTATTTCTGGCAAATTGAACTATTTCTAGCCTCAATATAAGTGGAATCTGAAGTACTCACTAGCAATTTCACATCCAAAATTATGAACCCCTTTCTCAAGCAAGATTAAAATAAAGTAAATTAAATCACTATTTGCAACCACCAATTTTAGAGTTAAAATATGGTGAAATCACTAGACTCCTATCATATTAGCAATTATAAACACAAATAAGCAAGACCCATACCCTTTTATCAAGTACCCATCATCAACACATCCCTATACAAGGAGACTTAGCCACTCATGCTAAAGGAAGAAGAAAGTATACCCATAGGTAAATTCAAATTCCTTTTCATTAATTGTAGCAAGAATCCAATTTCCAAGTTCAAATTTACAAGTCCAAGGTTGAAGATTGAGAGAATTGAGTGAAACCCTCTATCTTGCCTTGGGAGAGAAACTTGCACTGAAAACTATCCCAAAACTATGCCCAATTTGAGTTTTAGAATGTTCCCAATTCATCATACAAAAGTGGATAAAATTTCCCCTCGAGAGTTGTACAGCACGATGTGCATTTTGCATTTCACATTGTGTGTGTCACACAGCTCTGCACAAGTGAACTAGTGACTTGTCCAATCTTTAGTTGTCATGCAAAGTTGGGTGCAGTTTGCATCAGGCCTTGTGCGTATCAAACAATGGCCACACCCCTTAACAAATTCTTCTCTTTTCTTCTGAGCTTCATATAGAGGGAGGTGTGGACCACACCTAGGGTTGTGCATGTCGCACGGTGGTCGCACCTCTTGGCAGAATCTTCATCTTACTTGATCACTTCACACCTCAACTCCTTTTGAGCTCTTTTGGGTCCAATTCCATGTTTTGTATCTTTGACCAAGATTATCTACATTCACATCAATAAAGGCCATAAGAACCTCTAAATCTCATCAAAACATAGTAATAATTCATGATTAAAGGCTCAATACATTGGTAGATTACTGACTTATCATGCATCGTTCGAGCTAGAGACTTAACACTAACTAAGGTCAATTGTACCAATATCATGGGTAAACTTTTCAAAGCTGAGGCAGAGGACATCGACTTTAGCATAAAGCTTAGTAATAAGCATCGGGAATGGAAATGAATCACCACCCCTACATGCTTTCTCCTTATCACCATAGACACTATCTCCCCAAAGTTGACATGCTCACCCGTCTTAATGGCAGCAATCAGAATGGCTCTATCCTAGGTTATCTTGTGATCATTCTATGATGGAAGAAATCAGACGCGAACAAGGTCATACCTGAGACGGTCTTTGAAGTACAAGGTCCTCTACAGAATATCATCCCCCATAGTAGTCTAGAGAGGAGTGTCAGTAGCAAGAACATGAGTTGTCTCACGATATGGATTTGACTCTGTAGATAACCTAGCAAGAAGTGCAGGGGCAAGATCGATTGGGTGACTCCAATAGATGGAATCGATGGCAGCTGGAGTGATGGAAACTTTCTTGCCTGCGATGACAACTGAATTCAATTTAGGGAACTTATCCACGTTCCCCTTATATCCCTTGGAGTCTTTCTTGGCTTGATAAACAACAAAGAACTCTCGAACTATCTCCTTGTAGTACCCCCTGGGTACATCTTGGAATAGTTGCCACCCTTGGTCAGCAAACTATTTGTGGATATTGGGTAGCTCCTCCCTGACTGCAGCCAAGTTGAAGCTCTACTCCACATTGATGGTCCTATTCTTATCCCGATTATAGATGACCTTCATGCCTTGAACCCCAAAATGAACTCTCGCCTTTTTCGCAGCTGATAGTTTCTTTGGTTGGCGCCCTGTGTTTCCCCTGCTAAAAGACATAGTCTGTACATGGATATGTGTGTACCAAAAGGCCAAACAAAATCAGTTTGTATTTTTGAGATATGTGAAAGAAGAAAGACTAAAAAGAAGTTAACCAATTAAAATGGAAAGAATGAAAAGAAGGAGAAAAATAAAATAGGTAACTGATGGCTCATGCGGGCCATGTGCGATCCGCACTAGGCATAGTGCGCATCGCACATGATTTTGCATGAGCTACCAGAACCTACAGGGATTTTTGCAATGAGGTGCGAAGCTGGTGCAAACCTCACCAACTGAAGTGAGGTGCCTTGTGCGTTTCGCACGTCAAGATCTGCACTGTGCATGTGAAATGCACAGGGAAAACACATGGAATTTTTAAATCCCTTGTATTCTTGCATGTTAAGCATGTGATTCACAGAAAAATACGCATGGAATGCACTTGGCAACATGCAACACACCAAGAATCCAACAATTTAAACAATAGGGCCAAGCATTATATGACCCAACCAAATCATCCGGGTGATCAGACTTCCCTGGAATCCATCAACACAATTCAAAACCAAAAAAAGAACTTAACGACTTCCTTTAAGAAGGACGTTACCCCGTCTATCATCGGGAACATCAAGCCTTTAATTATTCACAATTAGGCACATTTATTCAATCAACAATTTCTACCTCCCAACCAAAATTATACAACCAATAAGCATATTCAACAAAGAACATGGGCACAATAGTAGTAATAAATTTCATCCCCAAACCTCAATTTCTAACCAAAACCTCATGAAGATGATGATTTTCACTTAAGAATGACGTCACCCAATCTATCATAGGGCCAAATTATGCATCAATCACAAATGGGTTACTCAGACTTCACCCTAAACACAAATTTTAAGGCTAAAAAGTACTACAATAAATATGCATTATCACAACTTTAAGTTCTACCAAGTTAATTCTAAGCAAAATCAATAATACAACCCAAAATTAGGGACCTGAAATTTTTGAATCTCACCCAAAATTAACATGGCAATTCTAGCGAGTATGCTTCACAATATAAGTTCCCAATCATCATAAAAATATGTATTTAACATCAGAGAAATTACCACAAGTGAAGATTATGAGAAGGAAAGCAAAAATTGAAGCTTTTTCAAGGTGCAACAATGGTGACCCAACACTTTGACTGGAGACGATGGCAGCGGTGACAAATGGCAATGATGGAGGAAGGTGGGTGAGAAAGAAGAATAAGATTCTGGTAGATTTGTGTAATTTGTGAGAGGTTTTGGGAGATAAATTGTTGAAGTTTGGAAGAATATGGGAGGAAAGAGGTGAGGGTGGCAGTTTTAAAAGAGAAAAAGAAGAAGAAAAGTCACTGGGTTGGTCTCCGGGTCGGGCCAGTCAAAGAGTAGGTCAATAAAAAATTTCAAAACTTACCTTGGTGCGCCGTGATGTGCAATTTTCACAAGCCCTTGTGCGGACCGCAGGTTGCTTCATACCTCACCATTTTCATGCTCAAACTTGGCCCATCTTTCTGTTATGGTGTGCGAAGGTGGTACGATGCGCACAAGGGCTTCTTCGAAATGCACAGCCCAGTGCACAATGCCTCAAAATCAACATTTTTCTCTGAGTTCACTGACTTGGGGTTCGGTAGACTGTGCAACATGCACAACAATTCCTGCAAACCATACAGCCGTCTGCAAATCCCCCTTTTATCTCATTTCTCCACTTTGACATTTTCCCTCTCCATGCATTCCTAAAACAAACCAAAAAAAACAAAAGGTAACCAAAAACAAAGTAAAAACACTTGGGTTTCCTCCCAAGAAGCGTTTAATTTTACGTCGTGGATCGATGATAGTACCTCAAGCCTTAGTCGTTGTCGGATACCATGCCAATACGGTTGGCGTAGACACATCCCAAGAAAGGGAGTTGCTTTGTTAACGTCCTCCACACATCATCTTGTTTCCACCTTGGCAACCCCTCAAACTTGGGCGTCTTTCCCATTTCAAACTTCTCAAGGGCATCATCAAGCTTTCCCTCAACATCTATCACCGAGACTACCTACAATTTATTTAGAGGTTTTGTGGGCTGGCATACATTGAATGTCACTACCTCACTTCCTACTCAGAATTTGAGCTCTCCGAGTTCAACATCCACTAAGGCTCTCCACGTAGCCAAAAATGGTCACCCCAATATGATGGGCACCTAAATATCCACTTCATAATCCAAAATCACAAAGTCGGTCGGGAGAATAAACTTATCAACCTTGACCAACATGTCAAATAGAATTCCCACCGAACGCTTGATGGACCGATCAGCCATAAGTAGTCACATGGGTGTAGGTTTGGGCATACCGAATCCTAACTTCTTGAAGATCACTAGGGGCATACAGTTAATTCTTGCCCCTAAATGCACAAGGCCTTCCTAAACACAAACAACCTAATAGTGCAAGGAATAGTGAATGCACCTGGGTCTTCTCGTTTTATAGCAACATTACCTGTCATCACAGCGCTATAACTGTGTGAGATCTCAATAGTTTCCATATTAACAACCTTATTTTTCTTAAGCAACTCCTTCCTGAATTTGGCATACCCCAGCATTTGCATTAAGTCTTCAACCAAATGAATATTTATCGAAAGTTTGCTGAACATGTCAACAAACTTATTGAATTTGTGCTCTTCCTTCTTCTTATTTAACCTTTGAGGGTACGGAGGAGGTCCCTTAGGTATAACGGTCGACACACTTTTCACAATAGGAGTGTCCTCCTCAATATCTGTTGCCACTTGGGAGGAGATTCAGCCTCCTCCTTCACATCATCAATATCAACATTCATCGGTCCATTAGGTGGACCAAGCTTCACCCCAACTTCCTGTTCTACAACATATTTGTCACGCACAACCCTTTATTTCTTGTTAATAGGCTCCACAATGGCTTCAACACTAGGCCTTTTCACCATATCATCCGTCTTCTCCACGACATCCACAATGGGCTTTTTCACTACACCACTTGTTCTTCCACTTCTAGTAACAATAGCCACAACAAGCGTCATTTTTTGGATTAGTTGTAGTGTTACTAGGAAGTGTCCCCTTTATCCTCCAGTTCATTTGAGTGGATAGATGGTTCATTTGTGCCTCGAGATGCTTAATTAAGGCTGAATGAGAACTCATGATTTGGTAAAGTGTTAAAACTTTGCTTATAAGATCAGTAACCCCGGTATTCGTTGTCTCCACCCTCTTTAAAAACAAGGCTAACATGTCCTCTATCTTTGAGTTACCAAGATTTCTTGTGGTGGGTTGATACAAGGTGTCCAACTTATTTTGAGGTATGTATGGATTAGAACTCCGGTGATTGTATCTATCACCGTCTTTGTCACCGTCCCTTCAATTACCATCTCTTTCCTTATCCTTAATCCAACCTTGATTCTTATCCCTCAGGGGATAATAACCAGGATGAGAACCCGCTGACAAGTAGCAAATTTGACCATCCACGATGGTCATTAGCTCATAATCACTAGCCTTGATCTCCGGTGTACTCACAGTATTCACAGTCTTAGCACTTCCGGCCTCCATCACATGCTTGGCCAATAAGTCAATTTGCATCATCATCTTGGCCGTGGTATCATCTCTTCCTTCATCCTTTTTCTGCATCTCATTTGTCAAAATAGATGAGTTCACTCCCGAGGTAGGAATAGCAGCCTCCCTTGTGTGCCAAGATTTGTTAGTCTTGGTCATTCTCTCTAGAAGGGCCAAGGCGACACCAAATTATTGGTCCATGAAAGTACCACCCCCAAGATTGTTGGCCACAGACTTATTCATTGAGTTCAAAGCCCTATAAATGCTTTGTAGCAAGACATTATCCAACAATCCATGGTTGGGACACAACACGAGTTTCTTTTTAAACCTCAACCATGCCTCATGCAAAGGCTCATCGAGAAGTTAGCGAAAGTTGGTAATTTCATCCCTCAGCTGCATCATCCTTGAGGGAGGGAAAAATCTAACCCTAAAAGCCTCTACCAACTCAGACCAAGAGGTGATTGACCCATTCAATAGTTCTTCCAACCAAGCTGTGGCTTCCCCCATTATAAAGAAGGGGAAGAGGCAAAGTCGAATAGATTCTTGGGGGATGTTTTGGAAGATGAAAGATTGGCATATCTCCATGAAGTTTTGGATGTGCCTATTTGCATCTTCGTGTGCTGATCCTCCAAAATCCCTTTCATTTGTTTATGATGGAGCATAGTGCTAGTGACATGGAACAACGCATTTCCAACAGTGGAAGGTAGGAGGATTGCACCTAACCCTCTTTGAATTACGAGCTCATTGTATGCTTCCGTGAATCTGTTGACCCTTTCATTGTCTCCCACTTCGCTCATGGGCTGCCTGCTCAAAACACAAAAACAACAAACCAAATAAATAGAACAAACACTCTACAAGGTGATTTCAATTCACAATAAAAAAGGCTATTCAACACCATTCCCCGGCAACGACGTCATTTTTGATAACGCTCAAATGACACTCTCCATTACGGAGGTGACAACGATCGTTAAGAAAAATAAAATTTATATTACCCGATAGGAGTTTGGGTCGATCCCACAGGGAATGGTAGATTATCCAATAAGATTTTAAAAAGAACCTCACAAGGAGAGTAGATTGTCCAAACAATAAATAATGTAAAAAAGGAGGGAATTGGGAATCTGTCACAATTCAATTGCAAACAAAGTAATAAAGTAAATGTGAGGTGTAAACAAGAGAGAGAGGATGACTAAGGATGTGCTTTCGATGGGACTTAAACACGGGTCAAGGTACTCTCTCAATTGCGTAATTCTCACTAAACAACATAGGAAGCATTGGTTTTAGGCATGAATGTTAATCTTTCGATTTCACAATCATTTATCCAACGGTCTTTGTTCAAGCACCATTGTTTAGGCATAAAACAACTAATATAGGCTTGGGGAGGTCACACTATCTGTAACTTAGACCCTTAAATGGGTATTTCTGGCAAATTGAGCTATTTCTAGCCTCAATATAAGTGGAATCTGAAGTACTCACTAGCAATTTCACATCCAAAATTATGAACCCCTTTCTCAAGCAAGATTAAAATCAAGTAAATTAAATCACTATTTGCAACCACCAATTTTAGAGTTAAAATATAGTGAAATCACTAGACTCCTATTATATTAGCAATTATAAACCCAAATAAGCAAGACCCATACCCTTTTATCAAGTACCCATCATCAACACATCCCTATACAAGGAGACTTAGCCACTCATGCTAAAGGATGAAGAAAGTATACACATAGGAAAATTCAAATTTGTTTTCATTAATTGTAGCAAGAATACAATTTCCAAGTTCAAATTTATGAGTCCAAGATTGAAGATTGAGAGAATTGAGTGAAACCCTCTATCTTGCCTTGGGAGAGAAACTTGCACTGGAAACTATCCCAAAACTATGCCCAAATTGAGTTTTAGAATGTTCCCAATTCATCATACAAAAGTGGATAAAATTGCCCCTCGAGAGCTGTACAGCGCGATGTGCATTTTGCATTTCACATTGTGTGTGTCACACAACTCTGCACAAGTGAACTAGTGACTTGTCCAATCTTTAGTTGTCATGAAAAGTGGGGTGCAGTTTGCATCAGGCCTTGTGCGTATCGCACGACGACCACACCTCTTAACAAATTCTTTTCTTTTCTTCTGAGCTCCATACAGAGGAAGGTGTGGACTACACCTAGGGTTGTGCATGTCGCACGACGGCCACACCTCTCGGCATAATCTTCATCTTACTTGATCACTTCACACCTCAACTCTTTTTGAGCTCTTTTGGGTCCAATTCCTGGTTTTCTATCTTTGACCAAGAGTATCTACATTCACATCAATAAAGGCCATAAGAACCTCTAAATCTCATCAAAACACAGTAATAATTCATGATTAAAGGCTCAATATATTGGTAGATTACTGACTTATCATGCATCGGTTGAGCTAAAGGCTTAACACTATCTAAGCTAGAGTCTTTTACAATGTACGCAACAAAAAACATTACATTTTCTGATCGAAAGACTTTATATTGCTCTAGGCAAAGACTTTACACTATTTAATTCAAAGGCATCACATCGTCCAATCTAAAGACTTTATTTCATCTAAGGCAAAGTCATTACATGGTTCGCGATAAAGACTTTACACTATTTGAGTCAAAAAATATGCATTGCCTAAGGTGAAGAATTTACACCGATTGAGCCAAAAGTTTCACATCATTTGAGCCAAAGATATTACACCATCTAAGGCAGAGACTTTACATGGTCCATAGTAAAATCTATACACCAAAATCTATACACCATCTAAGCCAAAGAATTTACATTGATTGATATGAAGACTTTATGTTGTCTGAGCCAAAGACTTTATATTTCTATAGGCGAAGACTTCACATTTTCCAAGATAAAGACTTTACACCGTCTAAGGCAAAGAATTTACATGTTTCACAATGAAGACTTTACACCATCTTTTAAGGATTAAGGTGCAAAAGAACTAAAATTATTCACCTTAAGGCATGAAAATTTAGAGATCCTTTTAAGGAAAAATCCATGAAAGAGCCAACTTAAGGTGAAAAAGGACTAGAATTTTCCACCTTGAAGCATGGAAATCTAGAGATTTTTTTAACGAGTAATCCATGAAAGGGCTAGCTTAAGGTGCAAAAGGACTTAAGATTGTCCACTTTAATACATGAAAATATAGAGATTCTTTTAAGGATATATTTATCAAAGGGACATATTAAGGTGCAAAGGGACTAAAATTGTACATCTTAAGGCATGAAAATTTAGAAATCGTTTTAAGCATAGATCTATTAAAGGGCCACCTTAAGGTACAAAGGAATTAAAAACTGTCCATCTTAAGGCATGAAAATTTAAAGATCCTTTTAAGGATAAATCCATGAAAGGGACAACTTAAGATGCAAAGGAACTAAAATTGTGCATCTTAAGACATGAAAATATAAAGATCTTTTTAAGGTTAAATTCATAGAAAGGTCTACCTTAAGATATAAACAGACTAAAATTGTCCACCTCCAGACTAGAAAATTAGATGGCCTCAACTTGAAGACTTGGTGGATTTGATTGATACGGCTTGAATATTTAACAAACTTTTAAGGATTTGAACTTGCAGACATAGTGGATTTGATACTCCAACTTGAAGAGTAGGAGAATTTGAGGACTTCAAATTGCAGACCCAACAACTTTCTAAGAGATTACAATCATTTTATCAGAGAAACCCATTTGCCATTGAGATTTCCCCCTATTGAACCATCAATATTTGGTGAAGGTCCAAATTTCAATGAAAGAATTCCTGTAAATATGATCTTTGTATGCCTTCTCAAGTGCATCTTATTCCATCATACATCACTCGTATGCCTGGTCAGGTACATCTTATTCCATCATACATCACTCGAATAATAAAGTGATGTATATTTTTGAACTCAAGAGACTAAACTTAGAATAAACCTATAACTTGCGTACATACCTTGGCAATGAGGATCAAGCTATTCTGTAGTTCAGAAAAAGCGATTTCCATGTCCTAACTTTTGCCTTAACCACCCTTGCAAGTTTTTCAACCTAACAGACCATTTTTGTATCTTTAATTTTGCCTAGGTTGCTCCTTGTGAGGTTTTCATCCTAGAAGACTTTTTGGTCCTAGTTTTTACGTAAGCCACCTCTTTTAAGGTTTTCAACCTAGTGGACTTCTTGGCCTTAACTTTTACCTAGGTCTCCTATTTCGAGGTTTTAACCTAACAAATATTTATTTAGGCCGTGCATAGTTTATACTATTGTTGGCCAGAAGTAACATGAAGTTTATGCTTTTACTTTAAGGAGTGTCATCTTACTTCAAGAAATAGTACCTCTTCTAGAATTTTGCATTCACAGGACTGATCCTCAAGACATCTTCATCAATAAGCTTGTAGGTAATGTGCCTTGAAATTATGGCACATATGATGTTTTTTACTTGAAGTTTACATGTTATTGTCCATGTTTTATGTGTTTTAATGCTATACTATTAGTTTGTAAGTTTTAGATGTCGAAATGGCTAAAAGGAGGAAAAGATAGGAAACTTCAAGAAAATAGGGTATCCACGGTCAGGGATTGACTTCCGAGCCATGGATCCACTTGTTGAAAGTTCAGAGAAGGTTTTAAAAAGTATCCTACAGAGTGGTGAACTATCACGATCCAAAATTGGGCCATGATGACACCTACTATAATCCCCCAGTAGGTAAGCCAACGGATTCTAAAAGTAAAGAGGAAGTACAAATGAGATAAATGGGCCATAAAGTATAGATATATTAGCAATAGGTACAAAATATACAACATGGGCCCTAAGAAAAAAAAGAAAGACAAATATATACATGATACCATCTCCGAACCTAGTGGCACCATTAGAAGATCCTCTAGGAGTACGAGAATAAGAATATAAAAAATACAACTGTCTGAAGAGTACAAGATAAAGGCAGTAGATGCAAGAAGGAAACTATTAAGCCTCTAGACGCCAAGAGCTAACCATGATCCAATCAACAAGAGTCCACCAACGAGCAGGGGATCAATGAGAGTGACTCGTACTGGGCATTGCATCAGAAAAAGATACAGAAGTGTAGTATGAGTACCAAGACATGGGATACTCAGTAGGCATCATAGGCCGATTGAGCTCAGGAGAACAATATATACAACATAAATAACATAAAAAGGAACACACATTGGAAACAAACCTAGATATCTCAACGTACAAGGAATAAAGAGAAAATAGTACTAATAATTCATGCAATATAAGGATAATCGAGAGATGTCATGCAATATGAGATGATGCAATGCAGTATGTGGCCATGCAAAAAAGTAAAAATCCTGAGTCATCTCACGGGCCACCCATAGGCTCATCAAAAAATGCAGGAAAATAAAACCCAGAGTTTACTCACGGGCTGCTTGTAGGCTCATCAACATGTGCCAAAAATAAACTACAAAAAGGTCTAGGAGGCCTCTTGAACCGAGTATAAAAGTGGTACAGTTTATCTTTTAAAACAACAAATTTTTAAAGTACATCTGGAGTTAGAAATCAGTACTAAAAATGATACAAATCCTTCAAAATCCGAAGTCCATAGTAATGTGGTACTATTTCCTCTTTAAAGCTGAAAACCAGTAGTAAGTGTGGTACAATCCTTCCTTTTAAATAGAAAACCAGTACTTCTGTTCCAAATCATACCACAATCCATATGTATGTATGAATGCATGCATGCTAACACAAGTATATAAATATAAGTATATGTATAAGTACACACCAAAAGGGTAAAACCACCCTCCATATAAAGATCACACCAACTTGGAGTCTAGTGTCCAAGTCCACAACCTCAGGCCCATAGTCTCGTATCATAAAGAAATACAGAAATAAACAATAATAACAGAAACTGATGAAAGGAAACTACTCTACCCTAGGATACTACCCCAACCTATGCTAAGGATATCTAATCTACCCTAATTCTATAATCTAATCTAAAATTAATAGCAGGCAACCTAAACTAAGGCTCAAGAAATAAATACTAGCCTAAAGTCCCCGAAACATGCCATATATATATATATATATATATATATATATACACTTAGCAATAAACCTAACCCTACCAAGCAATCCCCCTAACCTACATGCAATCTATACTATATATCATCTGCCAGAGCTAAGTCTAGAGAAGAGAAGACCGTAACCTACCTCGCGGTCTCATGTCAAACCACGAACTATCACTCGGAAGCTCTTCCTTCTACAGAGCCTTAGATTGTTTTAACGCTATCAAGAACATAATCTACATGTCAATACGGGACTAACGACACCCATATCACTAATATAAAATTTGAGCCAAAAATTGGGTAAAAAATTGACCCTCGAGGCTCGTTAATAAAATCAGAAATAAAATTCACAATTATGTTTCCTATAGGGTAATAAACCCATGCCCAAAAGTTGGGCACAAACGAGAACCATTTCATGTCTCAAAATTGACCCAAAAGCTCGCTAGATCAAATGGATAATTTTAAGAATACAAGCTTGAATTTACAAGAAACAAAGAGGGATATCTCTGTAAGAACAATGGGTAATTATGAGGAACGTACTAGGAACTTACCCAGAATAATGTGAGTGAAAATCCCACTGAAAATAGCTTCTAAGCTCCATGAGTTCAACCATTCGAGATAAAATGGTGAAAAAAATGAAGGATAGGATTTATATATTGCTAGGGGTACCTTCTTTGCAAATGCGGGGACCTCATCGCATACACAAGATTGCACTGGCAGGTCCTTCTTTGCAAACGCCACGATCCCCTTACAAACGCAAAGAGGAAGCGTTGATTAGGTCCTAATGATTCTTATTCACAAATGTGAAAAATTGGTCGCGAATGCAAAGGTAATAAAACCCGACCCTCTGCAACCATGATGGACCCATCATGAATGTGAAGGGAAAAATGCCCCTGCACCAGATGCTGCAAACCAACATTTTAATCAAGTCAAAATGACTCCAAAAGGACCCCCAAGATTCGTTTAAAATTCTGTGAACATAAACCAAATATGCTACCCTACTAAAAATGACATTTCAAACTCAACAAAATCATCAAAATGACCAACAGAGGTCTTTGTGATGAAATATTGACCAAAGTCAACACTTTTATGGCTTTTCATAAAAGCCACCCAAGTACCTTAAATAAGTCTTTAAGCCTCAGGGCCCAAGCTAAAGGTCCCACTAGCCTAAACTCCATGTTTCGGAGATAACTACGCTGACAGAATTCTCATCCAAGCCTATTTTCTAAGAATGTTGTTCAAAGTCAACTATTTGAACTTTAGGAGTTCCAAAATAGGGAAATTCTTCTAAAATCCAACTGAACACCTCAAGAGTCACACCACCTATCCCAGCAAGTCACATAAGCAGTGTAGAAGCTATGACAAGGGTTAAAATGGTAAAATGCATGAAAAAAGAAAATAACCATGAGGGTTATTACCATATCCACTACTGGAAGAGCTTTCATCCTCAAAAGCCAAGGAACAAAAAGTGCCCGAATACTCAAAAAGGTGAGGGTATCATGTCTGCATTTTGAGCTTTGCCTCCGAAGTAGCCTCCTTGACTGGATGATGCCTCTACTGAATCTTAACTAACAAAATTTCCTTAGACCTCAACTTTCTAACCTGCTTATCTAAAATAGCAACAGGATCCTCCTTGAAAGTTAAAGGCCTATCAACTAAACCAAATCCCATTGAAGCACTTGAGACTTACCTGGAACATACTGTTGCAACATAGACACAGGAGAAATAGGTTAAACACACAAAAGAGTTGGTATCCATCTAACTCATAAGCTACCTCCCCAACATGCCGCAAAAACTCAAATGGGCCAATAAACCTAAGGCTGAACTGTACAAAGTCTGAACCGGCAGAAAGTAAGAAGACTTGGTTAAGCTATCCACAATGACCCAAATAGCATCAAATATCCAAAAAGTACATAACAAGCCTACCACGAAGTCCATAGCTATCCAATCCTACTTCCACTCAGGAATGGGTAGCCTCATAGTCAAACCACCTGATCTCTGGCACTCGCACTTCACCCACTAATAGTTCAAGCACCTAAATAAGAAATCTGAAATATCTCCACTTGTAATGCTGCCTCAAGTCATGGTATATCTTTACTTCCCCTAGATGAATAGAATATCTAGAACAATGGGCCTTCTCTATAATCAATTTAACCAAATCTCCAACTCTAGGAACACAAATATGACCCTCAACCCTCAAAACACCAACTTTTGATCCTCAAACTGCCAAACCTGAATCTGGTCCAACCATAAAGACCTAGTCTCCATACAAGCAAGAATTTGCTTGGCTCATAAATATCAAGTCGAGCTAACCTATTAGCTAAGGACTGAATGCCCAAAGCCAAAGGTCATTCTTTTGTCATTAGAAAAACAAAGCTCCTCCATACTCACTGCCTTTCGGCTTAAAGCATCTACCATGGTGCATCCACACACAATTAAACCCAACTCTGGTAAACCCCTGGCCCTCAATTAGAAGAGTTAGAATCAGAGCTGAAGTCAGTAAGGCCTTGAGCTTCAGAAAGCTTGCCTCGCACTCGTCATACCACTATAAGGGAACCATCTTATGTATTAATCAAGTCAATAGTTCCGCAACCATAGGAAATCCATCCATAAACCATCTGCAGTAACTTTCTAAACCACAAAGTCTGAAACTTAACCCTCAACACTGCTCATGCTCCTCATTAATCCTCGAGTAGACTAAGATGTCATTGATGGACAATAGGACAAACGAATTCAAATAGGCCTTGAACACACGATTCATCGAATCCACTAATGCTATTGGGGCGTTGGTCAAACCAAAAGACATAGATATGAACTCATAGTGGACATAACGAGTCCTAAAGGTAGTCTTTGGAATGTCTGTCACCCTGATCCTAAACTGGTGATAACCTGACCTCATATCTATCTTGGAAACTACCATTGCACCTTGTAGCTGGTCTAATAATTTACCAATATGTGGCATCAGATACCTATCCTCAATAGTCACCTTATTCAGTTGCCGATAATCAGTACTCATATGTAAGGAGCCATCTTTCTTCTCCACAAATAGAATAAGAGTACCTTACGTAGATATACTAGGCCGGATAAAACCCTTATTTAGAAGATCCTAAAGCTGCTCTTTTAGTCCTCTCAACTTTGTTGGTGCCATCTAATATGGAAAAATAGGAATGGACTGAGCGTCTGGCTAAATCATCAATGTCGTAGTCAAAGTCACAATCAGGCAAAAAACCAGGTGACACAGTCATAAACACACTACATGCTCGCTATCTATAAGAACTAACTCAAGTGAAGGAATGTCAACACTAGTATCACGAACATAGGCAGGATAATCCAAACACTTCTCACCCTACCAACCATCGCGCCCTTAAAAATGATATAACTCCTTTCGGTGTATAGCTATCGGTACCCTTCCACACTAACTAAGGGGTTCCAAGAACATGCAAGGTAACAGTCTTGGCAAATAATTCAAGTCCGCAAGATACGAAGATAACCGATCCCTGCCTAGTATCACTTTGAAATCAACCACATCTAGAATAACAAGTTCTACCCATGTGTCATACCCCAAGATTGTTACCTCCCAAGGTTGAATACACTCAATCCACTACTAAAAGAACATTCTATAGGGTAGCTACATGCATAAGCACTAACAAAGACCCACATAGTAAACCGAGATGCCAAGAAAAGTAAGCATATATATAAGAATATGAAGACCCAAGATTAAAATAATGCAAAAGTTGGCTGATGATAACAGAGACCGTACTTATGATGATGACATCTAGAGCGACAACCTCAGGCCTCCCTGAAAAAGCATCCATGTGCTACGTCCTACATGATCACCTGACCTGCGTGGCTGAAAACCATCTCTAGCACTCTAGGGACAACCTTAACTACCCTATGCATTGCCTCTAGTCGGTGGCACGGTAGCCTTGAGGGCTAGAAACTACCGACTGTGTCGCCTATAATGTGTATTATGAGATAATCCCTAGCAAAGTTCCCCAACTCACCACACTCATAGAAACCTCTACCATACGCACCTTGCTGTGACGGCCCGACTGAACCAGACTGGCCACCACAGTCTGAATTCCCAAAAAGCAAACCTCAAGAAGTCTGACCTGAACCTTGGCTACCCTGACCACTATGCCCCAGATGATCACCCATTGTAATCTATAGCACTGCCTGAATGGTCCTACTAGGTTGGAAGTGTTAAGGGTAACCTCTACCAGATAAACCCCTACCTCTAGACTGGAAACCACTGAAATTACCCTAATGGTGATGCCTCTTGTTGTCTCCTCCACAAGCCTCGCAATATAACCCCTCCACCATCCATGCATGATCAACAACATAAAGGAAAGTAGACCCAACTTTCACTAACCCTGAGCCCAAAACCCAAAACTCTAAAACCTGAATCTTGAACCCTAAACAGTGTTGTATTGCCAAACAAAGCAGGAAAATCAACCCTATGACAAATCACTACACCCTCTCATACTCTGTCAACATAGTCGTAGAAATGAGTCTAGTCAACTAATAAAACCTCGATTCATCCTCTGAAACAAACATAGAACATCGCTGAAGATTCCCTTACCAGAGAACCACTCAAAGTACCCAACACTGCCCCTCTTTGTGACACACCCTCCAGAAGGCTCAGAGCCCTAACCCTGGTGTTTTGAAGAACTTGTGTGGCCAACCAGGTCATAACTGACTACCAGACCCACAATAAATGTGTACAAGACTCTAAGATGTAAATGGCTAACACAAGTCGAGATAGGGACCCGATATACCCATTACAAAGATAAAGCTAAAGAAGACTATAGATTCAACAACTCCAGAAAGAATGGAGCATACCAACCATTGGTTGAACTCGACAATACGCAATCAGGACCACCATCTACCTGATAATATACAGGCATGAATATAGTGCCCTCAGGAAATAGGGACGTCAGTACGAAAGAATGTACTGAATATGTAAGTCAATAGAATAACAAAAATAGTATAACTCCAAATTAAAAACACAATCCGAAGGGGGTCAAAATAGGGACAATACCAATATCCCAGCCACGACCTGTATAGATACCATGTCAGTGCAACACCACCTTACCTTCCTTTACTACAGGCCCCACAATAACCACAACCTCGACCACACATCACCTTTGAAACTCAAGATATATTTAACCACAACAATCATAACATAGAAATGCAATACAAGATAATCAACACAATACATAAGCTCAATATGCTGAACAAACTCATGCCTAATGGGAGAGCAATACACAAGGAAGACCCTGCAAAAAAATAATCATTCCTTATAGGTCCTCATATTGACATGGGATTGACCATGCAGAATGGTCTCACACCTAACAGGTCTTCACAAAGCCACGGGCTCAACCATGCGGAAAGGTCTCATGCCTTACAGGTTTTCGTAATCCCTCTAGGCAATAACAATCACAAAATGTAATAAAACATAATACAATATGGTGCACATAATACAATACAATACAAACTTAACAAAATAACCTGTAAGTACCCAAGAACCACCGTACCTCCTCCGTACCATAACCATATTTCCACGGCTAACTCGACAATCACCATAATTCAATAATCACAATCACATATACACCACCTCTTACTTCCAACTTAACATGAAATCAACATTACCAAATATGAGTTTATAACAAGAATAATACCAATTACAATTTAGAGACATCTAATAATCAACTCTTCTATGACATATTAAACACGAGGTTTTTGAATCTTAAGGAATCATGCCAAAAAAATAGAGAGAAGCCTTTACATACCTTAAATTTGATCTTGAGTAACTTGATGTAAGTAATCAAATTTTCTTTCGATGATCAAATAAATTGGCAAAATATTTACTTTCCACTATCACTTTCTTCCATGCATAAGTATGTGTATATGCGGCGAGAAGACTGTGCCACTTTGTGAGAGACAGAAAGAAAGCTAGCAATCTTTACATAAGAAAAAAGGATTTGATATGCCAAGTACAATAGAATTTCTACTGGAGCTTCAAAATACAATGTTCCTAGATACATATAATTGCATGACATGGTGATCACAAACTACCAGCAACTATATATTATATTATTTATATATATAAGAGAAAGTAATTGCTTCCACCTTACCTATCATGGGTTTGTTGTCCTCCATCTCTACCTCCACGTGGAGTGGAGGTGGAATGCCACCCAGATTCTTACTCTGGTTAGTATGCACTCAGGGATTGCATAGCTTCATGGTAATATATATGTAAATATATAGAGAAAAGACATCAAAACCACCCTAAACTATACCCAAAAAGTCGAAGACACACTTAAACTATTGTAACGACCTAATACACACTTGTACTACTTAAAATTGAATTTATTTCCACCCTATAAATGTTATACCACTTTCATAAGGTGAAGTGTTACACACACGCATTTCATGTCAGTGCCATATCAGTGCCACATCAGCATCACAAAAATACAATAAATTTATTATTTTCATTACATTTTCCTTTTTCTTTTTAACTTAAACCTTTTTCTTTTTTCTTTTCTTTAAATCTAATTGCACTTCAAATTTCAGCCAAACAAACCCAAATGCCTTTGTGAAATTGTGTTTTCTATGTAATTACTAGCTAAAATGCTCAAAAATTTCAAGAAAATCTTCAAATCAGTGGCTATAAGTAAAAGAAAATAATTCTGCAATTTCAGCCACTGTTCATCTTCTCTGCATAAACCCAGCACCAAAACTATTCATATCCACCTAAAACTCTCTCGAATCACTTTAAATTCGAGATATGAGCTCCTCACAATGTTCCGGTTGTTTTGATGTATACCCACTCAAAATGGAGCTTGTTTGCGAAAACTCAATTTTCAAATTTTGAAGCTTAAGATTCGTTCATGGCTGCCTATGGTGTTTTCAACTATATTTTTCATGTTCCAGACGTTGTTAAGCTCGATTTCAGTTTTAAACAATCAGTAACCAATAAATTTTGAATTCGAGTTTCAGACCTCAAGCATTTCACAAATTCGACATTTCAAGCAACAAAAACAAAATGGAAGTTGCAAAACTTTATCACCTCCAAGCTTCTCTAATCAGTCCCTAAAACAATTTTTGAGCTCCAATCTATCATGTAAAACTGATTTCAAAAATATATAAGCAACACCCAAAATTTTCAATCCGCAACTTTCGAACAATGAAGAAACTAGCAGTTCGTTCTTTTTTTCCAGCTACAAACACACTCCCAAAATTATTATTAAGAGCAAACCCATCGTAGATCTGAGCTCATTGGAGTAGAGCATGAGATTTTGTGTTGGTGGTGATGGGTTAGGTGATGAAGGTATAGCGGGGGTGATGAAATCGGGTGATAAAGTTGTAATTTTTTTGGTGGTGATAATAAAATTAATAGAGTCATGATGGTTCTTATTCATTGATATTTCCATTGGTGTGGAGAAATCAAGGGTGATGTGATGACTCTTCTCCATTATTTTTTCGACAAAATTGCAGTAAAAAAGAGGTGGGGTGTGAAGAAGAAGAGGTATGGGTGGGTGGGGTGTGAAGAAGAAAGAGGTGAGGGGGTGGAGGGATTTTGACTTTTTTTTTCGCTTTAATTTAGTCTCAAACGCGCCTATTTTTAATTTTAATAAAAATAAATTACCACATCAGCTTTAGGGGGTAAATAAATTTACTTTTAAGTAGTACAAGTGTGTATTAGGTCGTTACAATAGTTTAAGTGTGTCTTTAACTTTTTGGGTATAGTTTAGAGTGAATTTGATGTCTTTTCCCATATATATATATATATATATATATATATATATATAAAAAAAAAAACTTTTTGAATATATCACAATAAATAAAAAATTATTTTGAATAAAACCTACATCATAAAATAATAATTTTTCAACATAACTAAATTTACTATCTCCGCTAAAATATTAATAAATTATAAAAATCTTATAAAATAAAAATAGATGAAACTATGTCGTAATTAAAGAATTTACCATAAATATTTAAAATAATTTAGGAAGGTAATAAAAATATCTTTTTATCAAACTCTAATTTAAATCGAAAATTTCCAAATCATGCACGATTTTACAATAAAACTATCAAGTTTAGCCTCGTAAGCCATCGACACGTGTTGAAGGACAACCTTAAAACACCCGAGGTGTTACAGAAAATTCACAATTATCTTTCCTATAGGGTAATAAACCCATGCCCAAAAGTTGAGCACAAACATGAACCATTTTGGGGCTCAAAACAGCCTCAAAAGCTCATTACATCAAATGGAGAGTTTTAAGAATTCAAGCTTGAATTTACAAGATATAAAGAGGGATATGCGTGTAAAAACAATGAGAAATCATGAGGGACGTACTAGGAACTTACCCGAAATAATGTGAGTAAAAATCCCACTTAAAATTAGCTTGTAAGCTGCAAGAGTTCAACCACTCAAGATAAATTATGAAAAAGATGAAGGAAAGGATTTATATACTGCCAGGGGTCCCTTCTTCACGAATGTAGGGACCCTGTCGCAAAGGTAGGACCGTAATAGCAGATCCCTCTTTGAAAACGCGGCGGTTCCTTTGCAAACACGAAGAGAAAGCCTTGATCAGGTTCCAATGATCCTTCTTCGCAAATGCGATAGACCGGTCACGAACGCGAAGGTCAAGAAATCTGACCCTTCACGAACGTGATGGGACCATCACAAACGCAAAGTAAAAATGCCCCTGCACTAGATGCAGCAAACCAATATTTTCATCAAGTCAAAATGACTCCAAAAGGATATCTGGGATTCATTCGAAATCCCGTGAACATAAATCAAATATGCTACCCAACTAGAAATAGTATTTCAAACTCAATAGAATCATCAAAATGACTAATAGAGGTCGTCTCGATTAAATATTGACCGAATTTAACACTTTTCTATTTTTCCATAAAAGCCACTCAAGTACCCAATACTAGTCCAAAAGCCTTTGGACCCAAATCGAAGGTCCCACCATCCCAAACTCCATATTTTGAAGCTAACAGTGCTGATGGAATTCTCATCCGATCCCGTTTACTAAGAATGTTGACCGAAGTCAACTATTTCAACTTTAAGAGTTCCAAAATAGGGAAACTCTTCTGAAACTCAATCAAACACCTTAGAAACCACACCACCCAACCCAACATAAATAGTGTAGAAGCTACGAGAAGGGTCAGAATAGTAAAAATGTACGAAAAAGAAAAATTGACCACTAGGGTCATTATATCAACCTATAAAGTGAAGTATGATCATATGCCATATTAACGACCCATACATGTGAAGTAGATCAAGGTGATATAAGTACTTATGAATAAACTTATAGACCATGGATAAATGTATGGTCCATACTTCAATCCACGAGGGAAATTCAGAAACCTAGATCAATATCAATAAAAGGATTAAAGGCAATTCACAGATCATGGATCAATGTATGGTCCATAGATTGGGTCGTAGATAATATCGGTAGGGAATTTGAAGTTGATAGGATATTGAATTTATGAGCCATTATAATACTCTTGATATATTTATTTTAATATAGAGTTACCAAAATTTTTTAGTTTAAGAGCTTAGTTCCATTATCTCCACTTTAGTTTCAAGTCTTGTGACGAACAAAGAACAACACTACTTCTTTCATTGTTTATATATAAAGTAAGCTTTATGAATTCATTCAATTATTATCATTATTTGTGTTCCATGCTGAGTATCTAAATCCTCTACTGAGGTTGTGTCATGATCCAAATTATGGCAGGTCATCGGGCACCTACTCGATTCTAACTCGATAGGAGAAACCCATTATTATTAAGCGGAATCCTTTAAGCAGTTCAATATAATTATCAACTCAAGTGAAACTCATGCTCATATATTCAATTATCCTTGAAACATACAAATCTTTTGAAAATAGTAAATACTACTCCTTCCCCTAAGGACCTAGTCTAGTCATGTACAAGAGCTTCGAAATACATAATTATGATAAGAAATTACAAGGCACAACTTCCTCCTACGAAATGAGATGCGCAGAAGTTATTGATGGAGACTTTCCACTTCAATCAAGAAACTTCAGTAAATATGTCACACACCTACACCCAAAAGAATGTAGCAAGAGTAGTATCAGTATACCACAAGTACTGGTAGGTATCATCGGCGGACTAAGATTAGTTCATGCAACACCACATATAAATCAACAAAAACAGCAGATAATATTATACAATTGGTAATGCGCAAATCCACCCTCTCAATGAAGAAAAGGTGTACGTGGTCATTGACAATATAATTTACCCTACTAGGTAGGGTCAATCCCACAAGGATTAGAACACAGATTCAACAAAATTTGTATTTCAAATCACTACTTGAACGCACAATGCGTAAATAACAATTAAGTAAAATTAAAATGGGAGGTTGGTTTGTAACAACATTGTTTCAAATAAATAGTAACCAATTGCATTACGTAACACCATTGAATTAAATCAAGTAAGGAAGCCTAGAAGTGTGTTTAGATAGGGTAGTAATTATAACCGGATGATTAATAATTTTCTTTTATTCGATTACAGTATAAGTAGCATTGGTTTAGGCTTTGCCAAAGGTTTTTCCACCCAATAACATCTCTATCATTGGGTTTTCTCAAACCTGAAGGTGAATATCCAATCAACCAACCACTTAGAGCTCAAGTATACTAAGTAATCTCTAGCCTTATTCTTAGATGGGAAAATCCCCAAATCCTTGCCAATTAGTCCTTACCCAATTAAAATCTCCTTTCTCAAGCAAGATATGAACTAGAGAACTAAATCAATGTTTGCAACCATCAATTATATAATGAAAAATTGAAGAAATCATTGGACCTATATTCAATAATCGAATCCAAGAACAATTAATAAATAGCCAATCACAACTACACACCCGTCATTACACACAAACCTAGAAATAGAGTTAGCTACTCATAATAATAAAAAAGAGATTATTCCCTAAGCATTTTCCTCTAAATCAGCCATAAGTAGATACAAATTTCAATTCCAAGCTTGAATATAGTAACAATGGTATTTTGTATAAGGAAGAATATGATGTAAGTAATACTTTCTCTCCTTTCTCAGTAAAAGTTTCAGAGAGGAATGTTCAGAATTAAATGAGAATCCCCTTACCATCTAGAATTGCCTTTTGAAAAGCCCCAATTTGGCTAAAAAGATCTGAAAAATACCCTTGCAGCATCACTTACATTCCATCTGTGGCTCACTTGTGGGTGCAACTGCCCACTTGTGACCCATAAGTGTCCTAAGAAGTTGCTAGTTTACTGGTTTCCATTTGCGTTAGAATTTCATCCGCAATAGCCTATTTTAACCCGCAACTGCCAAAGGCAGTCTTTCCTGAATCTAGTCTTGGGAACATAGCTTTTGCCCTTCATTTGCGGCCCACTTGCGCCTGCAAGTGGCTTTTTGCACTTTGCAGTTGCCAGTTCTTGTCTTGTGTTCTTTCTTCAACTCATCACTTGGGTTTTTACCCTTTTTCTTGCCTTTTTGGGTTCTAATCCTTGTTTTTCATCAAAACTCTTGAATGCCTGTACATGTGAACATGAAGACATAAGAATCTTCTTAAAAGAATAAGATTTAGACACCAATTAACTCTTAAGAGCTCAGTAAGTTGGTAGATTACCAACTTATCAAACCCCCAAACTTAAATTTTTCCTTGTCCTCAAGCAATTAAAGACATTCACTTAAGCAAAGGACTGACTCAACTTTAAGAACACAAAGGACTACTAGGACTCATATAGAATCTAAACAAAAAGACTTAAAGAACAAAAGCACTAATATCGATCGGTGAGCATAAGGCAATAAGATCAATTCAAAATTCTTTTCAAGGGACATCATTTTTCAATCAAAATGGGGAACTTTACATTTAAAACAAAGCCAACTAACATCTCATGTCTTGACAATAATGTCACGCCCCAAACCATGGGAGGCATGACCGACACCCGAAGCCCCAAAAGGCCGAGGGTACCAAAATAGAGTGTATCAAAATTGAACATACTGGGGGTCTGAGACCGACAAGGTCTCTAAGAATAGCAATTTGAAACACTGAAAGCTCAATAGTAGGTAAACAACTCAAGGCCGACAAGGCTATTATCATAGTAGATAGATAATAACAAGACCGACAAGGCCATACCCAACACTGATATACATATACACGTCTACAAGCCTCTAGGAGTAAGTAAAATATCTCATATCCAGAACAGGGCCCTGGACTACCCATAAGTTGTACATATACATAACCTGGTCAAAATGTAAGCTAGACCTCTGAATCGTCAGCTCCAGGAAGAATGGAGCTTACCAAAATGGATGAACTCTGCAACTCCTATTCAAGAGGTCTGTCTGGGTTTCTGTCTGGACCTGCAGGCATGAATGCAGCCACCCCTGGCAATGGGGACGTCAGTACGACAATAATGTACTGGCATGTAAGGTAGAAACATAAAATCAAGTCACAAGTAGTAAATCTGAACAAGATATAATATGAAACTTGTAAACTGTAATTGGTAAGACTCGATAAGCTCTTTCTCCTTTATTCTTTCTAAAATACAACACATGCATTAACTCACACCGTAACTCACTCTTTATAACCCACGCTGAACCATAATAGCACCTCGGTGCACCCTATATATAATAGCCTCAATATGGAAATAGTGCCTCGGCACACACTCTGTCTATAATGGCCTCAATATGGCAGTAGCACCTCGGTGCACACTATGTATATAATGGCCTCAATATGGAAGTATCACCTTGGTGCACACTATGTATATAATAACCTCAATATGGCAGTAGCACCTTGGTGCACACCTCAATATGGCAGTAGCACCTCGGTGCACACTAACACGCAAACCACGCATAATAAGTGTATTACTAGATTGACCTTCAAAGCTATTCTTGTTATTTATGAAGGTTCATTTAGATAACTTCTTTAGCCTTGGCTTACTAGGTGTTGGAATCAACATACCAAACACATATAAATGGGGATTTGACTTGCTAACTTTCCTTTTATACTTTCTAAAGCTTGATTAGGGATCACAATACAAAGAAGAAACTTGACAAAAGGATAACTTACGTTTCGTGCAAAAAGAATCAGATTTTTATAAGAAGGCGACTTGAATCACCATAATGTATAACTTAGTTCCTTAAGACTTGTTGAGTTACCAAATTAGCTCTCTTACAACAGAATACTCAAATTCCTTCTTTCGGAGATTTAGAGTTCTATTTCTAGATTCATGCCGATAAGGAATAAAGAAGCCTTAACATACCTCGTTCCTTCCAAAGATTGCGCTTACCACAACTTGGACTTTCCTTTATTAAGTTAATCTACAACACAAGGGTATAATGAAGCTAATATTAGCTCTTAAACCTGATGCAACCTTTCCAAAACAGTAGCTAAACATTTCCCGGGAAGATTTACGTATTTTGCATTAATTAAAGGTGTATCGTCACACCTTTCTCCCCTGTCCAATACACATCACACACACACCAACCTACTTCCTCCAATAATACAAAACACATCAAACATCCCCTACACAACTCACCATGCCAAAATACAATAGCAACACATTGAACCCACGGCTTCCGATCGCCGTCCCGTGAGTTCTTAACAACAATTCAACAACAATTGTCCATCCGAACTTCAATCCAAAAATATGATTATGGGCAGAGTACTTACCACACTTGAAGGGGTGTTTTTATACTCTTTTTATTGATTCCTTGAAAAGTTTAAGTACCCCATAAACATACACCAACAAGAGAAGAAGAAATCTCTTAATTGTTACACAATTTCTATGTGTTAAATCTTAAGAAAGGGGAAGCCATAGTTCATGTCTTTCTTACCATAGGATATCCTAGGTATATGTAGTATATTAATACCAAGATAACAAGTTTTTTAACTCACCTTAAGCTAGAATAAATCTTGATCTTCTTAGAACCCTAAAGGGAGAGAGGGGCTGCCAAAAGGAAAGGAGATAAGAGAGAAATTTTTCTAGCTTTTTGTGATCAATATTGATCAACAAAAGGTATGTATAAAGGGACCTTTTTGGCCAACTTTTTTGAGTATATTTGGGTCAAAATGGGTCAAGAAACTTGGGCCAAAATTACCCTTTGCTTGGGCCTCAAAAGGGTTAAGTTTTTTGGCTGATTTTGGGCTTCTCTTGGGTCAAAATGTGGTCAATATTGGTGGCTACCTTTTGTAGCTGTTTGGGACAGATTTGGTGTTTCTTTGATGGGACAACTTTAAGCTTCATTTGGGCTACCATTAGGTCTAATAATCCATGGTGTTTCTCCCTATAATTGGCCCTCGGAACTTAGTTCGTTAGCATAGGTAGGTGATGCACCTACTTGTCACCTAAGAGCTTAGATAAGTCGAGCAAGCACCTCACTTGTTTTATCTCCTTTTCAAAACCCTCATCCTTATACTTTAACTTAACACTTATATACATTTGATGATTTCAAATTCTAGGCCAAAGTACCCCTTCACAATCTCGAGCTAAAATACCTTCGTCGATATTTACTTAGTCACATAGGTTTTAAAAGGTACGGGGTGTTACATCCTTCACCCCTTAGAATCATTCATCCTCGAATGAGGGTAATGCATATAGAGCTCTAGTCCCTTAGGATTTTTTTTGAAATTTCGACAGAGTTTCCTTTATAATTGGGACTATCCAAAAACCTGAAACTCAGCAAAAGTCCAGCACGATGCCTCACAGGGCGATACAACTATATACAATTAAATGTAATCATTTTCACATGTTCAAACCTGATCATATTTGCATAGTAGGAAGAGTATCAAGAACATAAGAATATGACTTACCTCTATACTATCTTCAAGTCATAAATAACTGGGGATTCTTTATCCTCATTTCTTTCTCGGCTTTCCACGTCATTTCCTCGATATTATTATTTATCCACAACACCTTTACTGAGGCTACTTCTTTGGTTCTGAGCTTCCTAACTTGACGATCTAGGATAGAAATTGGTACTTCCTTATAGGATAAGTCTTCAGAAAGTTGAACATCTTTGATAGGCATAATACGTGAAGGATCTCCTATGCACCTTCGTAGCATCGATACATGAAATACAGGATGGACTATCTCCAATTCTGTGGGTAAATCTAGCTCATATGCCACTTTTTCTACCCTACAAATGATCCTGTATGGTCCAATATATCTTGGACTAGGCTTTCTCTTTTTACCAAATCGCATAACGCCTCTCATGGGCGAAACCTTTAGGAAAACCCAATCACTAATATTAAATTCCAAATCCCGACGTTGCACATCTGCATATTATTTTTGCCTACTCTGGGCTGTTAGTAATCTTTCTCGGATTAGCTTCACCTTCTTCATTGCCTGATTAAATAGGTCTGGCCCTAATAATCCTGCTTCTTTAATTTCAAACCATCCAATCGGTGATCTACACTTTCATCCGTATGAAGCCTCATAAGGAGCCATTTGAATGCTTGCATGGAAGCTATTATTATAAGCAAACTTAATTAGTGGCAAATGGTCATCCCAACTCCCTTTAAAATCTAGTACACAAGCTAGTAGCATATCTTTGAGTGTTTGAATAGTGCGTTCAGCTTGTCCATCTGTCTGTGGATGAAAAGTTGTACTGAGACTTATTTGAGTACCTAAGCCTCTCTGGAAAGACCTCCAGAAATTTGCTGTAAACTGAGCACCCCTATCTAAAATGATGGAAATTGGGATACCATGAAGTCGAACTATTTCACTAATATACAACTTGGCATAATCTTCAGCAGTACAAGTTGTCCTGACTAGCAAAAAGTGAGCTAATTTTGTAAGTCTATCTACAATCACCCATATGGAATCATACTTCCGATAAGTACGGGGTAAGCTTGTAATAAAGTCCATGTTGATCACCTCCCATTTCCATGTAGGTATCACTATACTTTGAGTTAGACCTCTGGGTCTCTGGTGTTCAATTTTTACCTGTTGACAATTCGGGCATTGGGCTACAAACTCTGCAATATTTTTCTTCATATTATTCCACCAATAAATCTATCGAAGATCATGATACATCTTCGTCGCTCCTGGATGGATTGAATAGCGGGAATAGTGAACTTCTGCCAAAATTTTCTCCCGAAGCTCCCCGAAGTTAGGTACACATAGACGACTTGGATATCTCAGAACCCCATCTTCCTTAAACTCTTTTAGTGGTTGCTTCTGTTGTGGAATTTTCTCCCTCAATCTTACTAATTCTGGATCATCATATTGTCATTCCTTTACCTCTGTTATAACTGAGGATTCTGCTGTGCTTTGAATAACAACTCCCCCATTACCTTGGTCTAGTAGTCAAACCTGCAAATTAGCTAACTGATGTAGTTCTCTTGTCATCTTAATCTTTCTATTTTCCACGTGGCTCAAGCTTCCCATGGATTTGCGGCTAAGTGCATCGGCCACTACATTGGCCTTACCTGGATGGTACAAAATATCTACGTCATAATCCTTTAGTAACTCTAGGCACCTTCTTTGCCTTAGGTTTAAATCCGTCTGTTCGAATAAATACTGTAGACTTTTGTGCTCCGTAAACATGTCTACATGGACTCCAAACTAGTAATGGCACCAAATTTTCAAGGAAAATATAACTGCTGCCAATTCAAGATCGTGAGTAGGGTAATTTTGTTCGTGCTTTCTTATTTGTCTCGAGGCATAAGCATTAACTTTACCATGTTGCATTAAAATGCAGCCCATCCAAATCCTTGAAGCATCACAATAAACAACATAACCTTTTGTGCCCTCTGGCAGAGTTAAGACAGGTGCTGAAGTAAGCCTTTCCTTCAACTCCTGAAATTTTGCTCACATGCATCAGACCACTGGAACTTGGCAGCTTTATAAGTCAACTTTGTCAATGGTGCAGAGATAGAAGAAAATCCTTCCACAAACCTCTGGTAATAACCTACTAAGCCCAAAAAACTATGGATCTCTATAGCATTCAAGGGCCTCAGCCAATTCTTTACAGCTTCAATCTTTAGGCCATCAACTCTAATACCTTCATCTGTAATTATATGGCCAAGAAAAGCCACTGAAGTCAACCAAAACTTATATTTGGAGAACTTCGCATATAATTTATGATTCTGAAGTGTTTGCAATACTGCACGTAGATGATCAGCATGTTCGGCTTCGGACCGCGAGTAAATCAGGATATCATCAATAAATATGATCACAAATACATATAGGAATGGCTTGAAGACCCGATTCATTAGGTCCATAAAATTTGTTGGGGCATTAGTAAGCCTAAAAGACATTACTAGAAATTCAAAGTGGCCATACCTTGTCCTAAAGGATGTTTTTGGAACATCTACCCCTTTAACACGTAACTGGTGATACCCCGACCTCAAGTCAATCTTTGAAAAATATTTGGCGCCTTGCAACTGATCAAAAAGGTCATTAATCCTTGGAAGCGAATACTTATTCTTGATTGTAACTTTGTTCAGTTGTCGGTAATCGATACACATTCTCTATGACCCATCCTTCTTACGAACAAACAAAACTGGTGCGCCCCATGGCGATGTACTAGGCCTAATGAAACCTTTTTCGAGTAGATCCTTTAACTGTTCCTTTAACTCTCTTAATTCTGCAGGAGCCATACTGTAAAGAGGAATTGATATTGGCTGAGTATCTGGGAGTAGGTCAATGGAAAACTCAATTTCCCCTTCTGGAGGGATTCCTAGAAGCTCATCTGGGAATACATCTAGAAATTGACTCACCACGGGAACCGATTGAAGAGTCGCTGGTCCATCCTCTGTGCTTCTTAATCGGACTAAATGATAAATATAGCCTTTAGAAATCATTTTCTGGTCCTTAAGGTAGGAAATAAACCTACCCCTTGGCGTGGCAGCATTCCTTTCCACTCTAGGATTGTCTCTTCCAGAAAATGGAATTTGACAACCTTAGTTCTACAATCGATATTAGCATAATATGTAGCTAACCAGTCCATGCCCATAATGACATCGAAGTCAATCATATCTAATTCGATTAGATCAGCTGAAGTGAGACGGTCATAAATCCACATTGCACAATCTCGATAAACTCGTCTAGCTATAATAGATTCACCAACCGGTATAGATACAACAAAGGGTCTAGGAAACAACTCAGGGCCTGACCCCAACTTACCAGCAATGAGTGGGGTAACATACGAAAGAGTAAAGCCAGGATCTATAAGTGCATAAACAACATGAGTAAAAATAGTCAATGTACCTGTAACAACATCAGATGACGATTCCAAGTCCTCACGACCGACTAGAGCATAATTGCGATTCTGACCACTGCCTGAACTGGATGCTCCTCCTCTTCCTCAACCTATACCACGACCTGGTGTAGCCTGTTGGCCTATCCTAGGGGGATGAATAGTAGATAAAGAACCTGCCATCGACCCTGTAGGCTGGGACATCTCACCCCTACCTCTACTCGGACAGTCTCGCATAAAGTGACCAGGATGCCCACACGAATAACAAGTATCTGAACCCAGGTGACATATCCCAGGATGCTTCATACCGCACTGAACACAAGGTGGCAAAGGTGGCCTCATCTGACCTGAATTCCCCTGGCGATAGGAACTGGATGCACCTGAACTGTGGCCTGGTCCAGTCTGAGAAAAATGATCATACCTCTACCTTTGCAATTGATATGGGGAACCACTAGTAGGGTGGGGTGATCGCCTATTAAAATGTGGCCTAACATTACCTCGTGAATCTACATAGGACCCAGTAGATCTAGCCCTCTTATTCTGATCCCTTTCTCGGCTTTGGTTATCTCCAATTTGTACTTCAAGATCCTCTGCAGTCTGAGGAATAGCCTGTATCTTAGAAATATTCATATCCTCTTGTGTGGCTGCTATTGTTAATCCCTTAATCAATTCATCCTTAAGGTTATGCACATATCGATGAACTCTAGCTCGCATCATACTCATAATATCAGGGGCGTACCTGGCTAATGAATTAAACCTGAGGCTGTACTGTCGAATACTCATATTGCCCTGCCTAAGGGATAGAAATTGATCAAGTCTGGCCTCTTGAACCTCATGTGGAAGATAGTGAGCTAGGAAGGCCTCTGAAAATTCCTCCCATTCAGCTGGGGGTGCATTTGATCCCCTAGATCGATCCCAACCCTCGAACCATAAAATGGCCACATCTCGTAACCTGAAAGATGCAAACTCCACTGCCTCCACTACTGTTGCATGCATGACTCGAAGTACTCAATAAGTCTGATCAATAAACTCCTGAGGATCCTCACGTAGCATGTAAATATAGGAGGACTTAGGCTGATTAACTCTCGAGCCCTAGAACTTTTTGAGCCACCTGACCTAGCACTCACTGATGCCCCAATTTGTTGTTGTTGTGTGGCTACCATTTGTCACGCCCCAAACCATGGGAGGCATGACCGACACCCGGAGCCCCAAAAGGCCGAGGGTGCCAAAATAGAGTGTATCTCTGTTGAACCTGCTGGGGGTCTGAGACCGACAAGGTCTCTAAGAATTACAATTTGAAACACTGAAAGCTCAATAGTAGTTAAGCAACTCAAGGCCTACAAGGCTATTATCATAGTAGATAACTAATAACAAGGCCGACAAGGCCATACCCAACACTGATGTACATATACACGTCTACAAGCCTCTAGGAGTAAGTAAAATATCTCATATCCAGGACAGGGCCCTGGACTACCCATAAGCTGTACATATACATAACCTGGTCAAAATATAAGCTAGACCTCTGACTCGTCAGCTCCAGGAAGAATGGAGCTTACCAAAATGGCTGAACTCCGCAACTCCTACTGAAGAGGTCTATCTGGGTTTCTGTCTGGACCTGCAGGCATGAATGCAGCGCCCCCAGGCAATGGGGCGTCAGTACGACAATAATGTACTGGCATGTAAGGTAGAAGCATAAAATCAAGTCGC
Organism: Jaltomata sinuosa; assembly: GCA_003996215.1. Classification (NCBI taxonomy): domain Eukaryota; kingdom Viridiplantae; phylum Streptophyta; class Magnoliopsida; order Solanales; family Solanaceae; genus Jaltomata; species Jaltomata sinuosa. Next base: position 201,655 of record QJPP01000293.1, read on the forward strand.
AAGTGGTAAATCTGAACAAGATAAAATATGAAACTTGTAAACTGTAATTGGTAAGACTCGTTAAGCTCTTTATCCTTTATTCTTTTTAGAACACAACACATGCATTAACTGACGCTGCAACTCACTATTTATAACCCACACTGAACCACAACAGCGCCTCGGCGCACCCTATATTTAATAGCCTCAATATGGCAGTAGCGCCTCGGCGCACACTATGTATATAATGGCCTCAATATGGCAGTAGCACCTTGGTGCACACTATGTGTATAATGGCCTCAATATGACAGTAGCACCTCGGTGCACACTATGTATATAATAGCCTCAATATGGCAGTAGCACCTCGGTGCACACTAACACGCAAACCACACATAATAAGTGTATTACTAGATTGACCTTCAAGCTATTCTTGTTATTTATGAAGGTTCATTTAGATAACTTCTTTAGCCTTGGCTTACTAGGTGTTGGAATCAACATACCAAACACATATAAATGGGGATTTGACTTTCTAACTTTCCTTGTATACTTTCTAAAGCTTGATTAGAGATCACAATACAAAGAAGAAACTTGACAAAAGGATAACTTACATTTCGTGCAAAAAGAATCAGATTTTTATAAGAAGGCGACTTGAATCACCATAATGTATAAATTAGTTCCTTAAGACTTGTTGAGTTACCAAATCAGCTCTCTTACAACAAAATACTCAAATTCCTTCTTTCGGAGATTTAGAGTTCTATTTCTAGATTCATGCCGATAAGGAATAAAGAAGCCTTAAATACCTCGTTCCTTCCGAAGATTGCGCTTACCACAACTTGGACTTTCCCTTATTAAGTTAATCTACAACACAAGGGTATAATGAAGCTAATATTAGCTCTTAAACCTGCTGCAACATTCCCAAAACAGTAGCTAAACATTTCCCGGGCAGATTTACGTATTTTGCATTAATTAAAGGTGTATCGTCACACCTTTCTCCCCTTATCCAATACACATCACACACACACCAACCTACTGCCTCCAATAATACAAAACACATCAAACATCCCCTACACAACCCACCATGCCGAAATACAATAGCAACACATTGAACCCACGGCTTCCGATCGTCGTCCCGTGAGTTCTTAACAACAATTCAACAACAATTGTTCATCCGAACTTCAATCCAAAAATATTATTATGGGCAGAGTACTTACCACACTTGAAGGTGTGTTTTATCCTCTTTTTATTGATGCTTTAAAGGCTTAAGTACCCCCTACACATACACCAACAAGAGAAGAAGAAATCTCTTAATTGTTACACAATTTCCATGTGTTAAATCATAAGAAAGGGCTGCCATAGTTCATGTCTTTCTTACCATAGGATATCCTAGCTGTATGTAGTATATTAATACCAAGATAACAAGTTGTTTAACTCACCTTAAGCTTCAATTAATCTTGGTCTTCTTAGAACCCTAAAGGGAGAGAAGGGCTGCCAAAAAGAAATGAGATAAGAGAGAATTTTCCAGCTTTTTTGTGTTCAACATTGATCAGCAAATGGCCTATATAAAGGGACCTTTTTGGCCTACTTTTTTTGAGTATATTTGGGCCAAAATGGGTCAAGAAACTTGGGCCAAAATTACCCTTTGCTTGGGCCTCAAAAGGGTTAAGTTTTGGGGCTGATTTTGGGCTTCTCTTGGGTCAAAAATGTGGTCAATATTGGTGGCTACCTTTTGTAGTTGTTTGGGCCAGATTTGGTTGTGCTTTGATGGGCCAAATTTAAGCTTCATTTGGGCTACCATTAGGTCTAATAATCCATGGTGTTGCTGCCCGTAATCGGCCCTCGGAACTTAGTTCGTTAGCGTAGGTAGGTGATGCACCTACTTGTCACCTAAGAGCTTAGATAAGTCGAGCAAGTACCTCACTTGTTTTATCTCATTTTCAAAACCCTCCTCCTATAATTAACTTAACACTTATATACATTTGACCATTTCAAATTCTAGGCCAAAGTACCCCTTCACAATCTCGTGCTCAAATACCTTCGTCGATATTTACTTAGTCACATAGGTTTTGAAAGGTACGGGGTGTTACATCCTTCCCCCCTTAGAATCATTCATCCTCGAATGAGGGTAATGCGTATAGAGCTCTAGTCCCTTAGGATTTCTTTGAAATTTCGGCAAAGTTTCCTTTATAATTAGGACTATCCAAAAACCTGAAACTCAGCAAAAGTCCAGCACAATGCCTCACAGGGCTATACAACTATATACAATTAAATGTAATCATTTTCACATGTTCACACCTGATCATATTTGCATAGTAGGAAGAGTATCAAGAATATAAGAATATGACTTACCTATGTACTATCTTCAAGTCATAAATAACTGGGGATGTTTTTTCCTCATTTCTTCCTCAGCTTCCCACGTCATTTCTTCAATATTATTATTTCTCCACAACACCTTTACTGAGGCTACTTCTTTGGTTCTGAGCTTCCTAACTTGACGATCTAGGATAGAAATTGGTATTTCCTTATAGGATAAGTCTTCAGAAAGTTGAACATCTTTAATAGGCATAATACGTGAAGGATCTCCAATGCACCTTCGTAGCATCGATACATGAAATACAGGATGGACTGTCTCCAATTCTATGGGTAAATCTAGCTCATATGCCACTTTTCCTGCCCTCTGAATGATCCTGTATGGTCCAATATATCTTGGACTAAGCTTTCCCTTTTTACCAAATCGCATAACGCCTTTCATAGGCGAAACCTTTAGGAAAACCCAATCACTAATATTAAATTCCAAATCCCGACGTCGCACATCTGCATATGATATCTGCCTACTCTGGGCTGTTAGTAATCTTTCTCGAATTAACTTCACCTTCTCCATTGCCTGATTAACTAGGTCTGGCCCTAATAATCCTGCTTCTCCAATTTCAAACCATCCAATTGGTGATCTACACTTTCGCCCTTATAAAGCCTCATAAGGAGCCATTTGAATGCTTGCATGGAAGCTATTATTATAAGCAAACTCAATTAGTGGCAAATGGTCATCCCAACTCCCTTTAAAATCTAGTACACAAGCTCGTAGCATATCTTCGAGTGTTTGAATAGTGCGTTCAGCTTGTCCATCTGTCTGTGGATAAAAAGCTGTACTGAGACTTATTTGAGTACCTAAGCCTCTCTGGAAAGACCTCCAGAAATTTGCTGTAAACTGAGCACCCCTATCTGAAATGATGGAAATTGGGACACCATGAAGTCGAACTATTTCACTAATATACAACTTGGCATAATCTTCAGCAGTATAAGTTGTCCTGACTGGCAAAAAGTGAGCTGATTTTGTAAGCCTATCTACAATCACCCATATGGAATCATACTTCCGATAAGTACGGGGTAAGCCTGTAATAAAGTCCATGTTGATCACCTCCCATTTCCAGGTAGGTATCACTATACTTTGAGTTAGACCTCCAGGTCTCTGGTGTTCAATTTTTACCTGTTGACAATTCGGGCATTGGGCTACAAACTCTGCAATATTTCTCTTTATATTATTCCACCACTAAATCTGTCGAAGATCATGATACATCTTCGTCGCTCCTGGATGGATTGAATAGCGGGAATAGTGAACTTCTGCCAAAATTTTCTCCCGAAGCTCCCCGACGTTAGGTACACATAGACGACCTTGATATCTCAGTACCCCATCCTCCTTAAGCTCTATTAGTGATTGCTTCTGTTGTGGAATTTCCTCCCTCAATCTCACTAATTCTGGATCATCATATTGTCTTTCCTTTACCTCTGTCACAAGTGAGGATTCCGCTGTGCTTTGAATAACAACTCCCTCATTACCTTGGTCTAGTAGTCGAACCTGCAAATTAGCTAACTGATGTAGTTCTCTTGTCATCTCAATCTTTCTATTTTCCATGTGGCTCAAGCTTCCCATGGATTTGCGGCTAAGTGCATCGGCCACTACATTGGCCTTCCCTGGATGGTACAAAATATCTACGTCATAATCCTTTAGTAACTCTAGCCGCCTTCTTTGCCTTAGGTTTAAATCCTTCTGTTTGAATAAATACTGTAGACTTTTGTGGTCCGAAAACACGTCTACATGGACTCCAAACAAGTAATGGCGCCAAATTTTCAAGGCAAATATAACTGCTGCCAATTCAAGATCGTGAGTAGGGTAATTTTGTTCGTGCTTTCTTAGTTGTCTCGAGGCGTAGGCAATAACTTTACCATGTTGCATTAAAACGCAACCCAACCCAATCCTTGAAGCATCACAATAAACAACATAACCTTCTGTGCCCTCTGGCAGAGTTAAGACAGGTGCTGAAGTAAGCCTGTCCTTCAACTCCTGAAAACTCTGCTCACATGCATCAGACCACTGGAACTTGGCAGCTTTATGAGTCAACTTTGTCAATGGTGCAGATATAGAAGAAAACCCTTCTACAAACCTTTGGTAATAACCTGCTAAGCCCAAAAAACTACGGATCTCTGTAGCATTCAAGGGCCTCGGCCAATTCTTTACTGCTTCAATCTTTTGGCCGTCAACTCTAATACCTTCGTCTGTAACTATATGGACAAGAAAAGCCACCGAAGTCAACCAAAACTCACATTTGGAGAACTTCGCATATAATTTATGATTCTGAAGTGTTTGCAATACTGCACGTAAATGATCAGCATGTTCGGCTTTGGACCGTGAGTAAATCAGGATATCGTCAATAAATACGATCACGAATAAATCTAGGAATGGCTTAAATACCCGATTCATTAGGTCCATAAAAGCTGCTGGGGCATTAGTAAGCCCAAAAGACATTACTAGAAATTCAAAGTGGCCATACCTTGTCCTAAAGGCTGTTTTTGGAACATCTACCCCTTTAACACGTAACTGGTGATACCCCGATCGCAAGTCAATCTTTGAAAAACATTTGGCGCCTTGCAACTGATCAAAAAGGTCATCAATCCTTGGAAGCGGATACTTATTCTTGATTGTAACTTTGTTCAGTTGTCGGTAATCGATACACATTCTGAAGGACCCATCCTTCTTACGAACAAAAAAAACTGGTGCGCCCCATGGCGATGTACTAGGCCTAATGAAACCTTTTTCAAGTAGATCCTTTAATTGTTCCTTTAATTCTCTTAACTCTGCAGGAGCCATTCTGTAAGGGGGAATTGATATTGGCTGAGTATCTGGGAGTAGGTCAATGGCAAACTCAATTTCCCTTTCTGGAGGGATTCCTGGAAGCTCATCCGGGAATACATCTAGAAATTGACTCACCACGGAAACCGATTGAGGAGTCACTGGTCCATCCTCTGTGCTTTGTACTCGGACTAAATGATAAATATAGCCTTTATAAATCATTTTCTGGGCTTTAAGGTAGGAAATAAACCTACCCCTTGGCGTGGCAGCATTACCTTTCCACTCCAGGATTGTTTCTTCCGAAAAATGGAATTTGACAACCTTATTTCTACAATCGATATTAGCATAACATGCAGCTAACCAGTCCATGCCCATAATGACATCGAAGTCAATCATATCTAATTCGATTAGATCAGCTGAAGTGAGATGGTCATAAATCCACACTGCACAATCTCAATAAACTCGTCTAGCTATAATAGATTCACCAACTGGCGTAGATACAACAAATGGTCTAGGCAATAACTCAGGGCCTACCCCCAACTTACCAGCAACGAGCGGGGTAACATATGAAAGAGTAGAGCCAGGATCTATAAGTGCATAAACAGAATGAGTAAAAATAGTCAATGTACCTGTAACAACATCAGGTGACGATTCTAAGTCCTGGCGACCGGCTAGAGCATAAGTGCAATTCTGACCACTGCCTGAACTGGATGCTCCTCCTCCTCCTCTACCTCTTCCACGACCTGGTGTAGCCTGTTGTCCTGTCCTTGGGGGACGAATAGTAGATGAAGAAGCTGCCATCGACCCTGTAGGATGGGATATCTCACTCCTACCTCTACTCGGACAGTCTCGCATAAAGTGACCAGGATGCCCACACGAATAACCAGTATCCGAACCCAGGCGACATATCCCAAGATGCTTCCTACCGCACTGAACACAAGGTGGCAAAGGTGGCCTCATCTGACCTGAATGCCCCTGGCGATAGGAACTGGATGCACCTGAACTGTGGCCTGGTCCAGTCTAAGAAAAACGATCATACCTCTGCCTTTGCAACTGATATGGGGCACCACTAGTAGGGTGGGGTGATCGCCTATTAAAATGTGGCCTAACATTACCTCGTGGCTCTACATAGGACCCAATAGATCTAGCCCTCTTATTCTGATCCCTTTCTCGGCTTTGGTTATCTCCAATTTGTACTTCAAGATCCTCTGCAGTCTGAGCAATAGACTGTATCTTAGAAATATTCATATCCTCTTGTGTGGCTGCTATTGTTAATCCCTTAATCAATTCATCCTTAAGACCACGCACATATCGATGAACTCTAGCTCGCATCGTACTCACAATATCGGGGGCGTACCTGGCTAATGAATTAAACCTGAGGCTGTACTGTCGAACATTCATATTGCCCTGCCTAAGGGCTAGAAATTGATCAAGTCTGGCCTCTCGAACCTCCTGTGGAAGATAGTGAGCTAGGAAGGCCTCTGAAAATTCCTCCCATTCAGCTGGGGGGGCATTTGATCCCCTAGACCGATCCCAAGCCTCGAACCATAAAATGGCCACATCTCGTAACCTGAAAGATGCAAACTCCACTGCCTCCACTACTGTTGCATGCATGACTCGAAGTACTCGATAAGTCTGATCAATAAACTCCTGAGGATCCTCACGTGGGTCAGAGCCTGTAAATTTAGGAGGACTTAGGCTGATAAACTCTCGAGCCCTAGAACTTTTTGAGCCACCTGACCTAGCACTCGTTGATGCCCCAATTTGTTGTTGTTGTGTGGCTACCATCTGGGTCAATAATCGAACAGCACTCCTGATGTCCTGGTCCTCTGCTTCAGGTGGAGGAGCTATATGTGCTGGTTCATCTCTAGCTATCTCAGATGCCACTGGAGCAGGTGGGGTCAGGGGTACTGGATCCCCTCTAGTCTCATCAGGTACTTGATAAACTGGGATCTCTGGTGTCAGGGATTCACTTTGAGCCTCAAATCTATCTAATCGGATAGGCGGGGAACGACTAGTACCTTCCCCCGTATCCATGCCAACCCGTCGGCTACTCATTTGTCTGGTCACAGGCATTTCTGTAAACAAGAAATAGAAAAACATGAATTAGACTTCAAACATCGTATGACCTCGCTCTATTGCACGATCTAGCAAATGAAAGAAGGATAACAATTCCTAAATGTCCCGTAGCCTCATGATTATAGGTATGGTGCACAACACACCCATAAACAAGACTCTACTAGACACGGCTTGTAGCCTCCCTGGGATTCGACGTGCTCTGATACCATGTTTGTCACGCCCCAAACCATGGGAGGCATGACCGACACCCGGAGCCCCAAAAGGCCGAGGGTGCCAAAATAGAGTGTATTTTTGTTGAACCTGCTGGGGGTCTGAGACCGACAAGGTCTCTAAGAATTACAATTGGAAACACTGAAAGCTCAATAGTAGTTAAGCAACTCAAGGCCGACAAGGCTATTATCATAGTAGATAACTAATAACAAGGCCGACAAGGCCATACCCAACACTGATGTACATATACACGTCTACAAGCCTCTAGGAGTAAGTAAAATATCTCATATCCAGGACAGGGCCCCGGACTACCCATAAGCTGTACATATACATAACCTGGTCAAAATATAAGCTAGACCTCTGACTCGTCAGCTCTAGGAAGAATGGAGCTTACCAAAATGGCTGAACTCCGCAACTCCTACTGAAGAGGTCTATCTGGGTTTCTGTCTGGACCTGCAGGCATGAATGCAGCGCCCCCAGGCAATGGGGCGTCAATACGACAATAATGTACTGGCATGTAAGGTAGAAGCATAAAAGCAAGTCGCAAGTAGTAAATCTGAACAAGATAAAATATGAAACTTGTAAACTGTAATTGGTTAGACTCATTCAGCTATTTCTCCTTTATTCTTTTTAGAACACAACACATGCATTAACTCACGCTGCAACTCACTCTTTATAACCCACACTGAACCACAATAGCGCCTCGGCGCACCCTATATTTAATAGCCTCAATATGGCAGTAGCGCCTCGGCGCACACTATGTATATAATGGCCTCAAAATGGCAGTAGCACCTCGGTGCACACTATGTGTATAATGGCCTCAATATGGCAGTAGCACCTCGGTGCACACTATGTATATAATAGCCTCAATATGGCAGTAGCACCTCGGTGCACACTAACACGCAAACCACGCATAATAAGTGTATTACTAGATTGACTTTCAAAGCTATTCTTGTTATTTATGAAGGTTCATTTAGATAACTTCTTTAGCCTTGGCTTACCAGGTGTTGGAATCAACATACCAAACACATATAAATGGGGATTTGACTTTCTAACTTTCATTGTATACTTTCTAAAGCTTGATTAGAGATCACAATACAAAGAAGAAACTTGGCAAAAGGATAACTTACATTTCGTGCAAAAAGAATCAGATTTTTATAAGAAGGCGACTTGAATCACCATAATGTATAAATTAGTTCCTTAAGACTTGTTGAGTTACCAAATCAGCTCTCTTACAACCAACTACTCAACCTCCTTTTTTCGGAATTTTAGAGTTCTATTTCTAGATTCATGTCGATAAGGAATAAAGAAGCCTTAACATACCTCGTTCCTTCCGAAGATTGCGCTTACCACAACTTGGACTTTCCTTTATTAAGTTAATCTACAACACAAGGGTATAATGAAGCTAATATTAGCTCTTAAACCTGATGCAACCTTTCCAAAATAGTAGCTAAACATTTCCCGGGAAGATTTACGTATTTTGCATTAATTAAAGGTGTATCGTCACACCTTTCTCCCCTTATCCAATACACATCACACACACACCAACCTACTGCCTCCAATAATACAAAACACATCAACCATCCCCTACACAACCCACCATGCCGAAATACAATAGCAACACATTGAACTCACGGCTTCCGATCGCCGTCCCGTGAGTTCTTAACAACAATTCAACAACAATTGTTCATCCGAACTTCAATCCAAAAATATTATTATGGGCAGAGTACTTACCACACTTGAAGGTGTGTTTTTATCCTCTTTTTTATTGATGCTTTAAAAGCTTAAGTACCCCCTACACATACACCAACAAGAGAAGAAGAAATCTCTTAATTGTTACACAATTTCCATGTGTTAAATCATAAGAAAGGGCTGCCATAGTTCATGTCTTTCTTACCATAGGATATCCTAGCTATATGTAGTATATTAATACCAAGATAACAAGTTGTTTGACTCACCTTAAGCTTCAATTAATCTTGGTCTTCTTAGAACCCTAAAGGGAGAGAAGGGCTGCCAAAAGAAATGAGATAAGAGAGAATTTTCCAGCTTTTTGTGTTCAACATTGATCAGCAAATGGCCTATATAAAGGGACCTTTTTGGCCGACTTTTTTGAGTATATTTGGGCCAAAATGGGTCAAGAAACTTGGGCCAAAATTACCCTTTGCTTGGGCCTCAAAAGGGTTAAGTTTTGGGGCTGATTTGGGCTTCTCTTGGGTCAAAATGTGGTCAATATTGGTGGCTACCTTTTGTAGTTGTTTGGGCCAGATTTGGTTGTGCTTTGATGGGCCAACTTTAAGCTTCATTTGGGCCACCATTAGGTCTAATAATCCATGGTGTTGCTGCCCGTAATCGGCCCTCGGAACTTAGTTCGTTAGCGTAGGTAGGTGATGCACCTACTTGTCACCTAAGAGCTTAGATAAGTCGAGCCAGTACCTCACTTGTTTTATCTCATTTTCAAAACCCTCCTCCTTATAATTTAACTTAACACTTATATACATTTGACCATTTCAAATTCTAGGCCAAAGTACCCCTTCACAATCTCGAGCTCAAATACCTTCGTCGATATTTACTTAGTCACATAGGTTTTGAAAGGTACGGGGTGTTATATCTATGAGGAAGTTCCCATGGAGATCCTTGATCGTCAGATTCAGAGGTTGAGAAACAAAGAAATCGCTTTGGTAAAGGTCTTTTGGAGAAATCAGCTAGTTGAGGGAGCTACTTTGGAAGCGGAAGTAGCCATGAAAGCCAAGTACCCTCATCTCTTTCCTTCTGACTCAGTTTCAGCTTGAGGTATTAATTTCCTCCTTAGTATGTCCCTCCGATTCTATCCCGTTGGTTTTCTTCATGATCCTAGCATGCATTCATGTTTTCCGAAGTTAGTTCAATTATGTTTTAAGTTGAAAAGCTTAGTTTTCATTTTATCCTTGAGTTTCTATGTTTTGTTATTTGGTTGGGTTGTTTTCTCTCCAGTTTTCCTTGCTTAGCCTTCATTCGAGGATGAATAATCCCAAAGGGGACATATTGTAACACCCCAGAATTTAATTCAGCTTTTAAATTTATAAATTCTGAAAATTTTGAAACTTCCAGGGATCACGAGTCAAGTCCACGAGTTGTGGATAGAACCACAAGTCGTGGAAGTGACCCATGAAACCAGTCCTACAGATCATCCTCAGGTCTGAGAACCATGAGTCAGGTTCATGATTCGTGGATGGTTCCATGACTCGTGGAACCAACTCGTGGAACTCAGACTGAGGGTTACCAGTCTTCCTAGGAACCACAAGTGGGTTCCATGATCCGTAGAAGTTTATATGGGTTGTCGTGTTAACTCGTGGAAAGTTATCTGCAGCTTGAATTTTGGCTCAGAAACCACAACTCTAATCCACGAACCATGGTTGCTTCTACAGCTCGTGGAAAGGACCCGTGGAATTTGAAGCCGAGCTTTTTAACAGCTTTTTTTAATTAAATCCCAGGGGTATTTCTATAATTATCCACAATTTAAACTCTTAAGTGAGGTGTTTTTGGCCACTTTTAGTAGGGTTTCTACTCTTATTAGCCTTAGTTTTTCATTTTTCCTCATTCATTTACCAAAAGAGGAAAAGAACACCTTCAAGCTCCTAGTCTCAAGCTCCAAGTTCAAGCCTCCATTTCTTTTCATCTTAAGATCAAGCAAGCTTCAATAAGGTATGTGGGTATTTAATGAGGGATTTCTTTCACCCTTATGCCCAAAACTCCATGTTTTACTTTGATTTATAAAATTGTAAAATTAGAGTTCTTACCCAATTTGGGAAAAACTTATGAATTCGGTTTTAAAGCATCAATTCATGGTTTCTCATTACTTATCTATGATTTATTTGAGATTCCTTAATTGATTTCAAAAGCTCATGCATTAAAGATGATTTCTAGCATGATTCCATTGAATTGCATATTTTTAAGTAAAAATTGGCATGTTTAGATAACAAGACCTTATGTATTTATGAAAATGCATGCCTAATTCTTCAAGTTATGAATTTAAAATGAAAAGTATGTTTTGTAATTATGGCTATGCTAAGTTTTAGGACTTATGATTTTGAATTGCATGACATTAGATATGTCTTTATGCTTTTCAAACAGATTTTGGCATTAGATATATCACAAGTATGAATTGAGCTATATGTATATTTTGGGAGTCGTATTTAGCATCAAGTTGGACTGGGATTTAGCATACCCTTAAGTCCCAGAACTACGTTGCCACCGTAGGTTTTTCTCTGTGGCTTATGACAAGATCTTGATAGAGAAGGTTCTAACCTTGTCCGATTAGGACAACCTTTTTTGGTGTGGGTGTATGACACTAGACTCTATGTAGCTCATCATGGTTTATGTTGGTTAAGAGAAACTTCCGTATGAATATTTTTTAAGTCTTACGTTATGTTATCTCCTACTTGATACTTAAATTATGATATTTCTTATGACTTCTCTTTTATGCATGATCTCAGTTTCAATTATGTTTCAAGCATGTTTTACCTTATTTATGCATATCTCACATACTCGGTACATCCTATAGTACTGACGCATATTCTCGCGCTGCATTCTTTGATGATACAGATACATGTTCCTTCCCTCAGACTAGTGGCTAGACATCACCGGAGACCCAGTTTCTATTGGTGAGTCCTCATTATCCGAGGGCTAGTGTTAGACCTATCTCTTTCATGTTCTTTCTTTGGATTTCTGAGTTAGTTGGGGTATTGTCCCATCAACTCTTTATGACAGTTTAGAGGCTTCCAGACATAGATAGTATTCGGGTCTCTCTTTCAGATTATGTTTCATCTTGACTTTATCATTTATGGATTGGGTTGCCTACCTTTCTATTTATGCTTCCGCTATGTTTTCTTATGAATATCTGAGTATGCTATGACCAAGGGTTAACTTGGGGCACTTGTGGTCCTGGGTCCCGTGTTACGCCTAGGGGGTAGTCTCGGAGCGTGACAATAATTCTTTTGGAAAATCGCAAGAGATTTTGAATTTTTTTATCTGAATTATAAGAGGAGGATATTCACAAGAAATCATCCCAGAGATTTATCCTGTCAATAGTTCATGTATATTCTCAGGGCTCTCATTAGTTTATTCGATTGAATATGAGTTCATTCAAAAGAAATTTCTTGAGTTCACGAATAATCAAATTAACTATTGAATTTAAATGAATAAATAAATCTTTGAAGAAAATCCTGAATAAAAATCGGAGCTAATCATTGAAATCTTGCATGTCGTGTCATCTACTATTGTTTATCTTATTGATAAATACATGTTATATCTCAGTTAGTGTTTTCCATTTATCCTTTGTCATTATTTTAAGCACTTCAATACAAACATTATCTACCTAAATAGTATGGAACAAGCTTCGTTATTTGCACCAATACCTATAGAGTGATAATCTTTCTTCTTTTTTTTATGACTAACGAAATGCTTATTTAAAGTTGTGTTTTGCGTCTCATCAATTTTACTGAATACTTGCTAGGAAAATGACTTAGCATGTTTTGTTTTTTTTTTTGAAATATAAATTCTGATCTCTCATGATTTTTTAATATTGTAGTGATCACTAAGCCAAACTTAGTACTACATATATATGGGAAAGTTTGAGGAGCTTCTCGTTGTCCTCCTTGTCGTCCATAAGGGTATTTCTGTCATTTCTTTGCAACTCTGATCAATTCACTGATGTGTTAGGTTGTATTTTATGCTTCAGGAGTGGATATTTTCCATTAAATATCTCAACTAACCTTTATTGTGAAGTACCAGATAGCTATAGATTTTTTCTAGAGTAATTTTCCCCCCTGGTTCTTCAATTTATTTCATAGTTTTTCCTCATACATCTTAGTAAATATAGCCAAGTGTAAGGACTTTAAAAATGCCTGAAAAGTCTATGATGTCATCTCAAAGGAAAATGTGTTCATTGTGGGCCTGATTTTCTGCGACTATTCCATTTTCTTAGCATGTTCTCTTCTTTCCATGCTCTTTCAATATCTCTTTTTCTCAAACATTATGTATTTATACAAAAACTCTTACCATTTTCTACCATCTAATCATTTTCAATTAATACTTAGGGAGGTCGGACATTTTTCATTAAATATCTAAATATTTTAGTTTTTAATTAATACTTATGACTAACAAATTATGATATTTCTTTTATAACAAAAAAATATATTGTACTTCAATACTTTGGAACGTATTACAAATTTTACATACATTTATAAGGGGTGGTCTTGAATTTTTAATGTTGCTTAATAATTATTTTTGAATTTGAGGAGCTTTTGGTCGTCCTGTTTGTTGATTGAAAAAGCTCATCCCTTTACATTTTCATTGGTTGCTACTTGCTACATAAATAGTTGTTTTATAAAATTTTAACTTGACTTTACTATTTTATTTTTTTATATTGCAATTAATTATAGGGATCAAAAAGGTTTAATGGACACGTGCTATCCATTTGTCGATAAGCTTTGCCACGTAAAAGTAAAATTTGATATTCTATATCAAAATTTAGATGTTCAAAAAACTATACAAAAAGTACTGTAAATTATAATTTTTTCCATATCAATATGATAAAAAAAAATAACATTTTAAATGTTAGTCTAAGTTTATATCGTTTGACTCTTAAAAAGAAAACTATGACAACTAAAAAAGAACGGAGGGAGTAATATATTTTGATTATTGAGATATCAATAATTAAAATTCAAACCTGACTTAAAAAGAAAACTATGACAACTAAAAAAAACAGAGGGAATAATATATTTTGATTATTAAGATATAAATAATTAAAATTCAAACCTAATTTTTTTTTATTGAATATAAAACGTGAGACATAAATATAAAAAAAGAATTTGTTCAACTTTCAAATATAATTTATAAATTTATTCTTACTATTAAGTATTGGACCCGTACTTAGCACGGACTATCCTTTACTAGTAGTACTACATGTCAATCTTTTCCTAGTTACTTTAGGGGGAAAACATATATATACAATATAAAATTCTTTATTATAAGTCATACCATAATTTGTTAGTTTTCAATTCATATCAATAGTTTTTTTAACAAATTATATCAAAACAGTAAAAAAAAGATTAAAGTATCTTAATAAAAATGAAAACTACAATGAATTTAATACACATATCCATATTTTAATAAATTAGAACTAATTTTAAAACTATCCCTAAAAAATAGTTGGTGGTTAAATAGGGATATCAATCATCCCCGTATCTCTCCAACAATTTATTCTTTTTTTTTTACTCTTTCAGAATTCAAATAGATTTTCTCCCAAAGTACTCAGATAAATAAAATTCATTGTCAATTAGCAGATTTTTCTTAAATATTCAATTGATACCAAATCTAATACCATATTCAAACAAAAAATATTTTAATAGAAAATATATATAGATTATAATTTAGTGTATGGAAAGAATATAAAAATTGATTTTAACAAAATATGTAATATATTTCATTCATACCAGATTTAATACCATATTCACACACAAAATTATTAATAAGAAATGTACTTGGACTATCATTAATTGTATGAAAAATGTATAAAAAGTAATTTAAATAGAATATAAATTAATATTATGTTGATACCAAATTTGAAACCATATTCCTTGGTGACAATAATTAAGGTAAGACAATTAAGAGAGAGAAATAAGAGATTTTTTCTCCATTTAAAATAATTGGTGATATTTTTTTGCCCACTTATCTCTTTTCTAATAAATATTCTAACCATTAATTAAGTAAAATTAATTTTTTTTCTCTCATTAAAAATTAAAAAAAAAAATTAAAAAAAAATACAGTAAAAATATAACATTTTATCTAAACTGGTATGACTTGTAATTAAAAGCTTGATTTTGTAAATAGGAAAAGGTATATGTATAACTTATAATTTAAAGTCTTAAAACGATATGTGGTGTCATTTTTACTTTACCTCAGGATTAAAATTAAAATTAAAACATGCTAACTAATTAAGACATTAAACTGTAAAAATATCTAAATAAGCAAATCATTGAGACAAAAAGAATAGGCTCCTCAACAACCCCACCTCCATATATAAATTAGCAGCAAGGAAAAAAATGTAAAAATAGGTAAAAAATAAAATCACATCTAAATACACTAAGACTAGTTTTGTTAATCAATATGACAAACAAAATTAGCAACAAGGGAAAATTCATTACATTATAAATTTTCTTATTTTATAATACTATGGTTGTTGCGTCTTTATCTAAAACTTTTAATTTAAATTGTGTAAAATGGCACGTTAAGTTGCTTAAAATGACTTATAATGTGCGTGTGATTTAAATTAGTGAGAAAATTTCACTACAATTTAACCAAATTGTTCATAAATTCAATTTCATAATTGTTGCATAACTATAGTTAAGAACTAAATTTGATGAAATATGCCCTTAATATATGTGTAGGTCCAAATATGTCTTATTAGTCTTCTGTTAATTAAGGACATTTTTGGCTCAATTAAGTAACGGCAAGGGAATGATTAGACCAAACTATTAACAGAGGACAAATGTTGTAAATGTTGCATAATTTAAGAGCATTTTTTATACTTTTCCGTTCAATATATTCACAGGTAAAAGGAAAAAAAAAATTAACTGCTGATGGCATTTTACATTGGCTGCAGCCTACAGGTTATAATGGTGCAAATATGACCTCTATCAAAGGAGATAAGAGATGTCAGAAGCAAATTTACATTGGCTACAGCCTACAGGTTATAATGGTGCAAATATGACCTCAATCAAAGGAGATAACTGAAGGTACGTATAGAATATAGATATTCAACAAAGTTATGTAGCTAATAACTGGTTGTTGAGAGTAGTAGGCAATAAGAAAGCATAATGTGCTCGAACTTACACATTATTCATATTCTAGTAAACAATGAACATTAAATCCATATAGATTCCAGGTTCGGAAGTGTCGGTCAAGGCACCCGACACTCGGCAATGTTCCAGATCTCTTTGGCATATTGAGAAATTGTACGGTCACTACTAAATTTGCCACTCCCACAAGTGCTCAGTATAGACATCTTTATCCATCTTTGCCTGTCCCTGTCAGAGTAAAGGACCCAAAACCTCATTATTCATGTTACCACATATTTTACAATGAATTGAGAGTTTCCTACCAAGACTTCTGATAGACGACCTAAATACTCCCTCTAATAAGTAAAATCATTCATACCAACTTAGGTAGGCATCAAACTATGTATAATAAGAATTGAAATCATTCATCATCAGTGTGGAATGTCAATCTTTGTATAATACTCGAGCAATCATCATGGATTTTCATGAGGCAACCAATAATGTCAGAACAAACTCAAAATATCACCAGAAATGAGCCTTGGGATATTTGTAGCAATGTCAAAGGGGAACTTCAAAACTACTGGAAGAAATTATTGTTTTATTTTCAATTTTTTCCCCTTTTTAAACGGCTTCTTTGCTCTGACCGGATTTAAATGAATGAAAGCAGTACATGAATATGAAGTTTACTTCATAAAAAGGCAAGCACCAGGAGGGCAATTCAGTTCCATAAAAGAATAATTTTAAGCAGTGATATTTTGTTGGAACCAAACAGTAGAAGTTAGTAAAAGTAGAATATCTTACTTGTAAGCTTCATCTACCCTTGCCTGAGCATCCATGTAGCTCGGAAAATCATGACCAACAAGAAAATAGTCGCCACGACCATAGCCCGAGTTCCCTTCTAGTGATTCAAGGAGGGGATTATAATCATAGGTCCCAAATGCTCCAGACCTTATAAATTGCTTCGCCTCTTCAAACCGAGGATCAGGTTTGAACTGCATAATTAGGATGAGAAAACAAGTTACTGGCACTAGTTTGTCTGATGGGAATATAACAAATGAGTGTATAGTCTACATGGGGTAATATAGTATTTCAACTGCAGTAAGCTAATCTAATACACAACAGAATTGACATTCCTCCTATGTATTTTGGGCCGGTCCAAACAGAAGATACTTCCATGAGGAAAAACTTTGACTAGTACTGTTCCGTGCGACTTAATTTGAGGACTTTCACGGTTTCTATCATGAGAGGAAGTCAATCATATCATTACAAATTTCTTTCACCTACTGATTTTTCTAGTCAATCTAGGACTGAAACTGAGAGGACATACTGTCAAAGTAACCTATTACTCCCTCCTTCCTAATTTATGTGGAAAACTTTCCTTTTTAGTATGTCCCTAATAGAATCTACCTTTCTAACAATTCAACTTTAAAATTCCCATTTTATCCTAAATGAGATGATTTATAGCCACACAAATATCTTAGGCTTATATTCGATCACAAGTTTCAAAAGTCTTTCTTTATTTCTTAAATTCCATGTTCAGTCGGAGGGAGTATTAATAACAAAGATCTCTACAAAAATTGAGAAAAACATTATCCGTTACCGCACATTAAATCTTGGTACATGTCTAAGTGAGTAGGCTAATCTGCTGATGAGTTATAAATTAGCAGCACGCAATGAAAATAAGATACTGCAAATGCTAAAAGATCTAAACCAGAAATATGGCTGACTAATCAACTTTCACTGTAGAGTAAATACTATATCTGTAGAACAATACCAGTCCATTCTCTCGTTCTTTGCGCAGTTGAGGAACTTCATCAGCTGTTGCACCAAAAAGAAAGAAGTTATCTTCTCCAATTTCCTCCCTGATTTCCACATTGGCCCCATCTAGTGTCCCTACAATAAGGCATCCATTAAGTGCAAATTTCATGTTGCTTGTTCCACTTGCTTCCATGCCTGCAGTACTGATGTGTTGTGATAGCTCACTTCCCGGAATAAGCATCTCTGCCACAGATACATTGTAGTTGGGAACAAATACCACCTGGAAAAAACAGTCAACCTCCTATTAGGCCAAAGAAAACGGACTGACATAATGACAGTCAGACAGTGACAAATGCATGCTAATACTGCCAAAAATTACACTGAAATTAGAGGACAACATCCGCACTTCAGCGTGAATCATAAAGATGTGACTGTGCATCAAATTAAAACAAGTTTTGTTTGGTTTAATCTTATTCCACACTAGATCTTTGAAAAGAGAAAGCATCGGAGAAATACTATATTGAAGTATCACTTATAGCTGAAAATAGGAGACTACAAGAAAGTAGGACTTGTAGTATTAATTTATTTTTCTTTTAATGTCTGCAATTAAAATCCTCGCACCCTTTCAGATTCTCTCGTTCCTCCTCTTCCCCCAAACATATACAGAAGTCCAAATATTCATGCTCCACAAATATGACAATTTAATTTGACGTGCTGGTTAAATATCCACCAGAACTTACCTTTCGTATAGCAAATAAGTAATGAAAAAACCAATTCTATTCTAATTAGTTAGTGCTTCAACAGTTTATATGTATCCAGCCCCTGATCATGACCATTATAACTTCTAAACAGAAGTTGTTACATATATGAAGAAAAAAACGTTTTCTAAACTAATACTCGGCTGGGTAACAGAATTAAATAAGGGAAAAGGGCCAACATTAATCCTCTACTTTGGTATATAGTTCACGTCTACCCTCCGTTTCACTTTGCGTCCAAATATTCCCTTGCCGTCAACAAAGTAGACATATTCACCCCCAACCCTAACGGAGGTCCACGTGGCATGGGAAACAGCACTTAAAATTGCCAACTGAATTAAAATATCCCATTTTTTAACTGACCCCCTTTTTATTTGACCCATATATTTCCCTGACCCATCTTCTTATTTGTTAAGCAATGAGACTGCTACTACTGTACACAGATCTTCATTAACTTAATGGCAATTTATACCAGCAACTGGGCAATCCAGCATTAGTAATCATATGAGCCAATTTGCGACATATTCAAGAACAACGAAGCTGGAAAGATTGTGCTGACAATCTAGAACCCAATTGAACCCAAGGTCTAATACTGCAAAGGTTTTCTATAAACAACTTATAAGGTACGGCATTAAATTGACTTACTAGCCCAAGACTAAACAGGTATCCTTTTTCAATCAAAACATACCACAAATTTGTGGTCACGTGGCAGCAACTGGCCAATCCAGCATTAGTAATCATATGAGCCAATTCGCAGCATATTCAAGAACAATAAAGCTGGAAAGATTGTGCTGACAATGTAGAACACTTCTAGCAAGAAGAAGGGGGTTACCGACACAATATAAGGAAATCAGCAATTGGAGATAACAAATTTGTTGAGTTGTAATAATCTAAATCTTCATTCAAGATCTTATGGTGTTTTAATGATTGACAAGTTTCCAGCTTCATCAGTTCCTTTTGGAGATTTGCTAAGGACCTAGTTCTTGTACTTCTTTGTCCATCTAAATATGCTGAGAGAACTTGTTCCTTCAGACAAGAACTGAAGACTGTTTTGTCTATGCAAGAAGAGAAGAAGCAATTCAACACGCACAAAAGAAAACCTTGGAGAATTGTAATTAGCCTTAATTCATTCTACAAGGAACTGGAGTTCAACTGTTCAAGACATGGAATGTTACCATAACTGAACAAAAGGAATTAGCTTAGAATTAAGAGAAGTTTGACCGACTCCAAACCAAGTCAAAC
Source organism: Jaltomata sinuosa (assembly GCA_003996215.1). NCBI lineage: Eukaryota > Viridiplantae > Streptophyta > Magnoliopsida > Solanales > Solanaceae > Jaltomata > Jaltomata sinuosa. The sequence goes on from QJPP01000293.1 coordinate 221,613, forward strand.
AAAGATTGGATTTGTGGAAATTTTTGAACCAATTCTTGGTTGAATTTGGAGAAACATGAATTGCTTTAATGCTTTATAGGCTGGCCATCACAGAAGTGAGACTACACATGATCTATATGAGAGAGTCTTGAAGAGAAGAGTCAACTGCTACAACAAAGAACCTGTTCTTATCACGTATTATCATTACTGTTCTGAGTTGTAATAGTCAGATTCTTGTGGTTCCAAACCATATGTTCTTACATTCCTAGTGATTTGTGTAAGTATTGGTTTTGTATTGAATTGTAAAGCAACTTCTTAGACTGGGTAGTCTTTGAAGAGTTGGAGAGTTACCAACAATTAAGGAGAATTTTTGAGGATTAGGGCAGGGGTTGTTAGAGTCAGTTCCTTAGGTGTACAAAGGAGTTGTAACCTTAAAAGTTGCTCGTGTTATAGTGGAGAATTTGGAGTAATCCTATTGGAGATAGGTCGTGATTTTTGCCTCCCTTGAGCAAGTTTTCCACATAAAAAACCTTGTGTTGATTTACTTTTCCGCACTTCATCTTCTTGCATCATTGCTGAACGGACCTGGTTCTTTCGGGCAGTAGGTCGCAGTAGAAATAACAATTGGTATTATTAGAGCAGGTTCTTTCAAAAAGGGTTAACACCTTGAAAGAATAAAGATGGTTGCACCTGCAAGAGTATAAGAAGGACAATCAAGCACAATGCTTCAATGATGGCAGGTGGAAAGCAAGAAAGCAAGAATTCAACACCAGAGAAGACAAGAAGCTATGGGATAATGTCCAAAAGAGTCCAAAGATCCCCATGACTGCTCACGGTAGAAGAAGGATTCCCAAAGAAAAAGGACCAAACTCTGATGAAGAAGAACTAGGGCCCTTGAATAAAGAAAAAACCCCAACCTACAAAGCAACAGACAGGGGGGACTCAAATATATGTCATAAGTGGAAGGGTCATGACTCATGAACACTCTGCAGGAGACTCCCCTGAAGAAGAAACTGAGTTAAGAAGAAACCTAGTTGAGAAGGAAAGCAGGGAACAGGTCCCTAAAAGCATAATAACTACCAGAAGTTTAGTTCCAGCTACCAGAAAAGCGCCAGCAGGCATGGAAGAATCCTAAGGGGATGAGAGGATGATGAAGACGAAGATCAGTCCCTAATGGCCATGGAGGACTCTGACTCAAGAGAGAACCTGACATTTATGGTCACTCCTGACTCAAACTCTGAAGAAAATGATGCAAACCCAAAGGAGAAAAATAAGCAACAGCATGTGGTATGTAGTCCAGATATATGACAGGAGACAAAAGAAACTCTCTCACTAGAGGATGTGTAGGATTTGGTGATGGAAAAAAGGCAGATATAATAGGAAATGAAAAATTGGAAGATTTCACTCCCATGCAATTGAAAACGTGTACTATGTCAAAGGCCTAAACCATAATCCACTGAGTGTGTCTCGATGTGTGACAAAGGTAACCAAATCCTCTTTTCTTCAGTAGACTGCACTATGACAAACTCAAAGACAAGGAAACTGGTCCTCGGGGGAGAAGACACAAAAATGTCTACACAACAGATATCATGGGTCCATCCCAAAATCTAGATATAAGTCTCCGTGCACATGGAACAGACTCATTACTATGGCACAAAAGCCTTGTACATGCAAGTTTCTCACTACTCAATAACACTTCTATAATACGACACTGTAAAGATAAAGATAAGGTGTGTCCTTGAAACTTCGGTCATAGGATGGGGATACTTATGCCTTTTCCCTTCTTTTTTCCTCCCTAAAAGGAACATATTTTCTGGATTTTTTTACCATCTTTCTTGTGTGTTGAGTTGGGATGGTCTTTCATTGCTATCTATCTAAATAAGAAAGAGACGGGTCAGGGATCGGAAATGGGAATGGGTCAAATAAAAAAGGGGTCAATTAAAAAATAGGGTATTTTAATCCCGTTGGCAATTTTAAGTGTTGGGTCCCATGCCACGAGACCTCCGTCAGGGTTGGAGGTGAATATGTCTACTTTGTTGACGGCAAGGGCATATTTGGACGCAAAGTGACATCCTTAGGGGTGGCAAAATCAAACTCAACCCGCTTAACCCATTCAAGTTTGGGCGGGTTATTGATCCGTCCATTTATTAGCTCAACCCATTTCAGCCCAGTGTTTAGGGAAGCGTGAAGCGAAAAAAAGCGACAAGGTCCTGCTTCATGCTTTAAGCGAAGCGCTCGCTTCATTGATGTGAAATGCAATTTAAAAGGAAAAAGACCAAAATAAATAGAGACAATATATAAGCAAAAGATCATATTAAAAACTAATAAAAGGTTCCCCTTTAGTTGTCTTGTAACAAAAAAGACATACAATTGTTGTTCTATTGGTCTCACTAGCTTTTTTCCCCATATTTTCATTCCGGGTCAGCCATTTTTAATCGCAGTTAAGATTTAAGAAAAATAATCAACATTATAATTTTATCACTAATAAGAAAAAAATCAACATTTTTAATCATTGTTAAGAAACAAAAAATCAGCAACATTTTAGTCACTGTTAAGAAACAAAACAATTCAACAACATATATTTTAATCACTGTTAAGAAAAAATAAATTCAGCAACATATATTTTAATCATCATTAAGAAAGGAAAATGAGCAACATATAACTTAAACAATGTTAAGAAAAAAAATTAAGCAACATATAACTTGAAAAAACAAAGGTAAACAGGACAGAGGAAAACATAGTAAAAAAGAAAGTAAAACCCTAGGTAGCAGCGCCACTGCATCAGGAAGAAGAAGAAAGAAAAGAGAAAAAGTACCTAAAGGAAGAGTAAGTTGAAACCCTAGCTATTCTAATTTCTGAAGGACCATGTAAGTCACGACTCTTTTTATTCTTTAAAATTGATCACTTATTAATTAAAAAAATAAAAGCGCTCGCTTTTCTCGCTTCGCCGGTTCTGGTCGCTTCGCGCTTCAAGCCCAGAAGCGACCGCTTCTTTTCACATGCCTCGCTTCAGCTAGTGAAGCGCTAAACCCTCGCTTCGCTTCGCTTCACCGCTTTAAGCGCTGAAGCGCTCGCTTTCCAGAACACTGTTTCAGCCCATTAAGAATTGGGTTGATATGTAGCCCAAATTGACTCGTGAAAAATATAGTCGAAATATTTTTAAGGACTTTTTTTATTTGATGTGTTATATTAGCCATAATAAAGAAAAATAATAATTTTATTAAGTATTAAAAATTTATAAAAGTACAAATAAAGCAATTAAAACTTAATAAGAATTGTGCGGGTTGGATTATGACCTGCATTTCAGCCGATTTCAACCCAACCCGTTTCATCCCAAGTAGCTTTTGGGCGGGTCAATAACCCGCCCATTTATTGACGCAACCCATTTTGACCCACCCAAATTCAGGCCAACCCGCCCATTTGACACCTCTAGACATGGAGGATAGATGTGAACTATATACCAAAGTACAAACAACAAACAATAACATACCCAGTGTATTCCCACAAAGTGGGTCTGGGGAGGGTATAATGTACGCAGAATGTACCTTTACCTCAGAGGTGAAGTAAAGACGTTGTTTCCAATAGACCCTCGGTGTAACACCCCAAGCTTTCGAGCTAAGATTCCAATCGTTTTTCGCGCGTAATTAGACCTGAACCCGAAAGATTATATTGTACCTAGGTGTTAAGGTCAAGTACTATGTGTGGGAAGAGTGTTGGATGTCAATTAAGGTCCTAAGGAACCTCTAGCACAAAGCTAAGTTGAAAGGCTCTCTACCGATTAAATTTTCATATAAGTTCATTCAAGGGTCAACTTCAAACAATCATTCCTCCCATTATACGAAGAGTTACATGGCCCATGACCCACCAAATTAAAGGTTTTCGAGTTTTCTTTCCAGCGCCGCCACCCACTCGTCAATCAGAGTCTCGAGTAAAAAGTTATGCATGTTTTATTGAGCATCTATCAGTCTGGCGCGTTGACTGGCGTGGGACACCAGCCCCAAAACTTCAAAACGGGGAAAAAAATGAGACTTGTGGCGCTCTGAGTGGTGCGGTGCCCCAGGGCTTGTCTGACGGAAATTTTTCTTATTTTTCTTTTCTCATTCGTGGAGGGGTGTTTTCGTCATTTTCTAAACCCCTAACCCCAACCTACGACTTTTAACCTCCCCATAGCCTTATACACCAGATTCCCTCAGAAAGAATTCAGTGCATCTCCTCTCTATTTCCCCATTTCTTCAAAGAGCGATTCTTGAAGAAATTCTAGGGGTTCCAAGTAAGGGCTTTCCAAATCCTTCTTCTCCAAGGTATGTTGAACAATCCCCTTCCAAACAAAAGCTATAAATTGCTAGTTTCTTACTTCGTATGTATATGTGTATGAATGGAGGGCTAGGGTTAAGAACGGTTTTTCGAAAGAAAACAAAAGATTTATTCTTGTGAAACCTTTTCTATGAAGTTATTTATGTTTATTATTTGAACTTGGATTTAGAGTTGTCATTTGATTTATGAAACCTCCGTTTTGCTAAATTGCAATTGGGGATATGTTGGGCGTCAAGAATTCATGTTTTCTTTTACAACTCAGTTGCTTTCTAAATGTTTTGGGTGAAAGGAGGGAACTACCCCGTCCCTTGGTTTTGTAAAAACGATGAACGTATTGTGACTCTTAAACTTTTAATGGATTTCAAATGTGTTTATGAGCAGTCTTCAAAATGATGGGGCTAATGAGTTAACATGTTGTATGAAAATGTTTTGGCATGATATGTTTGGCTTGCAAGTCTTGATATGACGATACCAAATTAATGATTGCCCTATGGAAGACGTGATTTATGACTAATGATTAAATGTTCGTGAAAATGTAATAATATGGGCTTAAAGAGAATTAGGTAGTTCACCAAGAAGGTGTAAGTCCTCGTGACCCACTGCCCGAAACCTATGTTTTGCCGACATAGGTATGGTTCGCTCATTAATTGAACGACCTTATGATTTCCCTCTATGAGGATGATATGATGGCCTATAAAATGTTTATCCTAATTCATGTGGCAAACATGGACTAGGGCTTTGCCGACCGGGTGGAATACCAGACCCACATAGCCCTTGGTGCAAATGGTCAGTGATACTACCTAGTTCAGAACTAAAACACATAATGTTTATTTCTTGATTTTGAGTCACTAGTCACCTTCCATTCTCATGTTTCATGTTTCAGTTATATGTTTTGTTTTATAAAATGTATTGTCCCTTCCCTTGGGTTGCATACCAGTACTCGTCGTACTGACCATCCCCGGACGCTACATCGTTTCATGATGTAGGTTGGGAGACGCATTCTTGTAGTTCTGTGCAGCACTAGGATTGTTCAAGACAGCTTCATCAAGTTGTGAGCTTCCATCTTCCGGAAGGCAATTTAGTCCTCATGTTAGACTTTGATTTTCAGTCTTATGGTATTGTCGGGGCCATGTCCCGGCATAGGTTTTCATTCTTATGTTAGAAGCTTCCAGACCTATGTAGATGTTATTTAAATGTTTTTGTTCCAAACACTTGGTAAATTCTTAATTATGTTTTAAATGATTTTCTCAAATGGGTCTTTCTTCCGCAAATGTTTTATTCAAATGCTGGTCTAACCGCCACTCTGTAGAACTTACCTTTCGGTTTAGGAGGCACCTTCTTATCACATAAGTCTCCGGATGCGAGCCTTCATTTCATCCACCCTGCACCAATATTGATAGCATCCACAGTGGCATACCTCCATTAAAGTTGATGGGTTTTAGTGAGAGATCAAGAAGATGTTTATAGTGAAAGAAAGATCCGAGAATGAGCCCAAGAATTACGATAACAAGTGGGCTTAGTAGTACACATATTCCATAATCAAAGTTTAAGCTAAAGAAGAGGAGAATTTGGGCCTCATTAAACCCCAAAGAAGAGGCCGAAGAAGCTGAATTTCCATTGCCACATGAAGGCCCAAAGGAGAGTCAAAGGAGTTGCCACATTGAGACTCAAAGGAGTCAAGGAGAGGTTGATTTGCATGCTCAAAGGTGCTGAAATCTCAAACTTAAAAGGGCTGAAATTCCTGCCCAACGTGGGGCTGCTTTGGGGTGACTTTGGTGTCAAGTTTTGACACTTTTTCCCTTTATTCTTGTTAGCTAATTTTAGGAAGAATTTTGGTATTATTTTACTTGCTTTCCTAGTTTAAAGTTTCCTAGTTAGATTTTATTTATTATTTTCATAAAAGTAGATCCTAATCTCATGCTATTTGGGATAGTTTTTCCCTATAAATAGGGGTGGATTTTATTATTTTCATTAGACAACATTATTATTAATTGAGAGTTTCTCTTCTTTACACCTTTGTGTGGCTACTTGGGATTTATCTTGCAACCTTATAAGAATGATTCTTTAAGAGGTAAGATTAATTCTTTAACTTGATATCTTTGGTTCTTATTCGTAAATTAAAGAAGGTAATTAGTCTTATACTAATTGTTGTCTCTAATTTCTTCGAAATAGGGGTCTAGATCACTTTTGATCTAAGTTCTTGAATTGACTCTATTAGTATCATAATTAGTTTTAATCCACTAATTTATGAATACTAAGATCAATTAGGGTTCTTAGCACTAATCTTGAAATTTGGGGATTTTATTCTCAAATTTCACATATCTTTTAATTTCTTGTCTTTAATCTTCAGTATTTTCGCTTCCGCATTATTTTCTTGTTTATTCAAGTAACCCGATTCTTATCTCACGACCATGTGGTATCAGAGCGGTTCTATCAGGGTTCCGTTCTTGATAATCTTGGGAGTTTCAAAAAAAAAATCCAACAAAAAAAATTTGTGTTTTTTAGTAGTAGCTTAAAGGGAATACATAGCCAAAAAAAAAGGCAAAAAAAAAACGAAAATAAAGAAAAATTAAAAAAAAAAGGGGAAAATTTAAGTTCTTGAAAATTAAGTTGCTTTTAGAAACTCCGGGTTTATTGTGTTTCTTGGTTTCCAACATCAAGAAGGAAAATCAAGAAGAGGAAAAAATTGGAGTTTCTTTTTGGTATACAAATTGGTCTTTTTCTTGTCTGATCAAAACCCAATCCATCTGGGTATTGGTAAATTCTTTTTCTTTCTACATCTTACTTCTAAAGGATTGTTACTAGTAGGGTTTATGCATAAATCCATAAGGATCCAACCAAAGGTTGTAATTTGAGTGAAAAAAAGACGAGAGAGAGTGAAATCAATAGAGAGGGAAAAAAAGGCCAAATTGAGAGATATTTATTTCTTTGATATTTTCTTGAGATGTCTCAAACAGGTAAGGAAACTGAAGCTGGAACTCAAAATAACACCAACTTAGCTGAAGTGCTCTGTATGAGGACCACACCATTGGAGGATATGAATGACACTGTAGTTGATTTAAGGAGGAAAAATATTTTTCATATAAGGTGTGGAATAAAGGGTAATATTTGCTCTATGAGTATTGATAGCGGGAGTGGTGCTAATGTGGTGAGTTCATACGTGGTGGAGAAGTTGAAACTTACATGCATAAAATGATTTTGGTGAGCTTCAGGTGACTAAGCAATGCATGATTTCTTTCTCCATTGGGAGGTATTCCGATGATGTTCTTTGTGATGTAATTCCAATGAAAGATTGTCATATCATGCTTGGGCGTCCATGGCAATTTAGTAGGAATGCAATTCATGATAGGAGAAAGAATAAGGTGTCTCTTGAGCTAAACAAAAGAAAATATATACTTGCACCTTTAACTCCATCCTAAGTTTATGAAGATCAGAAACGTGTGAAAGAAGCAATGAAACATTTTGAGAGAGAGAAGAATGAGAGGAGCAAGGAAGTGCATATTGACATCCCAAGAGAGGAAAAAGGAGAGGATGTGTTGTGTGAAGGGAATGGAATGTCAAGGGAGAAAAAAAGAGAGATTGAGAGAAAAGAAAAGAGAGATGACCGTGAGAGTAAAAAGGAGAGCGATGGTCGTGAGATAAAGAGAGAAAAACAAGAGAGTTTGAGTGAGGTTATTTCTTATTCTAACTCTAACATTCCTACTTCTTCTTTTAGTTGTTTTGACTCTCTTTTAGGTGCTCATGAGAAAGTTTGCATTGAAAAATCATCATTGGATGAACTTAATCCTAAGGTGGTTGAAACTATATGTCTCATTGAGGAAGTGCATATTGGTGAGAAGGATGAAGGTAAAGAGAATTATTTTGGGTCTATCGGTAAGACTGATCATGACAAAGAGTTCAACAAGGCAGATGTGAATCTAACACTCATGCAAAAGGAAAAACAAGGTGATGTCATTCCTTTGTTACATAAGACCAAGTACGGTATGTATGATTGATTTATTCACATTCTTGGGATTCCTAGAACACTTGAGATCTTTTTGGAGGTGATGAACTACACTCTTAATTCTTACATTGGTGACTTTATTAATTTTGAGGATGATGATATTTTGCTCTATAATAAGTCATTAATTGCAACCTCTAAGTTCAACTATAAGAGTAATTCGTTCCCTTTTGAAATTGAGCATGACATAGTATATTGTGAATCCCCACTTGTTGAAAAGAAGCATGTTGTTTGTGGGAGGAGGATTACAAATGAGTTGGAGTTTAAGGGTTCTTCTATCCTTTTTGAAAACTCAAGTGTTTATGTGACTTGCGTGTATGGGAAAGAATCTGTGAGAGGTGTAATTGAAGATGCTTGGCTATATCATAAAAGTGTTCAATTCGATGCATATTCTCGGGATCTTAGGTCGTCTGTGCCAAGCCCATTGGAGTACCTTATCGATAGAGTTGAATTGGAGAGGCATGTATCATTGCCTATGAAATCTATACATGGGATGATGATGTCCACATGCTTTATAAGGGTGTATTTATACATGCTAGGATTAATTGGGTTAAGTGGACACATGGTCACTATTTTGTTTTATTCCTACCATTATTGCTTTCAAGTAATAGATGTTGTTTAGTACTGCAAGTCTTCTTAATTTTGCGAGATTCAAATTCGAGGACGAATTGCTTTCAAGAAGAGGGGAATGATAGCATCTACGGTGGCATACCTCCATTAAAGTTGATGGGTTTTAGTGAGAGATCAAGAAGATGTTTATAGTGAAAGAAAGATCCGAGAATGAGCCCAAGAATTACGATAACAAGTGGGCTTAGTAGTACACATATTCCATAATCCAAGTTTAAGCTAAAGAAGAGGAAAATTTGGGCCTCATTAAACCCCAAAGGAGAGGCCGAAGAAGCTGAATTTCCATTGCCACATGAAGGCCCAAAGGAGAGTCAAAGGAGTTGCCACATGGAGACTCAAAGGAGTCAAGGAGAGGCTGATTTGCATGCTCAAAGGTGCTGAAATCTCAAGCTTAAAAGGGCTGAAATTCCTGCCCAACGTGGGGCTGCTTTGGGGTGACTTTGGTGTCAAGTTTTGACACTTTTTCCCTTTATTTTTGTTAGCTAATTTTAGGAAGAATTTTGGTATTATTTTACTTGTTTTCCTAGTTTAAAGTTTCCTAGGTTGATTTTATTTATTATTTTCATAAAAGTAGATCCTAATCTCATGCTATTTGGGATAGTTTTTCCCTATAAATAGGGGTGGATTTTATTATTTTCATTAGACAACATTATTATTAATTGAGAGTTTCTCTTCTTTACACCTTTGTGTGGCTACTTGGGATTTATCTTGCAACCTTATAAGAATGATTCTTTAAGAGGTAAGATTAATTCTTTAACTTGATATCTTTGGTTCTTATTCGTAAATTAAAGAAGGTAATTAGTCTTATACTAATTGTTGTCTCTAATTTCTTCGAAATAGGGGTCTAGATCACTTTTGATCTAAGTTCTTGAATTGACTCTATTAGTATCATAATTAGTTTTAATCCGCTAATTTATGAATAATAAGATCAATTAGGGTTCTTAGCACTAATCTTGAAATTAGGGATTTTATTCTCAAATTTCACATATCTTTTAATTTCTTGTCTTTAATCTTCATATTTTCGCTTCCGCATTATTTTCTTGTTTATTCAAGTAACCTGATTCTTATCAAATATGGTGGGAACATCCTCGTCGATCTCACCATTCTCCTAGATAATATACCCAAGATACTTGAAGCAACCTCTATTCTGGATGGCATGTGTACCAAGACTCACTACCACGTCCGTCTCAGGTGTCACCTCACTGAACTTGACTGCAAATATTCAGTCTTGATCCTACTCAACCTAGACCCTTTAGACTCCAGGGTCTGTCTCCAAACCTCCAACTCAGCATTAACTCCTTCACGAGTCTTGTCAATCAAAATTACATCGTCCGCAAATAACATACACCAAGGCACCTTGCCTTGAATTTGCCGCGTCAATACATCCATCACCAAGGCAAATAAAAACGGGCTAAGGGCCGATCAGCCCCATCAACGCGGGAAATTGCTCTGAATGTCCCCCCACAGTCCTAACTCGAGTCTTTGCACCATCGTACATGTCCTTAATCGACCTAGTGTACGCCAGAGGTACATCTCTAACCTCCAAGCACCTCTATAGAACCTCCCTAGAAACTTTGTCGTAAGCCTTTTCTAGGTCGATGAACACCATGCGCAAATCTTTCTTCCTCTCCCTATACTGCTCCACCAGTCTCCTCACGAGATGAATAGCTTCTGCAGTTGAGCGTCCTGGCATGAATCCGAACTGATTCTCGGAAATAGTCACAATCCTCATTAACCTCAACTCTACCACCGTTTCCCAAACCTTCATAGTGTGGCTTAACAACTTGATACCTCTATAGTTGTTGCATATTCAGAATGTCACCCTTGTTCTTGTTGTAATGACCCTCCAGGTCATTTTTTGTTTTCCGTGCTTTTTCTGCGTTTTGAGCTTTTCCTCAGCGGCTACAGGTCATTTATGACTTGCTAGGACCGACAGTTCGGTGCCCGAGCCGTTCGTTAGGTCGTTATGACCATTTCCCTGTTTTAGCCCTTAAAGTTGGAAAATCTTTGACTTCGGTCAACTTTCTTGGTAAACGCACTCAAAATTGAATTCCGACAGTTCCGTTAGCTGCGGAACGGGGACTTTGGTCTGTTGGGACCATTGGTTTTGGTCTGAGGACTTTTGATTTGGTTTAGTGCTGCTTTATGTGTTTTCAAGTCAGTTTGGCTGGTAGGGTTGACTTTGGTCAACATTCGGAGAAGATGGCTTCGGATGGAAATTCTGTCAGCGCTGTTAGCTCCGGAATGTCGACTTTGGGCTAGGGGGACCTTTGGTTTGGGTCCCGAGGTCAACTTGTTTTTGGGTTTTGAGTTTCAAGTTGGTTTTGGGCGTGGGGCCCACTTTTCGTTAAAACGATCTCCGTTGGGAGTTTCGTCGATTCCATTGAGTCTGGAATGCCGTTTCTGGTAGGGTAGCATGGTTTGTTTGTGTTCACGGGGTTCCGGATGAATCCCGAGGGTCCGTCGAAAGATTTTTGGACTTGGGGAAATTGTTGGTTGCTGCATTAAGTTGCAGACCCTTTTGCTCTTCGCGATTGCAAGGTTCCCATCGCGTTCACGATGTAGCCGGCTCGACTTCCTCTTCGCGAACGCGGCCTGGACCATCGCGATCGCGATGGTTGGGCCAACTGTTCCTCGCGAACGCAGGGGTCCTGTCGCGATCGCGATGAAGGACCCCTGGCAGTTATATAAAACTTCAACTTCATTTTCTCTTTCTAAACTCCGAAAAACTCCATTGTTGAGCTCCAAAGCTCCTTAGTCCCAGCTAAGGCTGCTCACCGGACCGGAATGGGATGACCGGACCGGAATAGACCGGTACCGGACCGGACCGGTATGACCAGTACCGGAATGGTGACCGGTACCGAAATGGACTGGACCGGTACCACCGGTATGAAAACTGGATCCCATCCCATTCCGGTATGGACCGGTACCGGACCGGGTTACCGGAATGGAAATTTTTTAAAAAAAAAAAAAATTTAAAAAAAACAAACTTAAATTTTGAATTACATTTCGAATTTCAAACTTAATATTCAAGTGATAACTTATAACTTAAAAGTTGTTTAAGTTTTGAAATTTTATAACTTATATAAATTATATTTGAAGTTTATTAGTTTGTAAAAATTTTATTTTTTAGTTTTTCAATTTATAAGCTATGAGTTAAAACTTATAAGTTTTAAGTTTATATATATTTTTAAGTTATATATTTGAAGTGTTTTAGTTTGTTTAAAGTTTTTTATTTTTTATATTTTCAATTTATAAGTTTATGTTTTGAAGTCTACTAGTTTATGTTTTTAAAAATTATTAATAAAAGTATAAAACTATAAAAGTATAAAACAATGATAAAAAAGATAGGCAATGAATAAAAGTATAAAACTATAAAACAATGATAAAAATTACAAAAAATTAAAAAAAAAAAATTGACCGGACGACCGGACCGGAACCGGAATGCTACCGGTATGAACCGGTACCGGTTTTCCGGCACGAAACGGGTATACCATTCCGAACCGGTACCCGGTAGAATCCATACCATTCCATTCCGGTATAGACCGACCGGTACGGACCGGTACCAGTACCGAAATGGACCGGAATGGTACCGGTTGAAACCGGTCCGGCGGCCAGCCTTAGTCCCAGCTCCCTTGCTCAGTGTCATTCATCAGGTAAGTCCCCTCGTCACCCCTCTCCCCCTTCCGTGGAAATTCCTGTATTTCCCCCGCTTAAATTCCCTTCTTGTTAATTCCTAGAGTTGGGGTGATCCTTGTTGAAGGCTGACTTGTGGGGATTGCATGCTCTTAAATTCGTGCAATTCATCTCCGTGACGTGTTTCTCTTATTGAGGTTGGTCTCCGCCTTTAAATTCCGAGCTTTTCCGTTATAATTCCGTGAATTAGTAGCACTTCGGGACTATTTTGGGCCCCGAATCGAGCTTCGTTCGCGCCCAAACTTTGGGCATGGGTTCTTTAACCCACCGCAAGCATAGTTGTGATTTTTGTTTTCTGTTTCGTTGCGCGGGCCCCGAGGGTCATTTTTCCGACCCAATTTCTGGCCCGTTTTCCCGTATAGCAATATGGGTGTCATTCTTCTCGTCTTGACACCTAGTTTATGTTCTTGATAGTGTGGCAGCTTTCTGAGGCTGTTCGGAAGGGGAAGGCACACGAGTGACGGTTCGTTCTTGCAGTTCGGCCCCGAGGTAGGTTACGATTTACCTTTTAGACTGAGTTAGTTAGATAATATATATTTGTATGTTACTGGAACGCTAGGTTGGATTTTAGATAGACTTTAGGCTTGAATTCTGTTTATCATGTTAACTGGCCATTTCGGGTTTTTAGCCTAGAACTGTATGTTATTCTTAGCCTAGGAGCTTGCTTCTTCTGTGTGACTAGTATAGAATCCTTAGCATGTTTTTAGGAGGCAATAGAGGTAGAATAGATTTTTCCCGTGGTTTTCGCTTTTATTTCCGCTTTACCGCTTTATTCTATCGTTGTGTGTAACTGTGGGCCCGAGGCCATGGCTAGGATTTGGACAGAGTTCCAGGTTAGTTCTCTTGGTTTGGAAGGTATTCTTGCCCTGTTTGATCTGATGGCGTGGTTTTTCCTTTGTTTGTGAACATTCATACTCATATCGCATGGCATATCATTGGTACAACATGGATGGTTTTTCAAAGGTTTTTGGTTTGAAATGAGGCTTTACTACGGTTGTGGAGATTTCTGGACTTAGATAAAAATTACTTTGAGTATTACTATGGGATTTTTGAAAAGAAAAGGAGAACTACTATTTTATGCATATATTTATAGTCTGATGTGGTATTCCGGACCCCCGATGCGTTATTCCGGGTATTTTACTCTCATATATACTTATTTATAGTCCGATGCGGTATTCCGGACCCCCGATGCGTTATTCCAGGTATTTTACTATTTCACATATATATATATATGCATAGTCCGATGCGATATTTCGGGCGCCCGATGCGGTATTCCGGGTTTATATTATATTGCATTCATACATGCATCATCGTGCACCGCATTGCATTTGCTTTGGCACGTGGATTGACTCTGGTTGGCTTGATGTTGTTTTCTTTTCCTCTTCTTTTGTTGGTTTATTGGCATGTCTCCGGCTTTATAACTAGATTTAGGTGGATCCCTGTATAGCTAGTTGCTTTCCTGTAATCTCTATTTATATATGTTATCTTTCTGCGCTCGGTCGGCCTAGATGCCTACTGAGTACCCGTTGTCCTAGTCGGCTATAGCGCCCAGAAACAGCTTCCTCCCAAGCCTCCCCAGTTTTGTCGGCTCCATGCCTTCAAGCTGACTCCAGCGACCTCAAGGTCGGCTCCAGCGCCTAGTCAGCGTGTTTTTGGAGGATTTTTCAAGTTTTGGCTCCAATTTTGGAGCCTTTTCTTCACCAAATTCAACCCAATTTCTTCCCAAATGATTTTCTTAGCCCAAATCTTGGTAAATTAGTTTCTTTTTCATTAAATCTACCTTCTTTTAGGTTCATAACTTGATTTTAATTAGTAGATTACCCTACTAAATATTATCAAGTTCTTTGAGTCTGATTTTTTTTTGTGCGTTTCTTTGTGTGCTTTTCTCGTTTTATTTCGTAGTTAATTTCTTGATTCAAGTCCTTTTAGATTATTTGAGTCGTCCTTCTTTCAAGAGTCACAAGGATCCATTCCTCCACAAGGATAGATAACCTTGAATTGATTGAGCGAAGCTAGTAACACTATCAATTTGGGAAAGAAGCCATAGAAGGTGAGTTGAGAGTTAATATAAGAGTGGCGTGAGGAATTTTATTACTAACTTGTTTGCTAGTTTTGTAGGTACAAAAGGAGGTTACGGAAGAATGTCATCCATAGCCTCGGAATCTTTTGAAGGCGAGTCTTATGAAGGCTATGATTGTGATCATAAGCTATATGATGGTGAGAACTACTACTTCGAAGATGAATGTGAAATCAATGGGGCTTATGGCTCTTATATGAACATGAAGGAGTAGAAGTATCTTATGATGAATCCGATAGTGAAGATGAAGGGTATGGGGGTTCTCATATTACACACCATGGTGATGAAGACGATGTGAGGTACGATGCTTTCTCCCATGTCTTATGAATCCTTTGAGGAAGATTGTGATAGAAGAGGAAGTTGTGAGGATGAATTACCTTCCTTGTCTTGTGCTACTTCTTATCCTAGTCGAGGGGGTATAGATGTGTGGGTGGAACCAATTCGAAGACGTCGTGTGGACCATAGGCAAAGAACATTCTCTACTTCTTGGGATGCAAGAACTTCTACTTCTTATCCTTATTCCAATGTGACTAGTTCTCCATATGGTAATGATGTTGAAGGTAGGATGGAAGGATCAATAGGCCATGGGAGTAGAATAAGCTCAATGTTTCAAGATGTGCATGACCCGGAGAGGCAGATTCTTAGAACAAAAGTGACTATTTTTGGTGTTGCAGGGTTTGATTTTGTACTTGATGATCAAGGTCTTATCAATTGCATATCCATGAAGTGGTGGAATATTTTGGGTTACCTTTACATCCAATTCAAGATCCTATTCAAGATGCAAGAGGGTTTTGGATTGATCAACAAGGGTACTCATTTCACTTGGGAAGTATCAAGAAGAGGTATGGTGTGGTGTGGGCATATTGGATACTTGTAATATTCATTTGGGATTTTCTTGCTTTCAAAATCATAATGTCCCATATGTGTGCGATTTGATGGAGGAGAATCCAAATGAAGCCAAGAAGGCTACTCCTAGTAAACCGAAGTGGAAGCTAGAGTTGAAGGGATCTCCAAACCCTTCACAAGGGATCCTTGGCACTTGTCCGAACTCCAATAAAATTGAGAGACAAAAGATTGAGAGGAGTAAGGGTGTGATATGTAACAACTCTAGAGTGGAAAAGGAGAGGTTGTGTGGAGTGATGTGAGAGGGTTGTCACAACCTTATACTAACTTTTGTAACCTCTCTTCTTTTTCTAGTTGTCTTGATTCTTGTGCAGCTATACTTGGAAGTAATCCTAGTGAGGTACCTCAAGCAATGAAGAATCATGAGGTGCTAGAAAGCTTCCCAAAGGAGCAAATGTGTGTCAATGTTGAAAAGCAAGGTCAATGCAATCCTTCCTATGAGCTACAAGGTAACAAAGCTAAACCTTACACTTTGTCGAAAGTAGAAGATACTTGTGTGGTAGTAGCCAATTGAGTGTAAGTGATGGCTTGTATATGTGTGAGCTTAAAGATTCTTTACCTTGTAATGATCTTGATGACACCTTGTTGCATGATAATAATGCCATTGTTGTGAGTGCCCAAACACTAGTTGATCCTATAGATGACCTGATCGATTCAAGATCGATTTGAGTCCACCTAGTGTTAGCACTTGTGACTTGAGTGAAAATGTATTGTCATGTAATAGGGGTAGTCAAATGCTAGTTGGCTATAATGGTGGCAATCATGTGCGTGATTCTTTTGAGCTTGATATGCTACCAACTAGTGTTAATTGTAGTGTTGACCAATTTGTTTGTAAAGATGACCTATTGATTGAGGCGTTGTCTGATGTGATAAATGAACCTCAATTTAGTGATGGTAATAATATAGTTGGTCATGTAGTTAGTTATGAAGGATCTTTACTTAGAGGTGATGATTCCTTAGGTGTTGATTCCATTCCTTATTCTTGTCATGAGGATCTTAAGGTGGAGTATGAACTTAGGGATAATCTCTTATTCAATGATGACATGACTAATATGAATGATGAACATAGTGGTGTGTCTTATAATGTTGAAAGTGTAGCCACCCTTGAAGGCTACCAATTGTTTAAAAATCCACTATGGTGTGATGACACACTTCCCAATGGCGGAAATCACTTCTTAGAAGATGATAGTATGTTTATTGGAAGGGCGCCTTCAGCAAAGAAATTGTGAACCGCCCTGACCAAGTCGTCAACAAAAATATTCCAATGTGAGGTATGTGCTACAATTATCCCTTCATCTTTATGTGTTCCCATTCTTGGTCAAGGCCTTAATGTACTTGAATCAACGAGTGAACCTTCTCATGAGAATACATTAGATGAAGTTGACTTTTGTGACACCTTTCTATATTATTTGTTTGCATATGATGATACTCATGCCTTTGAGTGGAGTATATTGTGTGAAGATAAAAGTGCCAATGGGGCATATGGGTGTTTGCTTAACCCATTATCATGGAATTTCTTTCCATTTGACCCCAGTAATGAAATGGAATGGCATTTGTGGTGTGTTGCTTGGTCAAGCTGACAAGCGAGTTGTGGCTTGGAAGAGTCCATGGATGTTCAAGACTTCTTGTCACCTTCATAGGGTTATACAATTTGAAGTATCGAATGAGACTCTTGGGAGCATGCTTCATAACATGAATAAAGGGAACCCAACTTCTTGGGAGGACCATTTTTTTTTGATTGAATTGGCTTCAAATCGATTCCTCAACACCTCTAGTGGCATAACTCCATTTGTGAACTCACTTTTCGTGGGAAGTTGTCTTGAAAGGAAGGGTAATGTGTACTTAAATGTCATGATTCCATCCTTAGATGTTCCAACTTGTAGTGATTTGCTTGCTAGCTCTCTTGAGCATGTTGGTACTCTTGTATATGGTAACACCTTGGATGGGGCTCATATTCTTGTTTCCTTTCTCTACTACCTCTTTGCATATGATGATGTCCATGTTTGTATGGGATTTGTTTTATATAGAGGTACGGGTTTCTTGGGTTGGTCCATTTGCTTTTGTGACCAAACTATGTGGGTCTTTCATATCTTTGACCCCGGTAAACCCTCATGGGTGTTTGAACCAATGGTGACACCACCTTTGGTATGGTTTTATGGCGGAAAAGGGAAACAATTGTGTCTTAGGACCTTTGAGGTTTCTTTGTTCCATGATATTTCCCATAGCCGGATCCTTTGTACGTTGTACAATGCATTGCTCTTATTGAACACAAAGGATTCTTGGTTGTATTTCAAATTTGTGCCTCTTTGGCATGATGAAATTGGTGTTAACCCTTGTGCCAACCTTCATACTAGGAGGATTTCTTGGTTGCTTGTCCTCCTTCTGTTTTTGCAAGGTTCGGTTTCGAGGACAAATCCTTTTGAAGAAGGGGAGGATGATACGATCACGGTTAGCTTGGAGCACATTAGGGCCCTTGTGGGTTATTTCCAAAATAGTCACTTTTGGGCTATTTTTGTAATAGGTTATTTGTGTAAAGGCAATAACTATAAATAGTTGTGTTAGCCATTTTCATACTTAGATTATTGATGATTGAATTGTCTTGAATAGACTTGATATTTGGTTACTCTAGCTTAGGGTAGTGATTGGGTTCAATTCCAAGTAGCTTAAATGGAGTGATTAGGGTGGATTCCTGAATTGCTTGTGTTATCTTCTTCGCATGATTGATCATCAAGTTATCATCTTGTGGATTCAATTTAGTTTCTCATGCATTTGATTAAGTTCTCTTCTCCCTTGGTTGATTGTGGATTCAATTAGCTTTTCTTTCTTCTTTTCTCATCCCTTTTTCTAATCTATCCCTCTATCTTCAATTTGTGTTGTTTGATTTTGTGTTTCCGAAATCGATTTTGATCATCTTGATTATGATCATTATCACTGGCGGTTAGACCGGCTATGTTGTATGGGGCGGAGTGTTGGCCAGTCAAGAACCCTCACATTCAAAAGCTGAAGGTGGCAGAGATGAGGATGTTGCGCTGGATGTGTGGGTTTACTAAGAGAGATAGGATTAGGAATGCGGATATTCAAGACAAGGTGGGAGTGTCTTCGGTGGAAGACAAGATGCGGGAAGCGAGGCTAAGATGGTTCGGGCATGTGATGAGAAGATGCACGAAGGCCCCAATGCGGAGGAGTGAGAGGTTGGCTATGGATGGATCCAAAAAGGGTAGAGGTGGACCGAAGAAATATTGGAGAGAGGTGATTAGACAAGATATGGTGCAGTTGCAGCTTACCGAGGACATGACCTTAAATAGGAAGGTGTGGAGGGCACGGATTAGGGTAGAAGGTTAGTAGGTAGGGTTGCATCTTACTTGTAGGTAGAAGTGCAGTGTCTGGTTGCCTTTATTAGTAGTTGTAGGACTACTCTTGTAGTTTCTGGTTCTTCGGCTTCGGATGCTATCTAGTGTTTCATGTAGTTCGATTATAGTATTATTTTTTTGTAGTATAGTTATGCGATTATCTGTTGTTTTCGTTTATTGTCTATATCTCTTGTATTTTCATTTCGTCTTTTTCTGGTAATTTTTCGTCTTGAACCGGGGGTATATCGGAAACAGCCTCTTTACTTCACCTCTGAGGTAAAGGTACAGTCTGCGTACATTTTACCCTCCCTAGACCCCACTTTGTGGGAATACACCGAGTATGTTGTTGTTGTGTGCTAATGTAATTCAAATGGCACAAAGCAACAGTTACCAATTTAAAAAATATAAAAAAATTCAAATGGTACAAAGCAAGGTAACATACACCAATCTATGAAAAATAGTAGATGAATTATTGTAAGACAACATATTTATATTTCAAGGCCAAAATAACCTTAACATGATGATGCATGTTATAACTACAAGAAATATGGGATACGACACTATATAAAAGGTCGCCATAAGTCAATAAAATGTGTTATTCTTTAGAATTAATGTTTGAAATGTAAGAAAAAGTATAGTAATATATAATAATCATGTTATTGAGTTTTTTTTTATAAATCCTATTAGGAATTAATAATATTTAACATGGTTTATGGTTTATGGTTTATGGTTTATGGGTTATGGTTTATGGGTTATGGGTTATGGGTTATGGGTTATGGGTTATGGGTTATGGGTTATGGGTTATGGGTTATGGGTTATGGGTTATGGGTTATGGGTTATGGGTTATGGGTTATGGGTTATGGGTTATGGGTTATGGGTTATGGGTTATGGGGGTTATGGGTTATGGCTTATGGGTTATGGGTATATGGGTTATGGGTTATGGGTTTTGGGTTATGGGTTTTGGGTTATGGGTTATGGGTTATGGGTTATGGGTTATGGGTTATGGGTTATGGGTTATGGGTTATGGGTTATGGGTTATGGGTTATGGGTTATGGGTTATGGGTTATGGGTTATGGGTTATGGGTTATGGGTTATGGGTTATGGGTTATGGGTTATTGGTTATTGGTTATTGGTTATTGGTTATTGGTTATTGGTTATTGGTTATTGGTTATTGGTTATTGGTTATTGGTATTGTTAGACATTTTTCAAATCATTTCGAAACAAGTACTGGATCATTTAAAATGGTATACATGGATGGATGTTCTCAAGATATTCTAACTTTGCATAATTAATCATACTTTTTAAATACTTAAATTACTATTTCATAAATTTAATATTTTTAGACTCTGTAATTTTTTGTTTTTTTATATTACTTTATTTATGTTTGTTTTGAGCCGAGAGTCTATCGGAAACAGTCTCTCTACCTCACTTCTGAGGTAGTGATACGGACTGCGTACACTCTACCCTCCCCAGACCTCACTTTGTGGGAATACACTGGGTATGTTGTTGTTGATAGTACTTTATTTATGTGTCCAGAAACTAGTGCAATATAAGCATCAGCGCCTTACACTCAATAGACAATACAATGTGCAAGTTAAACACACGCAGGATACTACTTTTAAGACGAAATTCTATCAAATAAAACAGGACAAACTTTCAGAAAATTAAAAAGAAAAAGAAACACAGAGACACACACATGCAGAGTTGACAATGCACACCCTTGCAGGAGATATACCTAAGTTTCCATACATCAGTATCCTTAAAAGGAAAATATTATCTCTAGAAGGTAATTTTTGAGTTTTATAAACAAAAGAAAAAGTAATATGTGGTCAGAAATGAATCTAAAGCTCTCCCTACTTAGTGGGGGGAGACAGGAATTGCAAGGAGGGGGCAAGTTATGTAGGAGAACTGGTAAAAAAGATTTAGTGAAACTTAAGCAAAAATATACACGCATACATTTTTGATATATCAATTTTTTTGGGGGCAAAACTGTCTCTTGAGATATTTATGAAAATTTTCAAACTTCAAAAGGTAAAACTTTAGTTTTGATTCAGTTTTGGAGGGAAGGCACCAGTCGTTAAACCCGCACGTACTTATAAATAAACTGCTTACCTTCAAATAGTTATTGATGTCAGGGTCACTGTTGATAACGTCGCCAACATCAGTCACTAGCTTGACAATTCGTTTTGCATTTGTATATGTTGCAAATGCTTTTCCTCCAATCATGACTGTGCGAGGAGTCGTATTTTCCCTCTCTTGTGGGCTCATTTCCTATAGTCATGATACAAGTATAAAAATGTCAGTACTTTCTAAAAAATGGAATATCCCAATCTTGCATCATCTCAATAATATCAAGATTTCATCATGTGCAGAAAGGGAACCACAAAAGTAGAAGACTTTAACTCATATATGATCCTGATTTTTACTTGTTAGACCATTGCTGGCAGTGACAACCGTCTTGAACTATTAATGCCGCTAACAAGGAGAAATTAACAGAAAATGGAAATTTGAAAGTTTCACACACCTTAAGCTTCTTGTATCTATAGATGACGCCCAGAACATTTAGAAGCTGCCTTTTGTATTCATGGATACGTTTGACTTGTATGTCAAAAAGGGTATTTGGATTGATGCTAACACCTGTCACACGCAGTATATACTGTGCCAAACGCTGCTTGTTGGCCATCTTGGCTGATTCCCATTCAGCATGGAGCTCCGCATTATCAGCAAACTTTGCAAAATGTATAGTCAATTGCAATATCATGACCCACATGAAGCATTTTCAATGATAAAGTTCAATGTATGTATGCAAGCTTTTATGATAAATGATATATTACACACACACATATATAGATATACACACACATACATATATAATATAAGATACCTCCCGAAGATTAACAAGCAGTTCGAGGTTCGTCACCCACTGATCTGTTTTTAACCACTTGGTGATTATATGACTCAGCTCAG
Organism: Jaltomata sinuosa; assembly: GCA_003996215.1. Classification (NCBI taxonomy): domain Eukaryota; kingdom Viridiplantae; phylum Streptophyta; class Magnoliopsida; order Solanales; family Solanaceae; genus Jaltomata; species Jaltomata sinuosa. The sequence continues at coordinate 243,526 of QJPP01000293.1, forward strand.
GACTACAAAATCGGATCCACCTACGAGGAGTTATACCATTGGTCTTATTCTGGAACTTGGTGGGCCATACAGAGACATAATCAGCAAATAACTCAGCTTTCAGGATGTCACTATGCAGCTGGGCAACACCATTTACCTGTCAGATATGGCTAATGAGGTTATGCTTCTCTTTCTAAAATTCAAGAAACTTTGACAAGGAGGACCACTTTTATAGGGAGATTCTTATTTTGTTCTACTGATGTGTAAGGATTTGAAGAATTTTATTGTTGATCAGTTATTCTTCAAGTCTTTACTTATCAAAAATAAGTTTTTTTTAATCTGTTGATAGGTAAAAACTTGAAGAATAACTTAGATAAAAAAAGCTAAGTAGATTAATGCTATCAGCTTTTTCATACTTTTGGAGTTGGCTAAAACTGAAACATCAATAATGGCATGCAGCTCTGGGTTATGCATCAATAAATAAAAGCCAGGGTATCTATAGAAGGTCTTCTATAAGTGGATGATATTCTTTTCGTTTAAGTGTACTAAGAGATGCAGTTAGAAAAAAATCAAAGAACGGTCTGCATGAAAAGAATTATTTTGATCAGAATTCTTGTTTTTTTGATTGGAGCCAAACAGCTTCGCATGAAAAGAATTATAGAATGAATTATCATCATTTGAGAATCTGGATAAGTTTACTGGAGTTAACTTATCAAACTCTCTGGTGCATAGTATCTCTTACCGTATGCGAAGAGACAACACACAAGTTAGCCATACGCACAACAGGCTTCGTGGTGTTGTGATCCAAAATGCGCATGCTAGGCATCTTATTCTCAAGATCAGGTCTTTCTGACATTATTGTAGCAACAAACTGCAAGGAGTTTCAAATATGCCTTTTAAGTAAGCTATATTTTCAAGTATGGAGAGACAAACTGGCTGCTTCTATACCCGTTTGTCAATTTCTTCAATGATTTCCATATGTCTAGGAAGGAGCTTCCACATGACTGCCTGTGACCATTTTTCCAGTGCTTCAGGTAAGACTGTATGATTCGTATAGGCAATTGTCCTGGGGATGTAATGCATCACATCATCCAATTCATAAATTTGCAAGATACCACACCAAGACAAAGCAAACAGAGGAACCATATCCATGTATTATTCAACAAAGAGCATCTTAATAGGCAAAATAAGATTGTAAAAAGCACCTAGTAGTGATATTCCAAGCTTCATCCCACCCAAGTCCTTCATCGTCCATTAGCAACCGCATCAGCTCTGGAATTGTAAGAGTTGGGTGTGTGTCATTTAGTTGTATCGCAACCTTCTTGGGGAATTCAGACCACTGGTGAGCACCCTTTCCATCTTCTCTCTCTCTGAATCTGGCAATGATATCCTGATGTTGATCCAATGGTCAGTTACAAAATTAAGTAAAAAGAAGGTTATTTTTCAGACACAACAGAACTACCAAATATCACCAAACTCTAGGTCAAAGTAAATGACAATTACCTGGATTTAGACATGAGTTAAAGATGATCAAAGGCATATATACCTATTAAGAACCCAAATACTTTGAAAAGTAGGCCTCTTGGAAAACTTTTAATAACTCAAATGTTCTGACAAATAGGTTTCTTGGAGAGTGAAACTCTAAAAGGTTCCCAAGAAAATTGGACATTGTACAATGTTTGACGGAAAACTTCACTGTGTTTGGATTAAAACATGGTTTGTCTCTGTATAGGAAAATAATTGTGAGTGTTGAGATTTGGTTTAGATTAATTGATTTTGAGGTTGTTTTAAAAGGATTGGTTTTGCATCTTTTTTTTTTTATTGTGGGTGGGTGGGTGGGGGTGATTGAAACCGACAAAATCACTTTTTTCCTGAAACTAGTTCAAATGGAGCTAATTGAATATTGAGGATGTTTGGGATTGAGGTGTAATAGTCATTTAGGGTAGAAAATCAGTAGGTAGTCGAGCGCTGTCTTGTTTCCTTGATCAGTATTATTATTATTATTCTCATATTATCTTAGTCGTCGATTTTATTATCACCTATTGTTTCCTTTGCTATTGTTCTTTTCTACGTTGTTTTCAACATGGCTTCTTCACTAATGTATTTCCTTTTCATACTGATTTTGTTATGCTTTACTTGAGCCAAGGGTCCTTCACAAACTGTCTCTCTACCTGCACAAAGCAGGGGTGAGGCTGCGTACACACCACCTCCCCAGACCCCCACTTGTGGGATTACATTGGGTTCGTTGTTGTTGTTGTTGTAAAAGGAAAACTTTTGGCACCAAAATGCATTTACAGAATCTGTAGAGGAACTTCCAGCTTTTGCAGAGAGTGGACCCCATGCTCCACTGTTTTCCAGTATAAAAATATGGTTTCTTCTGTTTCTATTATCTGTTCTTTTTTTCTTTTGACTTGCTTTTTCTTTTTCAGGAGAAAAACACAAGTTATTTAAAAAAATTGTAAACATATCAATTTTCAGGATGCTCTAGAAACAAGCAAGAAACTTCACCCAAAACTAATTAGCATAAGGACAGATTCCAATGCACAAGATCAACATGAAAATATAAGCCAGAGGAAAGAAAATGCTCGTTAGTATCATTCCATTAGGCTAACTTCTTAAATAAGAGAATGCCTTAAGATATGGTATTTAAATGGAACAGGAGCAGAAAGGAGATCAGGAAATTGTAAACCTGAAGTGATGCACTGCACAGAAAAAATTGTTGCTTTAGCCGTAAGAGTTTTCCATTCTCTGTCGCATCCCCAGGGTAAAGAACAGCACAAATCTGCATGGAGCAATATTAAACCACTCATCTCTTGAACATGGAAAGTGAAGTGTCAATTCAAGGTAAAGCGTTTCTATCTCCGGGTTAGCCTTACAATATTGAACCTAATAATTGAACTCCCATACTAAGAGAAACAGACCACTTAGAGCTGTGAAGTTCTCGCAACAAACCTGCTGAGCCCTAGAATGAAGCTGTGCAGCAGATTCATACTGTCCATCATTAAACAGAAACAAGTTGAAATCCTCAGAGCTTGCTTTGGCTTCCCAGAGACGAAGACTATTAGTGTTTTTTGTTCTGTATCCTGGAATTGGCACATCATATGCAACAGCCTGTATGACCTCTCCACCAACCCATTTTCGCCTGCGACAAATTCGACGAATAATTGAATTTGAATTAGACAGCATTATGGCTTCAAAAAATTCAATCTGACACATTTCTTTAAATACTTTACCACATATATAGTTTGTATTAGTACTTACGAGCCAGAAGGGTGGACTTCAACATGACCAAAAAACCTGACAGGAAAGACAACATCATGCCTTACAACTTCCCAGGGACTAAATTTCTGCATATTACACAACCAAGTTTGATTACTAGCATCAAATTCTCATGGTATTTTGCAAAGGCATTTATAAGAAATCAAACCTCCAACCAATCTTCAGGAACTTCTTCTTGCCCAACCTTTGTGATAATCTGCTTAAAAAGTCCATATTTGTACCTCAAGCCATAACCCCATGCTGGAAGGTTTAATGTGGCCATGGAATCAAGAAAGCACGAAGCGAGCCTTCCTAAACCACCATTTCCTAATGCTGCATCTTTTTCCTATAAATGAAAGATAAATTATAGCAAGCCAAATAATCTCCCATCACTTTCCAGTGGCACTAACAGAAATAAGCCTCTTGAAGTGTCACAACTCCATTTCAGAAATAGCCAACCAAAAGCTCAAATAGATGGTCAGATGATTGTTGATTGATTACTATTTCAGAAATAGAAAATGGAGAAGATTGAGGATAGCAGTACAGAATGATGTAATGGACAAATCACAACACAAAGTTGAAGAATGCAGTAACATATGTGGTGAAGTGACTGAAGTCTTCATCCAGCAATATCCAGAATTAACAAGGTAATAATATCACCATAAGGTGGAAGACTTAGACATGGGGAGAGAATCTTTTCACCCACTTCGTCCAGCATTCATCTTAAAACCATTCTTAAGAAAACCTGGGGATCGGATCATTTGATAGAGTATATAGAAACAAAGTACACATAACCCACTAACTTATCAAAAAAAGATACACGTAACCCTCTATGCAGTAATTAAAGGTTCAGCCTGTTGATATCAGAAAGGAAGCTGTTGTTCAGTCCCGACATTCACTGGAATGCATGTCGCCTTCAATATTAAAGAGTAACCTAATTTAAAAATAATTAGAGAAACTAAATAATATCATAGCAATACCTGTCAGCAGCTTCAAGGCAAAAGAATAAGTACAACTGTCACAAAGATTGAAGAGTATTCAACTCAAACATATTCCACAATCTAATTGATAGCTTGACAAGCACAGATTTCAGGAAGGTCCACCAAGCAGTTCATAGTTGTAATACAATAACAAACCATGGAAGAAAACTATTTCATGCCAAAGATTCTAAGGTTTTACTACCTGCTCAACGACCTCCTCAAGCTCATGACCCAGTTTCTTTAAAGCATCGGCATATGCATTGTGGATGTCTAAGTTTCCAATTGCATTTGTCAAAGTTCGTCCCTGGAGATACTCCATTGATAAGTAGTATGTTTGCTTTGGATTAACTTTGTCATAATGAAGATAGGTGTCATTCCATTGCTGCAAAGGAAAGAGACAAATAACGACACTGAGATTAGAAACAATGAATAATAGCACAAGAATGATGCTGGAGTAATGCTTAGAAATCAAACTTCCATGCTCCTCATCAAGCTCAATATTATTGCTCTGTAGAAGGAAAAGCTTGTAAACATACCCCTTAGAAGAAACAATACGTCTAGATTTCAAAACATAGATCACTGAATGGATAGTAAGGTTCTCAATTTCAAAACCTAGATCGCTGAATGCATCTAGTATTTGATAGTGATCCTATATGCATCTGTACCTTGATGTCCTAATGCCATTATGTAGAAGTATTGGAATCTTAAAATGCAGACAGCCAGGCCATCAGGTTGGCGTCATCCAAGTAGGTTACAGTACAGCTTATCCTATTGGAAGTTTGAAAAAGAATAAGTTGGATCGAGCATTTATTGTCAATTTTTTTATCTTCAGTTGGTGAATAAATGAAAATCTAAAACTATACGGGAAGCTTCCATAAAAATAAAAAAAAGAAGGTGAAAGTAAGAGAATGAATAATGTTCTGTTCTATTTATAAGGAAGGATACAAGGAGATAACGTAGTTTTGTTTTCCCAAAAATAACGACTTAGTTGGCTTCAGAAATCCTATGCACACAGAACTGTATACTACCATAAAACCTGGCAACTTATCTCTCCCATGCATATGTAGGCATCCAATATCCAACAGGACCATACACACACATAGAGAATGCAAATAATTTACATTTGAGCACACCTACACTGGGAATCAGTGATTTCTGGCTCTCCCTTCCCTATCTACATCCAATTGTATAAGCATACTCCTTGTCATCCTGATATTAAGATTCCTTTAATAATGATCAAGTCTTGCTCGTGACTTAAAATAAGGGTATATTGTGTATCAACATTCCCATGTTTGGTTGGTTAAAATATTTTCTCAAGTTCCTTAAAAGTGACTTCCCTAATGGGAGTAGGTAAAACAAATTCCGTAAGTGGGAGTTTCATAGAAATAGAGATTCAAATGAATGACTCACTTTGATCAAGCGATCACGAACACTGTCAGCAGTAGCATAGTATGTTTGTTCTGGCTCAAACTTGAAAGGAGAAAAATGAGGAGTAAAATGAGCATGATACTTGATGTTAGATGCAATCTCAGTAGGCTCTTCAGAAAGTGGTTGAGCAACAGGTGCTCCATTGGATTTTGCACTAGCTTCCATGCTCATATCACTCAACTTGGAAAAGAAACCTATACCAGCAAAATGTTCACTTATATTTTACCATAGAACAACTGAATAGAATAAAAGCCAACAATATCAACTAAAGAGAAATACCAAAATTGTAAGAATACCAAAATGACAGTATCATAAACATATGATATTCTTGAGTACCAAATTGTTAGACACGACAAGGTCTGATAATAAAAGTAAGAATCATACTCAATTTGCAAGAGAATATCTGGTAACCACAGTCCAGAATTAAAGCTTTTCTTTTTCTAGAGTAGATAATGAAATGGGAAAGGCTAGAAGTGGAAGGTATTTAAATAGGAAGAGTGATATAGAATATGCAAGGAGGATATTTAATTAGAGAAAATGACAATATATAGAAAAGAAAAAGAAAAGAGCTGTACCCTTTTTCGGGGTAAAGAAGATTATTGTCTATTGATGAATGGTGTGAAAATGGGCAAGAAAAATATCAGAGGAGAAAGGAGAAAGACAAAAGAGGGGTTATCTTGATTTAGACATAAAACAATCATGATAGAGTGGAATGGACGGAGGAGAAGAGTTGCAAAGCAACTATGGACTCATAGCAGTGAAATGAAAGGTGAAGTATATGATCATATAATTATAAGTATAATTTGTGAATCTTTCCTGCCAAAAAAAAAAAAAAAAGAACAAAATTGAACAGAGATTGAAAATCTGGATATAAAAAAAAAAAAAAAAAAAAAAAAAAAAAAAAAAAAAAAGTGGAACAAAAGTTAGTGTTTCCGCGTGAAGTGTGGGCATTGAATGAATAGGCGCCGGGCACGAGATCTTATGGTGAACGTATAACATTGGCATCCAACAATTTGTGTGAGATTTCACTGCTTTTGTGACACATGGAAAGTGGCTCTTTTATCTATTTTTTTTAAAGCTAAAATAATATTATCAAGAGAGAAAAAGTATACAAAATATATTTATAGTTGTTATGGATCCTAACATAATAAATTAAATTAAATAAACATAAAAATTCAATAAAAGTTTTTTATTTGTTGTAATATTATTTTCTGACTCATTTTTATATTTTTTTTATGAAAAATGAATATAAAAATTATCACGACTCCATTTCTCGGTCATGATGGCACCTACAACCTCCCAAGTAGGCGAACCAATCTCCGTAGCCCGAAACGGTTAGTAATGAGCTACCATCTAACACTTTAGCGGAGGAACAATATAAATAAGCGGCAGCAAGGGAAATAAGCTGAAGAAAGTAGATACAGGAATATATATGCATCTGTGGAAGCTAAACCAAAACCACAGAACCTAGTATCATAGTATAGAGCCAGAACTACATATAAGGAGTACAAAGGATCCAAAACAATATATACAGACGTCTCCGAGTAGTAATAGAGTACATGATATAAAAGATAATTAAAAGCTAAGCTCCGGTCGCCAAGAGCTCACCCTCAGTCTGAAATATCTCAAAACCAGCTCCTCGCACGAGTCTCCAACGAGCTAACGGTGATGGCCCACACTAGGATATGCACCAGAAGATGCAGATTGTAGTATGAGCACCAAATGCGAAGCAAAAGGTACCCAGCAGGTATCATAGGCCGACTGGGCACATATAAGATAAAAGAGCAGTAATAAGCATAACAGAAAACAATTAGTCACAGAAGGCAACGAATAAGTACACGGAATCTAGCACAGAAGGAACACAAGCAGGAACAATACATATAGCTAGCTAAATGAACACACATCACAGGCGAAAGAAAGAAACACGTACCGGGGATCCTCGCAACAACAAGTATATAAAGAAAGAGTTTAGAAAGCAGGCGGTATACCGGTAAACTCAACGAATAGAGAAGGGGAGGAAGAAAACAGTAAACATGCTCGAATACAAGGAACGATAACCTAACTAAGCATGCAATCTCAAGTCAGGAATTCAACAGCTGGAAGCCCAAGTTTAACCTTAACAATATCCAAAGTCATAAGAACCACAATAGGAACCAATAGAGCAAAATAGTAACAATAAGTCTACCTACAGTCCCACGAGTGCCCATACACCCAAAGAACACAAACAAGTGAAGACAAACCCTCCGGCATCCCATACTACCGGAGCTTACAAGAAACAAATAGCAAACAAGGGTGGAACCTCACACAAATGAATGGTATGACATGTCATGCTAAGCCAAAAGTGATTGTAGTACCGTATGTTACCCGCTTTCGGTGTTCTATAAGGCCCAGAAGACAGGATCCATGGAAGATCACACCGTATACCTCTACTACATCGTATACCCCCTCTCATCCGGCACTCGCAGCATGTAGACCCTGGTCCGGAACGACAAGGTCCATGGAGGCCCTGATACCATTCAAACGTACTCTCCCATGAGGATATCAACGAGTGTCGGGGTCGTACCCACAGAGAACAATGTAGTCGCAATCGAGCTAATAAGGAATCTAAGCAACTTATTCGAGTTCAATTAACAAAAAGGGAGGATATCAGAAGGGGTGTTTTAGACTAAAACAAAAGATAAAGAAAATCAACTAAAAGATAGGTTTTGATCAATGGCTTTCAACTTGATTTCGCCAAGCAAGGATAACAAGGGAGACTTGGGAATGAGAGTTCAACTCACAAGACTTGCACCCGACTAACACGTAGGTAGTCTTGGTTGAAAGTAGGCCTAACCGTCTCTCGACCAATCGATCATATATCTCATGTGTTCTCTCGAACCACCACGAGTGAGCAATAATCAACCAAATCAACTTGGGTGAGTTGGCTATCCCTAGCTCCAACCCTTAGATGGGGGGTTTTCGGTGAATTGAGCTATTTCTAGCCTCAATCTAGGATGGAATCCCAAGTCCCCACTAAAGAACCTTTCCAAATTTAGGGTAATCCTTTCTCAAACAAAAACTCAAATTAGAATGCTAAGTCAATGTTTGCAACCATTAACTATAAATTCAAGCATAGAGGATTTAATAGACCCAAATAATTAACCAAAAGCAAAATCTGGATATGAATTCAATACCCAAACAAGTATTATCTCTAATACAAACCCAAATCTCAATTCAACAAATACACCAATAAAATAGCAATTAAGAACAAGAGTTGAAGAATGAAAGCTAAAGATTTTATAATAAAGAGCATCCAAATCTTCACTCATATGGTATTAGTTGATGAATTTGCTCTCCAAGCTTTGCCAAGAGTGGTGAGAATATCCAAAAATTAGCCAAAGATAGGTTCCAAGACGGCTCAAAGATCTTTTATATGGATTGGGGTTTCTATATATGTTAAATTTTGAAACTGTTCAACTGCCTCTGCTTTCCTTCTTCGCCTACGCGGAAGGTCCGCCGCATACGCGAAGTGTCTTTGTCTGGTTGACCTTCGCGTACGCGATCAGTGTGTCGCATTCGCGGAGCTTTGCTTCAACTGACCTTCACGTACGCGTGTGGGACACTGCGTTCGCGTAGGCATGTGCTACTTCCAGTCATTTGCTTCTCCGAATAGCTTCCTTTTGACTTGTTTTCATCCAAATTCTTCCCGAACACTTCTAAAACATAGAGACTTGCAAAGTAGAAGTAATTTGTATCAATTGCACTATTTTCCCACTGAATATTAGCAAAATCATAAGATTAGAAGCTAAATAAGGAGGTAGAATACCAAATTATCAAACCCCCAAACTTGAACTATTGCTTGTCCTCAAGCAACTGAAAACTCTATTTCAAGAGGCACACAATACAAGTGCAAAGACATCACTTCAAGTCAAGGAAAATCCATTTCAATCACCAAGTATGACTTCGGTTGGTACTAATGATTAGTCAATCATACGATAACTTAATCTAAGCATTCCCCTCTATTCAGAACACAATTCAAGGATGCAATGGACTTTTAAGAACAACCAAGTGACAATATCCAATCCTCAAGATGTGACTCAAAACCACTAGCTTACCAAAACATGCTCTATTGACTCATTTTCGGAGTTTATCAATGTCACCAACTATCCTAACTCGCATGCCCTCACAAGAACGAAAGTCCCAAAAACACAATATGTACAAAGGCAATCACAAGGGACAAATATAAACACTCACACTCACAAGGAATTTCAAGTAATAACAAGTATCAACCATAGGCTTGCCCTTATTTTCATTCGCCTCTTGCTTAATAACAATCGGTCGGAGATCTCAAAGGACTTTTCTAAGCTTGTAATGTAGGTTTGGGGAAGGGTAGGATACATATTCGGATTCAAGTGACTACATCCTCCTCGAACTCTACATAACTTTTTCAATTCAAAACCCAAGCCATTTCTTTTCATTTTCATTCAACACGAGGCACCTATTTCATTTATTTTCATTCGGGGCCCAAATCTTTATCATTCTATTCACCTTGAAGGATTCATTTCTTTTCTTTCCTTTCCTATTTTCCTTTCATTTTGCATCCTTTTTCAAATTCTTCCTTCTTTTTGGTGATTCATATTAAGATACAAACCATGATTTACTCATTTAGCATTCCTCCAAGGTACCTTTTATCAACTCCCAAACTTAGGCTTTTATCCTCGATTTCACACTTGTAGAGTTCAAGGAGGGATGGGTTCAAGAGAGGGATTCATGTTCAAAAATGGTTCAAGGCTTGCATCAAGGTTGCCAAAGAAAAGGTATAAGGCTCAAGAGGGGTGACTAATGATTTAATTTAAGCGCAATGGTGGCTTTTAAGGCTAAGTAGGCTTCAATAATCACAAAGAAGGCCTAAGATCATTTCTCCAATAAAAAGTAATCAAGACTAGCTTTAAAGACTAACCGGGCAAGTTCTAGTTAACACAAGCAAGCACAAGAATTATTCAACTAAACCTCACCACACATGGCATGTGGATCATTCAAGAAGGATCAATTTTTACTTCCTAAACAAGAACAAATAGAGACACATTTTTCAATTCCAAGTTATCACTACTAATGCTTAAGAGTCACAAAAAGATTAAAGGAGTTGTCACAAACATCATTCTTTACCATGCACTTTTCACAAATTTTTTTGGAGGGGTATGCCTATTTCACTTAGCGTTTAAGACTACTTCATTATTACCAAACAAGTCAATCGCAACCAAAACCTCAAAAGACGATGATTTACCCTTAAGAATGACGTCACTCAGTCTATCATTGGGCCAATTCATCTATCTAACTCGGTATGGCTACACAAGGTGGATCAATCACAACCATCACACTCTACAGGCATATACAATTCGCACATGTCAAAGTGCGGGTCGCACGTGCAACACACAGGCCAAACAGTGGGCATGTGTGAAGCTCGTGCGGTTCGCACGTCGACATGTGCGATTTTGTGTTCCCGGCTCTGATAAGTTCTATTTAGCCTAACGAGTACTTAGACTTTCGCTGGACCACAACAACCAACACATCAACTAAAAAATAACAAAAGAAGTGAAAAAGCAAAGAAAACTAAAAAGCTAAACCATCAACTTCTTCCACAGCAATACCAAAACCTGATAAGGGCATAAATCCACAAAATACACCCGACAAGGGCACACAAATATCTAAACAAACAAAACAAGCCCAACAAGGGCATAATAATATCCAAAATGACAAAATAGGCCCGGTAAGGGCACAATAATATTCAAAAGTAAAGCAAGCTAAGCTAGAAATATAGAGTGTGATCTAACACGCCACCCCTAACTAAGATAGGGCAGTGCCCTAATAAGAAATAAGTTTGAGGGGGCTCCCTGAGGTGTATCAATCTGAACTGGAGGAAGAGGGAAACTCAATTATCTCCTCATCCTCATCGTCATCCTCTTTCGGTGTACCCGATCCACAAAAGGACTTCAATCTATCCATCATCTTGTTCAAGAATTTTCTCTTCTTCTTCTCATGCTTGCTGAACTTCTTTTGGCACTTTTCAACCTTTCCTTGCATGCGGCTCATATGCTCCAAGCAGGTATTCATGGCACTCAGTCACATATTAATCAACTTCTGCTCAGTGGCCACTTTAACAAGAGATGGAGGAGACACGAACCTGCTGGTGTGTCAGCTCTAGCTGAGCCAGTAGAGAATCCAGCCAACAACTGCTGAACATGCGCATCCACTACCTGAATCTGACTAGAGAGGTGGCGTAGAAGATAGGGCCTGGACTGTAGTGGTCCCACATGATGAGATAATCCAGATGCAATGGTGGAAGGACTAGTGGGCTCAGTCGAAGACTCGGGAAACTATCCGAAAGATGGAGAAGCTACATCAATCTTTCTCTTCTTCTGCTTTGCTTCTGGGGCCCTCTTCAACAATAGATGGATTAAGGTTGCTGGCTTCTTCTCAACGTCATTGGGGTGTTTTAACACCCCCGTATCATAGCACAACTAGGTCACTAATGAGGGGAAGAAAAGGCTCTTCGACCTTCCTATAGCTACCTCCTCCATCTGAGCCACAATGTGTAGCCCAACATTCACATATATGCCATCAATAAGGGTTGCAACCATCAATGCTCGGTCAGGTGTCACATTAGTGTCATGAGAGGATGGTATGATCCTCGCACAGATAATCAAAAGCCAAGACTTGGCTTCTGTAGTAAACTCATGTGAGTCAACCCCCTTTTGCAAAGTCAACCAATTCGTTGTCACCCCATCGTGCAACTTGTAAACCAACCACTAGTGTCCCTCTGCTTTTGATTTTGCAATATAAACCTCATTGTCAGCATCCAGAAGGTTGTACAGTGCACTGATAATTTTGGCGTTGAAGCTCACTTGGACACCCCGAATGGTAGTGACCAATGCGCCCTTGAAGTTGGTGGTCGAAGCATATACGGCATAGAACTCTGTGACCACTGTGTGATAATCCTTGATAGGTGGAGGAGCAAAGCAAATCCACCTACGCTCCACCAATATATTATAGAAGTTCGGCATTTTCTGTTCAACTTTATCCATGTTGATTCCTTTCTCCCTAACGAAGGGCTTGGATAGAAGCTCATCATACCGACGCTCACACGATGCCGATAGGAATCTGTCCTAATCATAATTTTCCTCTATTTCCACCTCTAGAATATTTTCAACTTCATTGTCACTACCGTTGGAGGCCATTTTTGGGATCAAAGTACCTACAAAACAAGCCAACATGTTAAAAGTTCTTGGGGACACTTAAAATAATGTATTATGAAGCACTTGAGCCAAATAAATAGCTGAAATTTTTTTTGAAGTGGTCTGTGTGGAGCTACTATTTTGGCACTACCAGGCATTCCTTCTTTGCGTACGGGGCCAGGTGGCTGCGTTTGCAAAGAGGAAACTTTTTTTTTCAGAAACATTTCTCCTTCGCGAACGCGGCCAAGTGACCGCGAACATGAAGGTCATCATGTTCGCCCAGATCAGTGTCTCTTTGAGGCATTTTCTCAAACACCTGACAGGCACAATTCATTCAAGCCATTTTTATGCTCAGTAGACTCGTGCTAATCACCATATTTTTGCACTCTTTCCACACACTATCACCCACCTCGTTTAATAATTACCCAACTGTGTTCTCATAAACTTAAATTCTGATATTGTAATTCTTACCACTGTGATAGCACAAAGTATGGAAAAGGAGTAGAACTAACAACAATATTAAAGAGGGTTAGTGTCATACCTGATGGATTGCACTTAGTAAAGCAATGAATAGAAGAACTTGAAGGAATTATTGTGTGCCAAAGGAGGAGAGAGTATCTTTGTTTTGAGAAGAAAATGTATAGGCCTTCTGATTTTTGAATGTTTTAACTTACCTGGAAACTGCCTGCAAGCATCACGTTTGCGGGCGGTCCGCTGTATTCGAGATAGCCTGATGTTCAATTGGCCTTCGCGTATGTGGCCGGTCCAATGCATTCGTGAAGGTCTACTGTTTTATTAGTCATCGCGTATGTGGCCGACTCACCGCATTCATGAAGAAGGGTTGCTGGAACAGATTTTTGCATTTTCTTCCAGCTCACTATTTACGATGTGCAAAGTCAGGTGTGATGGGCACTTTGTGAGGTGCGAAATGCACCACATTCGCACATGCCAATGTTTTTGTTCAGTTCACTGTTTGCTTGTGCGATGGCAGGTGCGATGGACACTCTTCCAGGTGCGAAAAGCATGTTTTTTAGACGTATTTTTGGTGCTTCTCAACACTTGGTTCCTCTTCTTATTCCTTTGGGAACCTAAAGACAAACCAAAAAGAAACAAAAAGTGACGTAAATCATAAAAATGATGGGTTGCCTTCCATCAACTGCACAATTTAACGTCGTGGTGCGACATAAGCTACCTCACAATTTGGATATCCACTTGGAAGATTTGAACCTTTGACCCAAACTTGAATCAAACTTCCAGTGACAATCTCGGGGTGAAGGTTTGAACATGAGAAGGCCATTCTCTTGATGTTGAATTTCGCCTTTTTTTGCCTTCAAGTGAGCAAGGTCGCGACCTTTGCCTTCTTTTCATAACAAACTTAAAACCGGATAGACCTTCATCCATCCTCCTTACAAGATCTTTCAAAAGCTTGATTACTTCGACTCTCGTCCATTCAAACAAACTTAAGGTCAAAAAATGATTGGATTGGGATTTAGGCGTTTCTACCTTCAAGCTTGCCTCATTCATCACATCCTCACTTTGAGATGACATGGCATCATTCAACACAATAAAACCAAATAAAATAAAAACAACTATTTAACAACAATTGAACTAGAGTAAGTAAACTCAAATTCTAAACTAACTCAATATGCCAAATTATTCCCGGCAATGACGCCATTTTTGATAACGCTCAAACGTACTCTCCCATGAGGAGGTATCGACAGTCGTTAAGCAAAACATATTTATAAGTTCCCAACGAGTGTTAGGGTCATACCCACAGAGAACAATATAGTCGCGATTGAGCTAATAAGGAATCCAAGCAACTTATTCTTATTCAATTAACAAAAAGGGAGGATATCAAAAATGGAGTTTTTAGACTAAAACAAAAGATAAAGAAAATCAACTAAAAGATAGGGTTTGATCAATGGCTTTCACCTTGCTTTTTCCAAGCAAGGATAACAAGGGAGACTTGGGAATAGGTGTTTAACTCACAAGACTTGCACCCGGCTAACACGTAAGTAGTCTTGGTTGAAGGTACGCCTAACCGCCTCTCGACCAATCGATCATATATCTCGTGTGTTCTCTCGAACCACCATGAGTGAGCAATAATCAACCAAATCAACTTGGGTGAGTTGGCTATCCCTAGCTCCAACTATTAGATGGGGGTTTCCGGCGAATTGAACTATTTCTAGCCTCAATCTAGGATGGAATCCCAAATCCCCATTAAAGAACCTTCTTGAATTTAGGGTAATCCTTTCTCAAGCAAAAACCCAAATTAGAAAGCTAAGTCAATGTTTGCAACCATTAACTATAAATTCAAGCATGAAGGATTCAATAGACCCAAATAATTAACCAAAAGCAAAATCTAGATATGAATTCAATACCCAAACAAGTATTATGTCTAATACAAACCCAAATCTCAATTCAACAAATACACCAATAAAATAGCAATTAAGAACAAGAGTTGAAGAATGGAAACTAAAGATTTTACAATAAAGAGCATCTAAATCTTCACTCCTATAGTGTTGGTTGATGAACTGGCTCTCCAAACTTTTCCAAAAGTTGTGAGAATATCCAAAAATTAGCCAAAGATAGGTTCCAAGATGGCTCAGAGGTCTTTTATATGGATTGGGGTTTCCAAATATGTGAAATTTCGAAACTGTCCAACTGCCTCCGCTTTCCTTCGTCACCTACGCGAAAGGTCCATCGCGTACGTGAAGTGTCTTTGTTTGGTTGACCTTCGCGTACGCGGTCAGTGCGTCACATTCATGGAGTTGTGCTTCAACTGACCTTCGCGTATGCGTGTGAAGACCGCGTTTGCATAGGCATGTGGTGCTGCCAGTCACTTGCTTCACCGAATAGCTTTCTTTTGACTTGTTTTCATCTGAATTCTTCTCAAACACTTCTAAAACATAGAGACCATCAAAGTAGAAGTAACCCATATCCATTGCACTATTTTCCCACTTAATATTAGCAAAAGCATAAGATTAGAAGCTAAATAAGGAGGTAGAATACTAACTTATCAGGTCCCTGACCAACATACTAGATGCCCCGCAATCTCGAAATTCCCCAAGTAAAGCTGCCCGAAAAGTATCCAGGTCTAAACCAGGAAGTAAAATAGTTATAGTGCACGACCCTGCCGAGTTTAGCATTACCTTGAAAGTTGTAGTAAAACAAGTCTAGCACTCGACTCCGCCGAGTCTAGTGTAAGTAGAAATAGTGATAAAACATTCTTTAATTCCCCCTTATCTTAAGAAGATCCATTAAGACGGTACCAAATCCTCTTTCAATCATTTTTACCAAAAATGGGCCCTACGGGCTATACAAGGTTTAGAAATTCAGTAATAGTAGGCCCGAAGCCAAAATCGTAGTAAAATTATGAATAAATCCTTTTATATGCATGATAATGGCATGCTCAATCACAATAAATAACCCAACGGCTCACAATCAACCTATTGGCCCTGCAAAGGCTTCAATTATTCTACAACACAGATAGCCAGCTCAATAACAATAATAACGATGTTCGAGACTCACAAACATCCCCAATTTCCCATCATCTAGTTCCAGAGTCAATATAAGGCCTCACAGGACCACAAGAGTGATAATATCATCTATCGCAAGTACTACAACCATCAGAGGAAGAAAGGAATTGGACATGAATGAAGCGGTCAAGGTCTACGGTACCAACTAGTAAACCCAACCCAAGGATGCCTATTAGTACAATTTTATTCTATATATGTAGAGTCTAAGGAGTTTAAATCGTAACCAACCTCGGGGCTGAACTGTAAACACGAACCATCACTCGTGTGCCTTCCACTTTCGAACATTCTCGAAAAGCTGCCATGCTATCAAGGACATAATCTAGGTGTAAAGAGGAGAAGAACGACACCCATATTACTATACGAAAAATGGGGCCGAAAATCGGGTCGAAAAATGACCCTCGGGGCTCGTGCAGCAAAACAAAAAATAAAATTCACAATTATGTCCGCGGTTAATTTAGGAACCCATGCTCAAAATTTGAGCGCAAACGGAGTTCATTTCGGGGCTCAAAACAGCCCCGAAGTACTACTAATTCATGAGAACAAAAGTGGAGGAATGCGATTTTCAAGGGCGGAAACGTACCAATTTGAAAGCAAGAATCGACTATGGACCGGAACTACTGCTACCATGAACGATCAAGCTCTCCAATGCAGCTTCAACCCAAGAAAAATCAAGCTTGTAAGAGCCTCAACCATGGAGGTTTTTGAGCGTGAAGAGAAGAACAAGGCTTGAAGAAGAAGAGACTTACCAACGATAAAGGAGCGAGATTAATGATAATTTGGAGAATTCCCACGAGCCCACACTGTTTTTGAGTAATTAGAGTTGAGAAAATGAAGTTGGAGTTGAAAGAAGTGAAAGAAATAAGATGAAAATCGTGAAAAACAAGAATTTAAAGAATGAAATTTGTGGAAATTAACGGAAGTTAACAAGAGATTTTACCTATTCACGAGGCCAAGAAACACACCCGGATCAACAACAATTATTCCTCCAAGTTATGGGTAAGAGCAGGTGAAGATTTGAAGGAATTTGGTGTAAAAATGGTGGAGAAAACGAGTTGGGAAGATGACAGCAACAACTGAAAATAAAGCTGCCAACAACTATTTAAAGCTGGCTCGCAACAGAAAAATCTGCAATTTTCTAAACTTCTACGAGGTATTCCGGGCACAATCGAAACTCGATACTCACAAACCAATAGAGCTATATGAGTGAAAATAACATTCTGGACTCAATAGAATCAACAAATTTATCAACGGAGATCATTTTAAGGAAAAATGGGCCCCATGCTCAAAACTAACTCGGAACTCAATACCTCAAAAAAAGTTCGGAAGCCCCGGGAACCGAACCAAAGGTTTCCCTAGCCCAAGGTCGATATTCCAGAGCTAATAATGCAGACGGAATTTTCATCCGAGACCGTCTTCTCCGAATGTTGACCAAAGTCAAACTTGGCTAAAATACAAAAACCCAGACAAAACTAAACCGAAAGCTCCCAGAACCCGACCCAAGGTCCATGTAGACCAAAATCCATACTCTTGAGCTAACAAAATTGTCAAAATTTGATTCCGAGCATGTTTATCAAGAATGTTGACTAAAGTCAATGATATTCTAAGTTAAGGCTCTAAAATAGGCAAACGACCAAAACGACCAAACGAATGACCAAGCAATGAACCACCGGTCCCAGCAAGTCATAAATGACTTAGGGCCACTACAGGAAAGCTCTAGCAGTACAAAGAAGGCGTAAATGCGAAAATAACTGGAAGGGTCATTACATCATCCACTACTAAAAAGGACTTTCATCCTCAAAAGTCAAGAAGAAAGAGGTACCTGAAGGCTCAAACAGCTGTGGATACTGGGCTCGCATATCTCTCTCGGTCTCTCAGGTAGCCTCTTCGACTGGACGATGCCTCCACTGAACTTTTACAACAGGAATCTCCCTAGACCTCAACCTCCTCACATCTCTGGCCAATATAGCAACTGGCTCATCGACAAAGGACAAGCTCTCATCCAACTGAACCAACTCCCAATGCAACACATGAGACTCATCTGGAACATACCGTCTCAACATCGAAACATAAAACACCGAATGCATAGCTAAAAACATCGGAGGCAAGGCTAACTGATAGGCAACACTACCAACTCTCTAGAGGATCTCAAACGACCTAATATACCTGGGGCTAAGCTTTCCCCGCCACCAAATCTCATCATGCCCTTCATGGGCGACACACAGAGGAATACCAAATCACCAACGCTGAACTCCAAGGCACGAAGCCTACGATCAGCGTAGCTCTTCTGCCTACTCTGAGCAGCTCGAAGTCTATCCTGAATCACCCTAACTCTGTCTAAAGAGTCCCAAAGTAAATCAGTACTCTGTGGCCTAGACTCCAATCCGTCAAACCAACCAATCGGTGATCTGGAATGCCTACCATACAATGCCTCGAACGGTGCCATGCCAATGCTAGAATGGAAGCTATTATTATACGCAAACACGACCAAAGGCACAAACTGATCCCAAGAACCTCCAAAATCAAGAACACAGGCTCAAAGCATGTCCTCCAGGACCTGGATGGTCCTCTCAGACTGGCCATCTGTATGAGGGTGGAAAGAAGTACTAAGCTGAAACTCTGTACCTAAATCTCGCTGAATAGCTCTCTAAAACTGAGATGTGAACAGAGTGTCACGATCTGAAATGATAGAAGCTGGGACCCCGTGCAACTAAACAACCTCATGAATATAGATCTAAGCTAACCTCTCAGCAGTGTAAGAAGTCTGAACCGGCAAGAATTGGGCTGACTTAGTCAGTCGATCCACAACCACCCAAATGAAGTCAAAACCCTTGGAGGTATGAGGTAAACCAACAACGAAATCCATAGTAATCCCTTCCCACTTCTACTTAGGAATGGGAAGTCACTGCATTAACCCACCAGGTCTCATGTGCTCGAACTTTACCTGCTGATAGTTCAAGCACCGAGACACAAACTCTGCTACATCTAGCTTCATACCACTCCACCAGTAAAGCTGTCTCAAGTATCTATACATCTTCACCACACCAGGATGAATGGAGTATCTAGAATAATGTACCTCACAGAGTATCAACTGAATCAAATCACCAACCCTCGGAACACAAAGTCGACCACCAAACCTTAGAACCCCATCTAAATCTAGAGTAGCCTGGCTGGCCTCACCCCAAACAACCTGATCTCGAAGGTCACACAATCACTGATCCTCAAACTGATGCCTCTGTATCTGATCAACAAAAGTAAATCGAACCTCAACACTGGCAAGAACTCGACTGAGATCCGATAAATCAAGGCTAACCAAGCGGTTAGCCAAGGACTGGATGTCCAAGGCCAACGGTTGCTCAAAAACTGAAAGTGAAGCTAGG
Organism: Jaltomata sinuosa; assembly: GCA_003996215.1. Lineage (NCBI taxonomy): Eukaryota > Viridiplantae > Streptophyta > Magnoliopsida > Solanales > Solanaceae > Jaltomata > Jaltomata sinuosa. The sequence continues at coordinate 263,298 of QJPP01000293.1, forward strand.
CTGCCCATACTCACTGCCTTCTGACTCAAGGCATCCGCTACTATATTTTCCTTGCTCGGATGGTACAAAATAGTGAAATTGTAATCCTTCAGCAACTCAATCCATCTCCTCTGCCTTGAGTTCAGCTCTCGCTGACTCGTAATGTACTGAAGACTACGGTGATCGGTGAATATCTCACAATGAACTCCATATAAGTAGTGCCTCCAGATCTTGAGTGCGAAAACTACCGCCGCCAACTCCAAATCATGGGTGGGGTAGTTGTGCTCATGAACCTTCAGCTGCCTTGATGCATATGCAATCACACGACCCTGCTGTATCAACACACAACTAAGACCAACTCCAGAAGCATCACAATACATGGAGAAACTCTGACCCTCAACCGGCAAAGTCAATACAGGAGGTGAAGTCAACAAGGCCTTAAGCCTCTGGAAGCTATCCTCGCACTAATTTGACAACTGAAATAGGTCATCCTTCCTAGTCAGCCTAGTCAAAGGTGCTTCTATGGAAGATAACCCCTCTACGAACCGTCTGTAGTACCTAGCTAACCCAACAAAGCTACGAACCTCAGTAGGAGTAGTAGGTCTAGGCCAATGACAGACCGCTGAAATCTTACTCGGATCTACACTAATCCCATCCTTAGACACTACGCGTCCTAGGAATGCAACTGACTCAAGCCCAAAATTTGCACTTTGAGAACTTGGCATAAAGCCGATGAACTCTCAAAGTCTGGAGTATAATCCTCAAGTGCTGCTCATGCTCATCTCTACTCTGTGAGTATATCAGAATATCATCTATAAAGACTATCCCAAAAGAGTCCAAATACGGGCTAAGCACCCCGTGCATCAAATCCATGAAAGTTGCGGGGGCATTAGTCAACCCAAAAGACATCACCAGGAACTCATAATGGCTGTAACATGTCCTGAATGCTGTCTTAGGGATGTCCTCCGCCCTAATCCTCAACTGATGGCAGCCTGACCTCAAATCTATCTTTGAAAACATGGTTGAACCCTGGAGCTGATCAAACAAATCATCAATACGCGGTATCAGATACCAATTCCTCACAGTAACCTTATTCAACTGCCGATAATCAATACACATCCGCATCGACCCATCCTTCTTCTTAACAAATAGAACAGGAGCACCCCAAGGCGTCACACTCGGTCTAATGAACCCCTTAGGTAACAAATTCTAGAGCTTCTCCTTAAGCTCTCTCAACTCAGCAGAGGCCATACGATAGGGAGAAATAAAAATGGCCTGGTGCCCGGCTCTATCTCAATAGCGAAATCAATATCTCTCTCAGGTGGAAGGCCTGGAAGGTCGGTAGGGAACACATTTAGGAAGTCTCTAACCATAGGAATGGACTCAGGGGAAGAAGGGTTGGCACTAGCATTTCGGACATATGCTAAGTAAGCCAAACACCCTCACGAAATCAGCTTTCTAGCTCGCAGACAAAAGATGATCCCAGATGGTGCACGGCTAACAGAACCCTGCCACACAACCGGGGATACACCAGGCACGGCGATGGTAATAGTCTTGGCATAACAATCCAAAATCACACGGTGAGGGGATAACCAGTCCATGCCCAGTATCACATCAAAATCTAACATATCAAGTATCATCAAATCACCCCAAGTCTCCAAATCACCAATAGATATCATGCAAGATCTCACAATCTGATCCACTACTAAAGAATATCCTACTGGGGTCAAAATAGAAACAGGAACAGATAACGTCTCACTAGCCAACCCCAAACGAGGCACAAAGTAGGCAGATACGTATGAACATGTAAATTCAGTATCAAATAAAGCATAAGTTGGTCGATGGCATACATAAATTGTTCTTGTGATCACAACATTCGAGGCCTCTGCCTCCGGTCTCCCAGGAATTGCATAGAACTGACAGCGACTACCACCTGACCGACCTCTATCCCTACCACCTATATTGCCTTGTGGGCCACCACCTCTACCCTGACCACCACCTCCTCGAGTCGGTGGCTGAACTGAGTGAATAGGCTAAGCCAATGGAGCAGCAGGCTGAACTGTACCCCGCTGGGGGCAATCTCTAGCAAAATGACCACTAAATTCGCACTCATAGCAGGCTATACCCCGTTAGGGGCAATCTTTGGCAAAATGGCCACTGACTCCATACTCATAACAAGGCCTTGACGGCCCACCCTGCCGAGACAAACCCATTGAAACTGTGTGGCCACCTCGTCCTGATGCCCCAGAATTAGTACCTCTCAAAGACTGACCACTGTGACCACGCTGACTGCTCTGACCCCTCTCAAACTGAGAACCAGAAGGCTGAAGTGAAGCCTGAACTAGTCGACTAGACTGACCCTGGTTCCTCTGTGGCTAATGACCTCGACCCCACTGGCCTGAACCACTGTAGCTACCCTGATGTTGAGGCCTCTTATCTCTAGCCCTGGTGTCATGATGACGCGAATCCTCTACAGTACGGGCATAGTCCGCAATAGCCTGGAATGACCGACCACTAGTAACCAATATCTCTGTAGGCTCTCTAAACTCTCTTTGTTGCCCCCAAATAAATCTATGGACTCTGTTAGACTCAGTAGGCATAATCATGGCCCAAAATAGAGCAAGCTAATGAAAATGGGTTTCATATTCTGAGACGGTCATGGTATCCTGAGTAAGTCTGGTAAACTCCTCTCTCCGCCTCTCTCTGTCTCTATAAGGTAAGAACTTGGCCATAAAGGCCTCATAAAACTTGGACCAAGTCAAAGGAGGTGACGATGATGGTCTGCAAGAAACCTGGGCCCTCCACCATAACTTTGCTGGGCCTTCCAGCTGATATGTAGTATAGCCAACCCCGTGAGTCTCCAACAACCCCAGATGGTACAACATCTCTTCATAAGTAGTAATAAAGTCATGGGGGTCCTACCCAGAAGTACCAGCAAACCTCGAAGGTGCTAATATCAAGAATCTACCCAACGTTTTCTGCTCTGTCTCTGTCATAGCTGGACGAGGAGCAAGAGGCTGTGCAACTGATGGGACCAGAATAACCTCGTCACGGGGAGCCGCAGTAACAGGTTGCTCTCCTGAACTTAGTACACCCAGGGTTTCCCCCTGAGCGGATATTTGTGCTCCCTCAGAAGGCCGCTCACCAATGATACCCAACAGTTGTAACAATAAGCCTCGAATATCTGAAGACTGAGCTGGGGCTGAAGCTGGCACTGGAGCTGGTGGTACCTGGGATGCCCCCTGGTCCACATGCTATTCGGGAGCAAACTCTGGCTCATGATCATGCTCGGGTCCTATCTCAACTCTAGCATCTGCCGCTGCTCGGGGACGTCCTCGACCCCCACCTCTACGACCTCCCCAGCCGCTAGCTGGTGTCAGAGGATCGTCTCGGCCCAACGCCGACGATCTCGTATGAGCCATCTGTGGAAGAGTGAACCCGAATAAGTGAGATTTACAGAAACTTCCAAGGATACTACGCACGAGATAGAATCAAGAAAAGTCCATTTTTCCTAAGATGTCACCCTAGCCTCCCAAAGATTAAGTACCGACGTCTCTACCCCGGTCCGTAAGACTCTACTAGACATTGGATCCTATACCAATAATACCGGTGAATTTAGGCTCTGATACCAAGCTATCACGAACCAGTTTGTTGGTCATGATGGCACCTACAACCTCCCCTCCCCAATAGGCGAACCAATCCCCGTAGCTCAAACTAGTTAGTAATGGGCTACCATCTAACACTTTAGCGGAGGAACGATATAAATAGGCGAAAGTAAGGGAAATAAGCTAAAGAAAGTAGATACAGGAATATATATACATTTGCGGAAGCTAAACCAAAACCCCAGAACATGGTATCATAGTATAGAGCCAAAACTACACATAAGGATTACAAAGGATCCAAAACAATATATATACAGATGTCTCCAAGTATTAATAGAGTATATGATATAAAAGATAACTAAAAGCTAAGCTTCGGTTGCCAAGAGCTCACCCTCAGTCTGAAATATCTCAAAAATAGCCCCTCGTACGAGTCTCTAATGAGCTAACGGCAATGACCCACACTAGGATCTGCACCAGATGATGTAGAGTATAGTATGAGCATCAAATGCGAAGGAAAAGGTACCCAGTAGGTATCATAGGCTGACTGCGCACATATAAGATAAAAGAGCAGTAATAAGCAGAATAGAAAATAATTAGTTACAGAAAGCAACGAATAAGTACACGGAAGCTAGCACAGAAGGAACACAAGCAGGAATAATACATATGGCTAGCTAAAAGAATACACATCATAGGCGAAAGAAAGAAACACGTAATACTCGTAACAACAAGTATATAAAGAAGAGTTTAGAAAGTAGGTAATATATCGGTAATCTTAACGAATAGAGAAGGAGAGGAAGAAAACAGTAAACTTGCTCGAATACAAGGAACAATAACACAACTAATCATGCAATCTCAAGTCAGGAATTCAACAGCTGGAAGCCCAAGTTTAACCCTAACAATATCCAAAGTCATAAGAATCACAATAGGAACCAATAGAGCAAAATAGTAATAATAAGTCTACCTACAGTCCCACGGGCGCCCATACACCCAAGCAACACAATCAAGTGAAGACAAACCCTCCGGTATCCCATACTACTGGAGTGTACAATTAACAAACATCAAATAATGGCGGAACCTCACACAAATGAATGGTATGACATTCCATGCTAAGCCAAAAGTGATAGTAGTACCATATTTTACCCGCTTCTGGCGTCCTATAAGGCCCAGAAGATGGAATCCATGAAAGGTCACACCCATATAGCTCTACTATGTTGTATACCCCCCTCCAACACTCGCAGCACGTAGCGTCTAGTCCAGAATGACAAGTTCCATAGAGGCCCCAACCAACATACTAGATGCCCCACAATCTCAAAAATCCCCAAGTAAAGCTGCCTGGAGAGTATCCAGGTTTAAACCAGGAAGTTAAATAGTCCTAGCGCACAGCCCCGCCGAGTTAATCATCACCCCAAAAGTTGTAGTAAAACAAATCTAGCACTTGACCCCACCGAGTCTAGTGTAAGTGAAAATAATGATAAAACATCCTTTAATTCTCCCTTACCCCAAGAAGATCCATTAAGACGGTACCAAACCCTCTTTCAATCATTTTTACCAAAAATGGGCCCTACAGACCATGCAAGGTTTAGAAATTCAGTAATAGTAGGCCCGAAGCCAAAACCGCATTAAAATTATGAAAAAATCCTTTTATATGCATTATAATGGCATGCTCAATCACAATAAATAGCCCAACGGCTCACAATCAACCTATCGTCCCTACAAAGGCTCCAATTATTCTACATCACAGATTGCCAGCTCAATAACAATAATAACGATGTTCGGGACTCACGAACATCCCCAATTTTCCACCATCTATGTTCCAGAGTCAATATAAGGCCTCACAGGACCACAAGGGTGATAATATCATCTATCGCAAGTACTACAACCATCGGAGGAAGAAAGGAATTGGGCATGAATGAAGCGGTCAAGGTCTATGGTACCAACTTGTAAACCCAACCCAAGGATGCCCATTAGTACAATTTTATTCTATATATGCGGAGTCTTAGGAGTTTAAATCGTAACCTACCTCGGGGTTGAACTGTAAACACGAACCATCACTCGTGTGCCTTCCCCTTCTAAACAACCTCAAAAAGCTGCCACGCTATCAAGAACAAAATCTAAGTGTCAAGACGAGAAGAAAGACACCCATATTGCTATACAGAAAATGGGGCCGAAAATCGGGTCAAAACATGACCCTCGGGGATCGTGCATCAAAACAAAATCTAAAATTTACAATTATGTCCTCGGTTAATTTAGGAACTCATGCTTAAAATTTGAGCGCAAACGGAGTTCATTTCGGGGCTCAAAACAGCCCCGAAGTACTACTAATTCATGAGAACAAAAGTAGAGAAATGCGATTTTTAAAGGAGGAAACGTACCAATTTGGAAGAAAGAATTGACTACGGACCAGAACTACTGCTACCACGAACAATCAAGCTCTCTAACGCATCTTTAACCCAAGAAAAATCAAGCTTGTAAGAGCCTCAACCATGGAGGTTTTTGAGCTTGAAGAGAAGAACAAGGCTTGAAGAAAAAGAGGCTTACCAATGATAAAGGAGCGAGATTAATGATAATTTGGAGAATTCCCATGAGCCCACACTGTTCTTGAGTAATTAGAGTTGAGAAAAATGAAGTTGGAGTTGAAAGAAGTGAAAGAAATAAGCTGAAAATCGTGAAAAATAAGAATTTAAAGAATGAAATTTGTGGAAATTAACGGAAGTTAACAAGAGATTTTACCTATTCACGAGGCCAAGAAACACACCCAGATCAACAATAATTATTCCTCCAAGTTATGGGTAAGAGCAGGTGAAGAATTAAAGGAATTTGGTGTAAAAATGGTAGAGAAAACGAGTTGGGAAGATGAGAGCAACAACTGAAAATAAAGCCTCCAACAACTATTTAAAGTTGGTCCGCAACAGAAAAATCTGCAATTTTCTAACCTTCTAAGAGGAATTCTGGGTACAACCGAAACCCGATACTTACAAGCTAATAGAGCTATTTGAGTGGAAACAACATTCTGGACTCAATGGAATCAACAAATTTACCAATGGAGATCGTTTTAAGAAAAAGTGAGCCCCATGCCCAAAATTAACTCGGAACTCAATACCCCAAAACAAGTCCAAAAGTTCCGAAACCCGAACCAAAGGTTTCCCTAGCCCAAATTCAAAATTCCAAAGCCAATAGAATGGACAAAATTTCCATCCGAGGCCATCTTCTCTGAATGTTGACAAAAGTCAAACTTTCAAGTTCAACTTGGCTAAAACGCAAAAACCCAGACAAAACTAAATCGAAAGCTCCCAGAACCCGACCCAGGGTCCATGTAGACCAAAATCCACGCTCTGGAGCTAACGTAAATGTCGAAATTTGGTTCCAAGCATGTTTATCAAGAATATTGACTAAAGTCAATGATATTCTAAGTTAAGTCTCTAAAACAGGCAAACGACCAAACGAACGACAAGGGCGCTGAACCACCGGTCCCAGCAAGTCATAAATGACTTGGAGCCGCTACAGAAAAGCTCTAGCAGTATAAAGAAGGCGTAAATGCAAAAATGACCGAAAAGGTCATTACAAAAATAATGATTTTTTTATCAAGTTATGTCAAGAATGACGTTAACCTATTCATTAACATTTTTAGTAATTTCTTAAAAACACCCGAATTTTATTTTTCTTTTAAACTATTACATCCACATGTCACGACTTGATTTCTTGGTCAGAACGGCACCTATAATCCCTCAGTAGGTGAACCAATCCCCATAGCCCGGAACAGTTAGTAATGGGCTACCATCTAACACTTTAGCAGAGGAACGATATAAATAAGCAGAAGCAAGTGAAATAAGCTGAAGAAAGTAGATAGAGGAATATAAATACATCTGCGGAACCTAAACAAAAACCCTAAAACCTGGTATCATAGTATAAAGCCAAAACTATATATAAGGAGTACAAAAGATCCAAAACAATATATACAGGTGTCTCCGAGTAGTAATGGAATACATGATATAAAAGATAACTAAAACTAAGCTCCGGACGTTGATAAACGCTCAAATCATACTCCCCAAAGATGGAGGCACGACGATCGTCAAGTAAAACACATTTATAAGCATTCAACAGGTGTCAGGTTCGTACCCACATCGACTTGGCGATAGCAATATGAAGATTGTAGTGAAATGACTTCACTAGGAGAGTAATTGTTTAAAAACACGAAACTAAAAAGTTGGGGGAATTGGGATTCTGTCACAACAATCACAATTCGTATTAAAGCAAGGAAGTAAAATGGGTGTACCAAATTGAGTAAGAGACTAGGGATGTGTATCCAATAGGGCTTTAATGTGGGATAGGGTGTTTGCCTTTTCACACTTATTTTCACTCATTGACATAAGTAGCCTTTGTCATGGGTGTGGTTGTTTATCTCTCGATCAACAACCACATATCCGATAATCTCGGTTAGAGCACTACCAGTTAAATCAACAAACAACCAAGATCAAGCTTGGGGAGGTCACATTATCTCTAGGTTAGACCCTTAAATGGGTGATTCCGTCGATATGAGCTATTTCTAGCCTCAAATCTGAATGGAGTCCCAAGTTCCCACTAGTAATCTCACATCCGAAACTATGATATTCTCTTTCAAGCAACAACATATTCAAGTAATGAAAATTAATATTTGTAACTACCAATTTTAGGATTAAAACTTGGTGAAACTACTAGACCCATATCAAATAAGCAATTATAAGCAAGAATTAGCAACACCGACACCCATTTGTCAAGTACCCATTATCAACACATCCCTAGACAAATGAAATTAGTCACTCATGCTAAAGGAAAGAGATTTACCAAGTGGGTAAGTCAAATTCCTCTTCATTCAAGTGTAACTTCAAGTTCTAAGCTCAGTTTTTGTACACAAATGTCTAACCAAGATTTTGAAGAGAGAATAGATTGAAACCCCCTTCTTCTTGGAGAGGAAAACTTGTTCTAAAAGGTAAACTCAGAATATTCAGGACTGAAGAATGTGATTTACAATTATGCCTAAATTGGCCTTTTATACTTTCCCAAAACGTCACTAATTTTCTGGAAAAAATTACCCTTCAGGTGGTGTGTAATGCAACGTGTGGTGCACACGTCAGCATGTGTGCATCACACACCTTTTTCATGTGAACCAGTGACTCAGCCGACTTGGGCTACATTATGCGAAAGGGGTGCAGTTCGCACCATGAGTTATGCGCGTCACACAATGACCGCACCCTGTGATAGATCTTTCAAGCAATCCAAAGCTCCATGTGGTGGAAGATATGGAACTCACCACGTCTTGTGCGTGCCGCATAAGCATCGCATCTCAGGGCAGTTTCTTTGTCTTTTTCCGATCACTTTACATTTCACTCCTTTTAAGCTCTTTTTGGGTCCATTTCCTTATTTTCCATCTTTAATCACAAGTACCTGCATAGACATCAATAAAGGCCATAAGAACCTCTAAATCTATTCAAAACCTAGCAATAATTCATGGATAAAGGCTCAATAAGTTTGTAGATTACCGACTTATCCAAGCCTCAAACTTGAACTATTACTTGTCTTCAAGCAAGATACTCACAAGGCAAAGAATGAATTATGCTCTAGATTCAATTTAACGCACAAAGGACTAATCTATACTAGAAATTAAGAAAAAGAATAAACAAAAAGACTCAACCAAAAGACTCAACTACATTGCTCATCTCAATTTGAACCACTACAATATCAAGGCAATTGATCATTTCAAAATCTTTTCCAAAAGGACTTCTTTTCTCATTCAAATTCAAGGGAATTTTTTCATTCAAAACAAGACATTTAAGCTTCTCAAGTCATTGGCATGGACTGTCAAGGTTTGCCTCGAGATTTGCCACACAACTTGTCTCATTCAGTCCTGTCAATTGAAATAGAGACTTCATGTTTCAATTCAAGTGCATGATGCCACTCACCACAGGAGAAAATCCCACTCACAATCATTCAATTCACAACAACGGGATTATAAGAGAACCAAGAAGACTATCACTCTCTCAAGGAAATTCAACTGCACACACGTTGAACCATAGGCTTGCCTTTCATGTAATTCACCACTAATGTAGGGTAGCCAAGCTCGGAATCACCAAGGACTTGCGGGTTACTATCTTGGCTAGGGCTAAGGTGAGGATTTTATTTGGTTCAAGTGAGTACACCTCCCTAACTCTCTTTGTTATTATTTCAAACACCGCTCACATTTTCAAATTTTAACTTCACCTTATTTCTCCCTCACACAACCCAATCATCTCCCTTCCAATCATGATCCTTCAAACTCTTTGTATCACCTTCATTTGGTAGCACGTAATTTTTGCTTTTCATTTTGCGCTCATTGGATTGACTTTTGGAGAACTTTTCAACTCAAACCTAAGGTGCTACCTTGCACTTGAAGTGCATTCCTTTTCTTCTCCTCATTTGATCGCATACACTTCCAAACTTAGGCATTTGCCTATGTTGTCTTTCCACCCACCCCCCCAAACTTAGGCTTTTAGCCTACTTTTCACTTTCAAGCAATTATAGAGGTCGGGTGCTAAGATAGAGATTCAAAAAAGTCAAGATGTTAACAGGTGCCAAAGAACGATTACAAGTTCAAAGGGGTTTACTAGTATTGATGTCATGGGAAGTCATTTGGGTGAAGTGTCTATCAAAAAGGACCTAAGGTCATCTTCCAAGCTTGGTCACACCTAGAATTTTGCCTTGAATCACATTCGGAGCAAGTTCTAGATGACACGCATGCACGAGAATTAAGGTAAAGCCTCACCACATAAGGCATCATGCCATAAGACTTCTTTCATTAGTCTCAAAATCAATTGGGACAAATGACTTTTGACAAGCTATTTCGAGTTTGTTAAACACTCATTTGTGAGTTAATCAAGCCAAAGCGAGAGTGTGCAACTTATGACAATAGAATGCTTTTCCTCAAAAGTTTATTTCCCTTCTTCCTTTTATTTTCAAAAACAATTTGGCAAGAGAAAATTTTTGGTGGACCCATTTCGAGACAAGCAACTACGGAATCAATTTTAAACTAAAACTTGGCATTTTCTCTTAAGAAAGTCGCCTCTCAATCTATCATAGGGAAACACCAACCTGGTTCGACATAAAAACAAAAGAAAAAGAAATATAAAGAAAACTTTTGCTCCTTGGGAAAGAACTGTGGTATTAAGAAAACCCTCAGAGTTTATTGCTAAACTACTATTAACAAGGCGATATCCAAATTGCGCGCTCATGATTCATTAAGAACAAGCCTTGGCGTAGGCCTTTAGTGCATTTGCAAAGAATGAGTAGTAAGAAAATAGGGCATGTAAGACCATCCCGTCAACACAATATCCAAAAAAAAAATCAAGCCCGGCAAGGGTACAAATAGGCTCAAAACAAAAGCATAAGCAAAAGGCCCGGCAGGGGCAATGTCATCACACAAGTTTCACCAACAATGTAAATAGTTACCAATAATGTAAATAGTTACAGGCTCCCCCAAACTTAAAGTAAGCATAGCCTCGATGCATAATAAGTTATACAAATAAGGATGAGTGCCAAAACCTCCCTGAATAGGCTAATGATGATGACAACGCCTCCTTGAGTAGAACTGATGTGGTGGCCTAGGAGGTCGAGGTTCCAGTGGGGATGGTGGTGCCGAAGGTGGTATCTAAGCATGTGCTAGGTCTATCTGAAACCCCTCCATCGATGGAATTGATGGGTTCCACTAGACTTGAATGAGCCCTGATGGTTCCACAACCCACCTGTCCGAGCAAGTCATCAACTCGTGGTATGAGAACTTTGGCTGAAGTCCCCATTCTCTTACATATGTCATGGGAGGTCCCAAGTGATCTTGGATGACTGACTCTGAAATCTTGGGGGCCACGTCCTCCCGTACCTCAGATATTTCCTCTTTATCAACTGGATCCCAACCAGTGCACCAATTATCGGGAGGGCTCGCACACCTCGGCGGGGAATTTGAACTTGGTACCGATAGATTAAGATCCCAATTTGGCTCAACATGCGGGACCACTTGCTTGAGTTCCTCAACCTCCACTTCCATTGTATCCACACTTCCATTGTATCCACTCTAGCACAGAGCTTGCTCACACTTGAAATTACCAATTTCAAGGTCGACTTTATGACGGATTGAATTAAGGTTGGAATGTCCTTGGCAAACTTTTGTAGGATCTATTCATTCTTATTAGTAAGTTGAGCAAGTTTTAGCAAGTTACCTGAGGAGGAGGTGGCCTAAGATGCCACATGTATTGTGCTTGATGCTCGTGGAGACAGGTATTCTTTGCCTGATCATGAACAATGTGCTCACCTTGGGCCCTGCTTGTGGTTGCACGAGGTGTCTGAGCAAGGAGATTTTTCTTGACATGTGGGGTATCCTTATCCTGCTTTGTGTCTAAACACACCATGACTGTAGCTTGGGTAAACTTGTCTAATGAACGGAATAAAGGGCATTCGTCTTGGATGCATAACAAGCTGATGAAGATCGGGAAGGCCATGGAGGTGGAGTCATGATTAGCTTTTCACTTGAGATGTTCGGCTATGATTTCTCCCTCACACAAGGAAAGGCTATCCATGACATAGGGAATGAGAATGGCCATCTCTATAGTCACTTTCGTGGTATGAATAGTTGGGATAAGTCTTGTACTTACAAAATCTAGCCACATGCGAGCTTCGAACTTAAGATCCGAGCGATCGATTTGCCCCTTTGAGATGGCCCAAAAGGGGTTCCCTTCGGCAATGATATTAGCAACCCACTCGTATTGATCTTCCTTTTTAGCCACACGTTCAAAGTACATGGACTCTGGAATTGGTTTATCATTCCAAATGGCAAAGTGGATAGCTGCAGGGGTTATGTCCACCTCCTTACCTCGGACCAACACCGACTTGAGGCATGGTAACTTGCTTAGCGGACCCTTGTATTTCATCATGTCAAGTTGGGCCCCGTATGAAGCATAGAATTCTCATACCAATTCAGGAAAATAGGGACCCGGAGTCTTGGAAAAATGTTCCCACGCTCTTATGCGAAACTGTTTTGGCATGTTCGAGAACTCTTCTTGAAAATCTTCCACATCGAACCCTTTTTCTTCCAAGAATGGTCATTTTCCCCGAAATCTGAGGTAGAAAGCTTCCATCCCCTTGAGCCCAAATCGGAGTTTTGGTTCATTAGGCCGTTCCTCTTGCATAGGAACACCTGCACTGGGAGCGTGTTTTGTGGCACGCCTCTTTTAATGAAGCCTGTTGGAAGACATACTCCTGCAAATGGGGGTTAATAGCAGGCACTACACTTCTATATACAAGCTAAAAGAAGTCAACAAACTACAAGAGATGGAATGCAATGGACTAGAAAAACAAAGTAGGTAACTGATGGCTCGTGCGGACCACATGCAAAATACACCAGAAGGAGTGTGCATTGCATGTGCTATCGCACGAGCTAACAGAATCCCATAGGGATTCTTTCGTTGAGGTGAAAAGCTGGTGCGGTCTCCACCAACCAAAGTGCACGTCGCATCACGCTTTGCCCCTTGAAGCAGTGAACTAGCTATCTTCTTGAACATGGTGCGATGCCTTGTGCGACCCGCACAAAGATCTATGCATCATATACGTAATTATGCATATGATCCGTAGAGCAAGATGTACTTAGGCACTTGGCACCATGCAACAAACAAACAATATTTAAACGAAGGGGGCAAGGGATATCATGACCATAAACATCTGAGTACTCAGACTTCTCCAGATTTTCATTGACAAAATCAAGCAAGCAAGAAGTGACTTAACGTCTTCCCTTAAGATGGACATTACCCCATCTATCATCGGGAACATCAAGCCCTTACTTGCAATAATAGGAACCAACAAACTTAGCAACAATTAACCCCTTCCCGCACAAGATCATACACCCAAAGATAATTTACAACAACAAATCATGGGCATACAAGTAGCAAAATTCAGCCCTCATAATCAATTCTCAACAAAACCTCATGACTAATGATGATTTACCCTTAAGAACGACGTCACCCAATCTATCATCGGGCCAAGCCATTCATCAATCACAAGTGGGTTACTCAAACTTTATCCTAAACTCAGATTTCAAGGCTAAAATTCACTACCAATCAACATGCTTTAACAAAATTCAAGTTCTACCAAGTTGACAATAAGCAAAATCATCAATACAACTCGAAATTGGGAACCCAAATTTTTTGGATCTCACCCAAAATCAGCATGGCGGTTCTATTAAGCATGCTTCACAATATGAGTTCCCAACCTTCATAAAAATAAGTATTTAACATCGGAAAACTTACCACAAGTGAAGATTAGGCAGAGAGAAGTGAAAATTGAAGCTTTTGGGAAGCAACAATAGTGACCCAATCAACTCGCCTAGAGAGATGACAGCAGTGACATGGAGGATCGGTGGTGGTGGTAATGGGGGAGAAGAAGAAGATTTTGGGAGAAGTAGGGAGATTTGTGGGAGGATTTGGGAGAGAATTTTGGAGAAAATATGGTGAAGGAGAAGGTGGGTGGCAGTTTTTAAAAGAAAAAAAAGAAGAAAAGTTGGTTGGGTCATCTCTGGGTCAGGTTGGTCAATGGGTTAGGTCAATTAAAATTCAAAATTACCTTTGGTGTGCCACGACGTGTAATTCGCACAAGACTTTGAGCGGACCTCATGTTATTTCACACATCACCCTTTTTTCTCCTCTGGGTTTGCCCAGGGTTCTGGTTTTCCATGTAACAGAGGTGCGATGTGCACTTGGGCTCGTGCGGACTGACGGACCAGTGCACGATACCTCTAATTTTTCAACTTTCTTCCAGGCACTCTGTTTTGGCATGCGGTGAGCTGTGCGACACACACAATTGCTTGTGCAGTCCGCACAGTCCTCTACACAGCCTTGTTTTCACTTGTCTATGTTTCTACTCCATGCATTCCCTACAAACACACCAAAAATGACAAAATATAACCAAAAAAACAAAGTAAAGAAACTTGGGTTGCCTCCCAAGCAGCGCTTGATTTAACGTCGCGGCTCGATGATGCTACCTCCATCTTAGTCATTGTCGGATAGCATGCTAATCCGGTTGGCGTAGTCCCATCCTAAGAAGGGGAATTGCTCCATCAACAACTTAGAAAAGTCATCATGTTGCTTAAGCATGGACGTTTTGTCCACTTCACACTCCTCATGAGAATCATCAAGCTTGCCCTCTGAGTCTATCACCGATATCACTCTTAAATCATCAGAAGCCCTTGTGGGTTGGCATACATTGAAAGTCTAGTTCATCCCCCACTCAGAATTTGAGTTCTCCGAGTTCGACATCAACGAGAGCCCTTCCCGTGGCCAATAGTGGTCCCCCCAAAATAATGGTACCTTAATATCCACCGCACAATCAAGAATGATGAAATCCGCCGAGAGAATAAGTTTATCCACTTTTACCAATAAGTCAAATAGGATCCCTACCGGACGCTTGATAAACCAATCAACCATGAGCAATTGCATAGATGTAGGCTTTGGCGCGCCCAATCCTAGATTCTTAAAGATTACTAGGGGCATCAAGTTGATGCTTGCCCTCAATTCACATAAGGCTCTTCAGAATACAACCATCCTGATAGTACAGGGTATGATAAATGCACCCGGATCTTCTCTTTTTGTAGCCACATTGCTAGCCATTAAGGCACTACAGCTATGTGAGATCTCAATGGTGCCCACGTCAATGACCTTCTTCTTTTTAAGCAATTCCTTCATAAATTTTGAGTACCCCAGCATTTGCATCAATGCTTCTACTAAAGGAATGTTTATTGAGAGTTTACTAAACATTTCAACAAACTTGCTAAACTTGTGCTCCTCTTTCTTCTTGTTAAGTCTTTGCAGATAAAGGCCCCTTGGGAAATGTGGTCAGCACACTTTGCACAAGATAGGGACTCTCTTCAACCTCGATGGTTACCCGAGTAGGAGATTCAGCTTCCTCCTTCTCATTTTCAATCTCGACATTCGTCGGGACGTTAGGTGCACCCAGCGTCACCTCTTCCCTCGGGTCTTCAATGAAATTTTCATGTGCGATCTCTTCATCTTTGCTACTTGGCTCCCTGACAGTTTTAACAATAGGCTCATTGGGTTTTACAACCAGTTTTACAACAGATTCTCTTATTTCGCCGGTTGTTCGTCCACTCCTAGTAACAATAGCCATAATGTGCTCGTCACTTTTATTATTGATAGTGGCATTACTACGAAGTGGCACCTTCCTTCCCGGGTTCATTTGAATGGAGAGATGATCCATTTGGGCCTCAAGCTGCTTGATTGAGGTCGAATGAGAGCTTACAGTTTGGTGCAGTGTTGAGACTTCACTTTTAAGCTCATTTACCTGGCATTAGTTGTATCCACCTTTTTTAGCACTAATGACAACATGTCCTCTACCTTAGAGTGACCGAGGTTGCTTGTAGTCGATTGGTAGATGGAATTTGCTTTGTTAGGAGGCACACAAGGGCTTCGGTGATTGTATTGATCACCATACCTCTCTCGGTCATCTCTTATCCAACATTGATTCTCTTCCCTTGGGTGATAGTACTCGGGATGAGAACCCGCCGACACAAAGCATAGTTTACCATCTACAACTGTCATTAACTCATCATCGCTAGCTTTTATCTTTGGTGTATTCATAATATTTATTCCCTTAGTACCCATCACATGTTTTGCCAAGAGATCAATTTGGGTCATCATTTTAGCCATGGTCTCATCTTGCATTTACCCCCTTTTTCTGATTTTATTTGCCAAGATGGATGAGGTCTCTCCCGAGATTGGCACATCCGCTTCTCTTTTATACCAAGCTTGGTTGGTTTTTGTCATTCGCTCTACAAAAGCCGAAGCAATGGGGCATTGCATGTCCATGAAGGTGCCACCTCCAAGATTGTTAGCCATCGATTTATTCATAGAATTCAATGCCCGATAGAAACTTTGGAGCAATACGTTGTCCGACAACCCATGGTTTGGACATAAGATAAGCTTCTTTTTGAATGGAGTCCCAAGTTCTTACTAGTAATCTCATATCCGAAACCATGAAATTCTCTTTCAAGCAACAACATATTCAAGTAATGAAAATTAATGTTTACAACCACCAATTTTAGGATTAAAACTTGGTGAAACTACTAGACCCATATCAAATAAGCAATTATAAGCAAGAATTAGCAACACCCACACCCATTTGTCAAGCACCCATTATCAACACATCCTTAGAAAAATAAAATTAGCCACTCATGCTAAAGGAAAGAGATATACCAAGTGGGTAAGTCAAATTCCTCTTCATTCAAGTGTAACTTCAGGTTCTAAACTCAGTTTTTGTACACAAATGGTTAACCAAGATTTTGAAGAGAGAATAGATAGAAACCCCCTTCTTCTTGGAGAGGAAAACTTGTTCTCAAAGGTAAAAGCTTTTCAGAATATAAGGACTGAAGAATGTTATTTACAATTGTGCCTAAATTGGCCTTTTATACTTTCCAAAAATGTCACTAATTTTTTGGACAAAGTTGCCCTTCAGGTGGTGTGCGACGTGACGTACGGTTCGCACGTTAACATGTGCGCGTTGCACACCTTTTTCATTTGAACCAGTGACTTAGCCGACTTGGGAGACATTATGCAAAGGGGGTGCGGTTTGCACCATGAGTTGTGCGCGTCGCACAATGACCGCACCCCATGACAGATCCTTCAGGCAATCTAAAGCTCCATGAGGTGGGAGGTGCAGAACTTACCACGGCTTGTGTGTGTGGCACAAGCATTACATCTCAGGGCAGATTCTTTTTTTTTTTATCACTTCACACTTCAATCCTTTTAAGCTCTTTTTGGGTCTATTTCCTTGTTTTCCATATTTAATCACAAGTACCTGCATAGACATCAATAAAGGCCATAATAACCTCTAAATCTATTCAAAACATAGCAATAATTCATGGATAAAGTCTCAATAAGTTGGTAGATTACCGATTTATCAGTCCCTAAGAGCTCACCCTCAGTTTGAAATATCTCAAAAACAACTCCTCGCACGAATCTCGAATTAGCTAACGGCGATGGCCCACATAGGATCTGCACCAGAAGATGCAAAGTGTGGTATGAGCACCAATTACAAAGCAACCGGTACCCAGAAGGTATCATAGGCCGACTGAGTCACAAAAGGCAACGAAGAAGTACACGGAAGCTAGCACAGAAGGAAATCAAGCAGGAACAATATATATGGCTAGCAAAAAGAATACACATCATAGGCGAAAGAAAGAAACACGTACCCGAGATCCTCACAACAACAAGTATACAAAGAAGAGTTTAGAAAATAGGTGGTATACTGGTAACCTCAACAAATAGAGAAGGAGAGGAAGAAAATAGTAAACATGTTCGAATACAATGAACGATAACCCAACTAAGCACATAATCTCAAGTCAAGAATTCAACAACTGGAAGCCCAAGTTTAACCTTAACAATATCCAAAGTCATAAGAATCACAATAGGAACCAATAGAGCAAAATAGTAACAATAAGTCTACCTACAGTCCCACAGGTTCCCATACACCCAAGGAACACAAACAAGTGAAGACAAACCCTCTGGCATCCCATACTACTGGAGCGTACAATCAACAAACAACAAACAAGGGTGAAACCTCGCACAAATGAATGGTATGACATGCCATGCTAAGCCAAGAGTGATAGTAGTACCGTATGTTACCCGCTTCCGGCATCCTATAGGGCCCAGAAGACGGTATCTATGTAAGGTCACACCCGTATACCTCTACTACGCCGTATACCCCCTCTCTGGCAGTCGCATCACATAGCCCCTGGTCCAGAATGGCAAGGTCCATGGAGGCCCTCGACCAACATACTAGATGCCCTGCAATCTCAAAAATCCCCAAGTAAAGCTGCCTGGAGAGTATCCAGGTCTAAATCAGGAAGTTAAATAGTCCTAGCACACAGCCCCGTCGAGTCTAGCATCACCCTAGAAGTTGTAGTAAAATAAGTCTAGGGCTCGACCCCGCCGAGTCTAGTGTAAGTGGAAATAGTGATAAAACATCCTTTAATTCCCCCTTATCCCAAGAAGATCCATTAAGACGGTACCAAACCCTCTTTCAATCATTTTTACCGAAAATGGGCCCCACAAGCCATGCAAGGTTTAGAAATTTAGCAATAGTAGGCCCGAAGCCAAAACCGTAGTAAAATTATGAAGAAATTCCCTCTATATGCATGATGAATGGTACACACAATCACAAAAGTGCCCCCGGCCCACAAACAATCTATCGGCCCTGCACAGGCTCCAATCATTCTACAACACAGAAAATAAGCTCTACAACAATAATAACGATACCCAAGACTCACGGACATTCCCATATAACCCACTATCTATGTTCCAGAGTCAAACAAGGCCACATAGGATCACACAGATGATAATATCATCTATAGTAAATACTACAACCATTGGAGGAAGAAAAGGAATCAGACATAAATAAAGCGGTCAAGGCCTGTGGTACCAACTAGTGAACCCAACCCAAGAATGCCCATTAGTACAATTTTATTCTATATATGCAAAATCTAAAGAGTTTAAACTGTAACCTACCTCGGGGCCGAACTGCAAACACGAACCGTCACTCATGTGCCTTCCCCTTTCAAACAGCCTCAAAAAGATGCCACGCTATCAAGAACATAATCTAGGTGCCAAGATGAGAAAAATGACACCCATATTGCTATATGAAAAATGGGGCCAAAAATCGGGTCAAAAAATGACTCTCGGGGCCCACACAGTTAAACAGGAAATAAAATTCACAATTATGTCTGTGGTGAATTTAGAAACCTATGCTCTAAATTTGAGCACAAACGGAGTTCGTTTCGGGGCTCAAAATAGTCCCGAAGTACTACTAATTCTTGAGAACAAAAGTGGAGAATTATAATTTTCAAGGGAGGAAAGGTACCAATTTGGAAGCAAGAATCGACCGCGGATCGGAACTACAGCTACTACGAACAATCAAGCTCTCCAACGCAGCTTTAACCCAAGAAAAATCAAGATTGTAAGAGCCTCAACCATGGAGATTTTTGAGCTTGAAGAGAAGAACAAGGCTTAAAGAAGAAGAGGCTTACCAACGATAAAGGAGCGAGAATAACGATAATTTGGAGAATTCCCATGAGCCCACACTGTTCATGAGTAATTAGAGTTGAGATAAATGAAGTTGGAGTTGAAAGCAGTGAAAGAAATAAGCTGAAAATCATAAAAACAAGAATTTAAAGAATGAAATTTGTGAAAATTAACGGAAGTTAACAAGAGATTTTACCTATTCACGAGGCCAAGAAACACACCCGGATCAGCAACAATTATTTCTCCAAGTTATGGGTAAGAGCAGGTGAAGATTTGAAGGAATTTAGTGTAAAAATAGTGGAGAAAACGAGTCAGAAAGATGAGAGCAAAAGCTGAAAATAAAGTTGCCAACAACTATTTAAAGCTGGGATAGAAAAATCTGCAATTTTCTAAACTTTTACGGGGCATTCCGAGCACAATCAAAACCCGATACTCACAAACCAATAGAGCTATTTGAGTAGAAACGACATTCTGGACTCAATATAATCAACGAATTTACCAACGGAGATCATTTTAAGGAAAAATGGGCCCCATGCCCAAAACTAACTCGGAACTCAATACCCCAAAGTCGACATTCCAGAGCTAATAGCTCAGATGGAATTTCTATCCGAGACCGTCTTCTCCGAGTGTTGACCAAAGTCAAACTTTCAAGTTTAACTTGGCTAAAACACAAAAACCCAGACAAAACTAAATTGAAAGCTTCCAGAACCCGACCCAGGGTTCATCTAGACCAAAATCCACGCTCTGGAGCTAACGGAACTGTCGAAATTCAATTTCGAGCATGTTTACCAAGAATGTTGACTAAAGTCAATGATATTCTAAGTTAAGGCTCTAAAACAGGCAAACGGCCAATACGACCAAATGAACGACCAGGACACCGAAGGAAAGCTCTATCAGTACAAAGAAGGTGTAAACGCGAAAATGATCGGAAGGGTCATTACATCATCCACTACTAAAAAGGACTTTCGTCCCCGAAATTCAAGAAGAAAGAGGTACCTAAAGGCTCAAACAGCTGCGGATATTGGGTCCGCATATCTCTATTGGTCTCCCAGGTAGCCTCATCGACTGGACGATGCCTCCACTGAACTTTTAAAACAGAAATCTCCCTAGACTTCAACCTCCTCACATCTCTTGCCAATATAGCAACTAGCTCCTCGACAAAGGACAAGCTATCATCCAACTGAACTGAATCTCAATGCAACACATGAGACTCATCTGGAACATACCGTCTCAATATCGAAACATAAAACACCAGATGCATAGCAGAAAATATCGGAGGTAAGGCTAACTGATAGGCAACACTACCAACTCTCTGGAGGATCTCAAATGACCCAATATACATGGGGCTAAGCTTGCCCGGCTGACCAAATCTCATCATGCCCTTCATGAGCGACACACGGAGGAATACCAAATCACCAACGCTGAACTCCAAGGCATGAAGTCTACGATTAGCGTAGCTCTTCTGCCTACTCTGAGCAGCTCGAAGTCTATCCTGAATCACCGTAACTCTATCTAAGGAGTCTCAAAGTAAATCAGTACTCTATAGCCTGGACTCCGATCCGTCAAACCAACCAACCAATAATATGCAATGCCTACCATACAATGCCTCGAAGGGTGCCATGCCAATGCTAGAATGAAAGCTATTATTAAACGCAAACTCAGCTAAAAGCACAAACTGATCCCAAGAACCTCCAAAATCAAGAACACAAGCTCGAAGCATGTCCTCCAGGACCTGGATGGTCCTCTCGGGCTGGCCATCTATCTGAGGGTGGAAAGCAGTACTAAGCTGAACATCTGTACCCAAATCGCACTGAATAGCTCTCCAAAACTGAGATGCGAACTGAGTGCCGCGGTCTGAAATGATAAAAGCTGGGACCCCATGCAACCGAACAACCTCATGAATATAGATCTGAGCTAACCTCTCAGCACTGTAAGAAGTCTAAAACGACAAGAAATGGGCTGACTTAGTCAGCCGATCCACAACCACCCAAATGGAATCAAAACCCCTGGAGGTACGAGGCAAACCAACCATGAAATCCATATTAATCCCTTCCCACTTCCACTCAGGAATGGGAAGTCGCTGCATCAACCCACCAGGTCTCATATGCTCGAACTTCACCTGTTGACAGTTCAAGCACCGAGATACGAACTCTGCTATATCTCACTTCATATCACTCCACCAATATAGTTGTCTTAAGTATCTACACATCTTCGCCACACCAGGATGAATAGAGTATCTAGAACAATGTGCCTCATGGAGTATCAACTGAATCAAATCACCAACCCTCGGAAAATAAATTTGACTACCAAACCTCAGAACCCCATGTGAATCTAGAGTAGCCCAACTAGCCTCACCCCGAACAACCTGATCTCAAAGGTCACACAACTGCTGATCCTTAAACTGATGGCTCTGTATCTAATTAACAAGAGTAGACCGAACCTCAACACTGGCAAGAACTCGATTGGGATCCGACAAATCAAGCCTAACCAAGCAGTTAGCCAAGGATTGGATGTCCAAGGCCAATTGTCGCTCAGAAATTGAAAGTGAAGCTAGGCTTCCTGTACTCACCGCCTTCCGACTCAAGTCATCTGCTACCACATTTGCCTTGCTCGGATGGTACAGAATAGTGAAATTGTAGTACTTCAGTAACTCAATCCATCTCCTCTGCCTCAAGTTCAGCTCTCGCTGACTCGTAATGTACTTAAGACTATGGTGATCGGTGAATATCTCACAATGAACTCCATATAAATAGTTCCTCTAGATCTTGAGTGCAAAAACTACCACCGCCAACTCCAAATCATGGGTGGGTTAATTATGCTCGTGAACCTTCAGATGCCTCAATGCATATACAATCACACGACCCTACTGCATCAACACACAACCAAGACCAACCCCATAAGCATCACAATACATGAAGAAACTCTGACCCTCAACCGGCAAAGTCAATACAGGAGCTGAATTCAACAAGGCCTTAAGTCTCTGGAAGCTATCTTCGCACTGATCTGACTACTGAAATTGGACATCCTTCCTAGTCAGCCTAGTCAAAGGTGCTGCTATGGAAGAAATCTCCTTTATGAACCGTGTGTAGTACCCGGCTAACCCAATAAAGCTGCGAACCTCAGTAGGAGTAGTAGGTCTAGGCCAATGACAGACCGCTGAAATCTTACTCGGATCTACACTAATCCCATCCTTAGACACTACGTGTCCTAGGAATGTAACTGACTCAAGCCCAAAATTTGCACTTTGAGAACTTGGCATAAAGCCGATGATCTCTCAAAGTCTGGAGTATAATCCTCAAGTGCTGCTCATGCTCATCTCTACTCTGTGAGTATATCAGAATATCATCTATGAAGACTATCCCAAAAGAGTCCAAATACGGGCTAAGCACCCCGTGCATCGGATCCATGAAAGCTACGGGGGCATTAGTCAACCCAAAAGACATCACCAGGAACTCATAATGGCTGTAACATGTCCTGAATGCTGTCTTAGGGATGTCCTCCACCCTAATCCTCAACTGATGGCAGCCTGACCTCAAATCTATCTTCGAAAACATGGTTGAACCTTGAAGCTGATCAAACAAATCATCAATACGCGGCATTAGATACCCATTCCTCACAGTAACCCTATTCAGCTGCCGATAATCAATACACATCCGCATCGACCCATCCTTCTTCTTAACAAATAGAACAGGAGCACCCCAAGGCGACACACTCGGTCTAATGAACCCCTTAGCTAACAAATTCTGGAGCTTCTCCTTAAGCTCTCTCAACTCAGCAGGAGCCATACGATAGGGAGAAATAAAAATGGGCCTGGTGCCCGGCTCTAACTCAATAGCAAAATCAATATCTCTCTCAGGTGGAAGGCCTGGCAGGTCGGTAGGGAACACATCTAGGAAATCTCTAACCACATGAATGGACTCAGGGGAAGAAGGCACTAGCATCTCGGACATTTGCTAAGTAAGCCAAACACCCATGCAAAATTAGCTTCCTAGCTCGAAGACAAAAGATGATCCCAGACGGCGCACGGCTAACAGAACCCTGCCACACAATCAGGGATACACCAGGCACGGCTATAGGTTAGATCTTGTCATAATAATCCAAAACTGCACGGTGAGGAGATAACCATTTCATGCCCAGTATCACATCAAAATCTACATATCAAGTATCGTCAAATCACCCCAAATCTCCAAATCACTAACAAATATCATGCAAGATCTCACAATTTGATCCACTACTAAAGAATCTCTTACTGAGGTTAAAACAGAAACAGGAATAGATAACGGCTCACTAGCCAACTCCAAACTAGGCACAAAGTAGGTAGATACGTATGAGCATGTAGATCCAGGATCAAACAAAGCATAAGCACAAGATGTCATACAAAAATCGTACCTGTGATCACAGCATCTGAGGCCTCTGCCTCCTATCTCCCAGGGATCGTATAGAACTGACTGTGACCACCACCTGACTAACCACCATCCCTACCACCTGTCCTTCCTTATGGGCCACCACCTCTACCCTAACTACCACCTCCTCGAGCCAGTGGCTGAATTGAGCGAATAGGCTGAGCCGGCGGAGTGGATGGCTGAACTGTACCCCGCTGGAGGCAATCTCTAGCAAAATGACCACTAACTCCACACTCATAGCAGGATGTACCCCGCTGGGGGTAATCTCTAGCAAAATGACCACTGACTCCATACTCATAGCAAGGCCCTAACGGCCTGCCCTGTCGAGATGAACCCGTTGAACTTGTATGGCCACCTCGGCCTGATGCCCTAGAAGTAGTACCTCTCTAAGACTGACCATTGTGACCACGCTGACTACTCCGACCCAGTTCAAACTGAGAACAAGAAGGCTGAAGTGAAACCTGAACCAGTCGACTAGACTGAACCTGGTGCCTCTGCGGCTGATGAGCTCAGCCCCACTGGCCTGAACCCCTACCACCATAACAAGAACCACTGTAGCTACCCTGATGTCGCGGCCTCCTATCTCTGGCCTCGGTGTCATAATGACGCGAATCCTCTACAGTACGGGCATAGTCCACAATAGCCTGGAATAACCGACCACTAGCAACCAATATCTCTGTAGGCTCTCTAAACTCTCTCCGTATCCCCCAAACAAATCTATAGACTCTGTCAGACTCAGTAGGCATAATCATGGCCCTAAATAGAGCAAGTTGATGGAAACGAGTCTCGTACTCTGAGACGATTATGGTATCCTGAGTCAGCCTGGTGAACTCCTCTATCCGGCTCTCTCTGTCACTCTGAGGTAAGAACTTGGCCATAAAGGCCTCATAAAACTTGGACCAAGTCAAAGGAGGTGACGATAATGGTCTGCAAGCAACCTGGACCCTCCACCATAAGTTCGCTGGGCCCTTCAGCTGATATATAGTATAGGCAACCCCGTGAGTCTCCAACAACCCCAGATGGTTCATCTCCTCATAAGTAGTAATAAAGTCATGGGGGTCCTGCCCAGAAGTACCAGTAAACCTCGAAGGTGCCAATCTCAAGAATCTACCCAACGCTTTCTGCTCTGTCTCTGTCATAGCTGGGTGAGGAGCAAGAGGTTGTGCAACTGATGGGACCAGAATAACCTCGACATGGGGAGCCGCAGTAATAGGCTGCGCTCCTGAACTTGGTACACTCAGGGCTTCCCCCTGAGCGGATGTTTGTGCTGCCTCAGAAGGCCGCTCTCTAATCATACCCAACAATTGTAACAGTAAGCCCCAAATATCTGAAGACTGAGCTGGGGCTGAAGCTGGCACTGGAGCTGGTGGTACCTAGGCTTCCCCCTGGTCCACATGCTGCTCTGGAGAAAACTATGTCTCATGATCATGCTTGGGCCCTATCTCAACTCTAGTAGCTGCCGAGGCTCATCTCCGCTCGATGCCGACGATCTCGTATGAGCCATCTGTGGAAGAATGAATGAGAACAACTGAGATTTCAAGAAATTCCCAAGGATTACGCATGATACAGAACCAAATAAGAGAGTCATATTTTCTAAGATGTCACTATAGCCTCCCGAAGATTGAGTACGGATGTCTCTGCCCCGATCTGCAGGACTGTACTAGACATTAGTTTCTATACCGATGATACCAGTGAACCTAGGCTCTGATACCAAGCTTTCATGACCCAATTTCTCAGTCATGATGGCACCTACAACCCCCCCCAGTAGGAGAACCAATCCTCGTAGCTCGAAACGGTTAGTAATGGGCTACCATCTAACACTTTAGCGGAGGAACAATATAAATAAGCAGAAGCAAGGGAAATAAGCTAAAGAAAGTAGATACAGGAATATAAATACATCTACGGAAGCTAAACCAAAACCCCAAATCCTGGTATCATAGTATAAAGCCATAACTACATATAAGGAGTACAAAGGATACAAAATAATATATACAAATGTCTCCGAGTAGTAATGGAATACATGATATAAAATATAACTAAAATCTAAGCTCCGATCACCAAGAACTCACCATCAGTTTAAAATATCTCAAAAACAGCTCCTCGCACGAGTCTCCAATGAGCTAACAGTGATAGCCCACACTAGGATCTGCACCAGAAGATGCAGAGTGTAGTATGAGCACCAATTGCAAAGCAATCGGTACCCAGTAGGTATCATAGGCCGACTGGGCACATATAAGATAAAAGAGCAGTAATAAGCAGAATAGAAAACAACTAGTCATAGAAGGCAACGAAGAAGAACACGAAAGCTAGCACAAAATGAATACAAGCAGGAACAATACATATGGCTAGCTAAAAGAATACACATCACAGGCGAAAGAAAGAAACACGTACCCAGAATCCTTGTAACAACAAGTATACAGAGAAGAGTTTAGAAAACAGGCAGTATACCGATAACCTCAACGAATAGAGAAGGAGAGGAAGAAAACAGTAAACATGCTCGAATACAATGAACGATAACCCAACTAAGCATACAATCTCAAGTCAAGAATCCAACAACTGGAAGCCCAAGTTTAACCTTAACAATATCCAAAGTCATAAGAACCACAATAGGAACCAATAAAGTGAAATAGGAACAATAGGTCTACCTACAGTCCCACGGGAGTCCATACACCCAAGAAACACAAACAAGTGAAGACAAACCCTCCGGCATCCCATACTACCAGAGCGTACAATCAACAAACAACAAACAAGGGTGGAACTTTACACAAATGAATGGTATGACATGCCATGCTAAGCCAAGAGTGGTAGCAGTACCGTACGTTACCTATTTTTGGCGTCCTATAAGGCCCAGAAGACAGGATCCACGGAAGGTCACACCCGTATACCTCTACTATGTCTTTGAACAAATTTGGTATAAAAATGATGGCGAAAACGAGTTGGAAAGATGAGAGCAAAAGCTGAAAATAAAGCTGCCAACAACTATTTAAAGCTGGCCCGCAACAAAAAAATTTGCAATTTTCTAAACTTCTACGGGGCATTCCGTGCACAATCAAAACCCGATACTCACAAACCAATAAAGCTATTTGAGTGGAAACAACATTCCGGACTAAATGAAATCAACGAATTATCCAATAGAGACCGTTTTAAGGAAAAGTGGTCCCCATGCCCAAAACTAACTCAGAACTCAATACCCTAAAAAAAGTCCGGAAGCCTTGGGACCCGAACTAAAGGTTCTCCTAGCCCAAAGTCGATATTTTGGAGCTAATAGCATAGATGTAATTTTCATATGAGGTCGTCTTCTTCGAATATTGACCAAAGTCAAACTTTCAAGTTAAACTTGGCTAAAACACAAAAACCCAGACAAAACTAAACCTAAAGCTCCCAGAATCCGACCTAGGATCCACCTAGACCAAAAACCACATTTTAGAGCTAACAGAACTGTCAGAATTCAATTTCGAGAACGTTTACCAAGAATGTTGACTAAAGTCAACGATATTCTAAGTTAAGGCTCTAAAACAGGCAAACGGCCAAAACGACCAAATGAACGACCATGGCACCGAACCACCGGTCCCAGCAAGTCATAAATGACTTGGAGCCGCTACAAGAAAGCTCTAGCAGTACAAAGAAGGCGTAAATGCGAAAATGACCGGAAGGGTCATTACACCATAAATTAGAGAATTATATTGGGATAAAAACTTATATAGTCAAGCCCAAAGGGCTTATAAGTTTTTGTAGCCCTAAAAACTAGTTTACAAAAAATAGTCATAAAATAGTGTGGTCATATCAGATTTATGAACTTTTTATAGTTGTACAAAAAATAATTTTTTTACATGATTAAAATATCACAATTCAATGTCTATTATTTATAATTGGTGTATAATTAATATATAACTAGTATATAAATATTATATAATGAGAAACGATAATTATAAATTAATTATAACATCAAATATTTAATAATATACACTAACTATTGACCTAAATATTATATAGTGAGAAAAGAAAATTATACATTAATTATACGATGATTATACATCGAATATTTAATGTCTTTGTACCAAGTACCCAAAAAATATCCTTACCATATAAAATTGTAGGATTACAATCAAAATTCTACAATTACTCAAACTATTAATCTGGCTAATAAAAGTAAACAACTCTTGAAAATCAACTATAATGAAGTTATCAAAATAAAATACGCCTATTTTGAGTTTAAAGGTTATATGGGCTGCTATTTGAGTGATTTTTTAAATTATATATTCATTTTAATATTGTTAACTTGTGTCTATTTTGTTGATAACTAGTTATACAAGTCATTGAAATAAATACTTTGAGTACAATTAATATAGTATTAAATATCAATTTATAGTGCTTTTTCAGAAAATAAAATAAAATTAACAAGTTTCATATGAATTACAAAAAAAAAAGTGATGATTAATTAATGAAAGCAAAAGCATTGAAGAAGAAAATTTAGAATAAGAGTTTTAGATAGGTTGGGTGGATTTAATTAGTTCAAAAGAACTGTGATTTTAAAATTGATCTCAAGTCAGTCACGTTTACTTTATTAAGTTGAGATGCCGTCATTTAACGTGTTGAGAAAATATAACTCAATGTATAAAAATAGTGTCTTGTGTATGTAAAGAAATAAAACGAGAAAAAATATAACTTATTTTTAATAGTACGAGATAAATATGACCATTTTTCATATCATTAACGATGTGGTAATTTAGTTAAAAATAAAGTGTCACTACTCAAAGTAATGTAATTAGTAAAGTGTCGTTATCCCCGATAATATTGTCAGTCCAATTTGTATAAGATTTTCAGTTGACATAGTATCATTTATGTAAATAACCAATTGATAAAATGTTACTCGGAATACTATTTTATATTTTCATTTATTTTATCAACATCGCCAAAATTTTGAATAAAATAATACTTAAAATGTTACTCAGGAATATGTTTAATCTATTTTAGAAAATTTTCAAAACACTATATTATTTTTGTTAAATTTCTTAAATAGTACTCCTTCCGTTTTAATTTATTTGTCTTTTTTTTTAATCCGTTAAGAAAAGAATGTCTTTTTTTAAGCATAAAAAAAGACGCCAACCAAGATTTGAACACCAATCTTTAAAAAAAATTGCATGTTTTATTTGAATAGCTGGACATATAACTTTTTTTCTTTTATAATTTAATTTTTAATAGAATTATTTGAAATAGCATAAACAGGATTATCATATGGGTCAGAATAAGCAACGTTCTGATGAAGAAGAAGAAATGCTATAAATGTGGACCCCACAAATTACTTTTATTGTATTTTTTAAATATTTGTTTCATTCAATTTATTGTGTCGATTAAATCCGTATTAATTACAAATATATTTTCTCTCTTTTAGTAGTAGTTTTATTCTAGTTTTAAATAGACAAATAGGCTCACTTTCTATGTGTCACAAAAGTAATGTAACCTCACACAACTTTTATTGGTTGTGCCTCAACCACAGTAGAAATTTTCATAGGTTTTGATTTTACTTTTCTTATTTCAAGGACTTTATCATTATATTTTAATTTCCAACAAACAATTAGTATTTTAATTTCCTTTTCTCCTTCTTTACCTTTCTAGCGGTTGATAAATAATATTGTAGTATTTGAATTAGTAAATATTACTCCCTTCGTTTCTAAATAAGTCATTTTTTAGCTTGGGCATACTCTTTAAGAAACTACTTATTCCTAGAAATAAAAAGTACTTTTACTAACTTGCCCTTAATAAATACTTGAAAAGAATGTAACTCTTTAGTTGTATCTTAGTTTTGTAAAACTTTCTTTATTTAAAGAAGGGTAATATTAGAAAAACATCATTAATGTCTTCTTGATTATCTGAAACACCACTTATTTATGAATAAAATGAAAAGGCTAAACAACCACTTATTTAGGAATGGAGGGAGTATCCCTTTTGTTTCATTTTACTTGGTTCCTATAATAGTGTAGTATTTACTTGGTAAATACTTATCCATTTAAATAAATCAAGAGAGTTTTATTACCTTTTTTTTCATAACCATTAGTATTAAATAACTACATAAAGTAATAGTAGTCAAATTTAGAGTTTCAAAACATCATTAATAAGGTTAGTTAAGTAAAATACACCTCTAATTAAAGTTTTCCTAAAGGGCATGTCAGGTCAACAAGGACCAAATAATATTAAATAGAGGGAGTAATTTTGACACGCCCCCAGCTCGACAGTGGGCGCATGTCGAGAATCCATATGAGCACCTGATAAACATATACACTATAACGACCTGTTCAGTCGTTATTTAAAATTACCTCATTGCGAGCTTTGGGAACTAGTGAAAATACGTTTTTAATTTAAAATGGGATGAAACAACAAAAATTTCAGAATTTGGAATTTGTCTGGGCTGACATCAATGCTATAGCGGTCGGTAGGTCGCTATAGTGGACTGACGGAGGCAATAGCTAGGAAATGCGGATTTTATTTTAGACTTCTTCTCCTCAGTTGAAAAACAGATGAGGGTTGCTCCAAAAACCCTCCTAGGCTGCTCCAAAGCTTGGGAGAAATAGAGAGGGGAGATTTTCGATCGAAGGAGGTGAAAACCATGGATTCCAAGTCCGCTTTCCATCAGAAATCGCCTTCACGGAGCAAAACGTTCATGATCAGACTTCTGCAGTAGCTGTGTGGTGCCCAGGTAGGCTAGGCTCAACTGAGTAGTTCTAGACCTGTGTTCTATTACATATTAATATTGTAGAATGATGGGAGAATTCATGCCTAGGTCATCGAGCATGGAGTCGAGAGAGATAACGTATTGATTATCTGGTTAACTGAAAGGGAATGATGGTGTTATGAGTAATATGACCCGATTCTTGTGTTATCATTGATGTTGGATTCTAGATTCTAGGTAGACTAGCTTGTTGGGTAGGCTTGAGGAACCAGTAATGTGTATGTGTGAATGAAATTCTAGGTTGTAGCAGATTCTCCGGAGGGATTACATAAAGGAAAAGGGGTGAACAAGAAGGGTCCGGAGTTCTTAATGTCAGGGGATAAAATCGCTAAAGAGTGCTTACTCTTCTAAAGAGATCTAGGATCCGAGGTAAATGAGTTCATAGAGTTAGTTGGATAATCGAGGGTTGGTCTTCGGACATGTTATCAAGGGTTGGGAGGATGAATCAGGTCTGTTGTGTAGGTGATGTTTGATTGTTTCCGATTTACGATATGTGTGCATTGTTAACTATTGCTTTAGTATTGTCTGCACATTACGTGGTTTAGGGAACAAAATGACGAATGTTTATGATATCCGATTGTTAATCATGTGGAATGAACTGTCTTAATACTTGTTAGTTTTACAAGTGTGGTTGCATTTATTATTGTTGATTGATCGGTTGTCTATGACATTTGGTTGGCTTGGGTACCACACCTGGTATAATTCATTGGTTGGCTTGGGTACCACGCCTGGTACGGGATATCTATCGGGTTGCTAGGGTATCATGCATGTACAGATTCTGTTATGGTTGGCTCGGGTACCACACCTGGTACATGTTTGAATGTGTTTCTGTGTGTTGGTTCCATGAGTGAATCGGGTTGTTTCTTGTGATGTAATTATGAATGTGTTGGTTCCATGTGTGGCCAAGTGGTTGTGTTTAATTACCGATTTAGTTCTTGTGTAGACGGGGTTGTATGTTAAGCATTGTAGATGATGTCTTAGGGATCCTTGGGTGGTCGGGGTTACTTGCAAGTTGTGATATAGTCATTACTTATGCAGTCAGGTATAACTTATTGTTGTAGAGTCATAGTAGTTGACTTGGTTAATGCGGATCGATAGTCAGGGTCTTGGCTTGGTTTATCAGATTAATAACTGGAAGTCTTATTGCATCCACTGACTTGGGTTGTATATTTCTTTCAATGAGGTTTGGACATATCGGTGGAGTGGTTGAGTCGGGGTGGTAAATTAGGGTATTGTAGGTTATCTGTTAATTGGCTAGCAAGGATGGATAGTAGACCTGATTGTTGAGACTGGAACCAGTAAGGTATTTATAGTGGTCGGTAAGATGGGTAGACTTTGGGAAGTCTTGGTGTTATGAGTGACAATTGGTTATGACCAGAATAGAGTGGTGGGAGGCCTCCAATTGGTGGAGTTGGCAGCGGAACGGGGTAGGAAGTCTTGGGCAGAATGTATAGGTTCATAAATGTTATATCGTGGTAGTAAAGGCTGTTGATAAGGGACTAGATTTTGTAACTTCATATTTCATGTTTCTTTTGGATTTTTCCATGATATTATGCGGTAGATTCAGGTCGACCGATGATGCGTACCATTACATGTTGTTTGTACTAATACTACTCTTGATATACCTTTTTGTATAGTCTGGTTGCAGGATTAGTGATGTTTCTAGGTAAATTGGCCGGAAGCACATATCACACAAAATCCATGGACTATAACACACGAAAAAATCAAAAAATCCCTATTTCCCGTTCCGGGCCACGTTTGAAATCCTAAAACCCCACGTTTGCCCCTCCGAACCAACAAGCGCCATTAAATAGGTCCTCGCGGACGCCCACGAAAAATTTCGGCCAAATTCCGCCGGAAGCACATATCACACAAAATCCATGGACTATAACACACGAAAAATCGAAAAATCCCTATTTCCCGTTCCGGGCCACGTTTGAAATCCTAAAACCCCACGTTTGCCCCTCCGAACCAACAAGCGCCATTAAATAGGTCCTCGCGGACGCCCACGAAAAATTTCGGCCAAAATTCCGCCGGAAGCACATATCACACAAAATCCATGGACTATAACACACGAAAAAATCGAAAATCCCTATTTCCCGTTCCGGGCCACGTTTGAAATCCTAAAACCCCACGTTTGCCCCTCCGAACCAACAAGCGCCATAAAATAGGTCCTCGCGGACGCCCACGAAAAATTTCGGCCAAAATTCCGCCGGAAGCACATATCACACAAAATCCATGGACTATAACACACGAAAAAATCGAAAAAATCCCTATTTCCCGTTCCGGGCCACGTTTGAAATCCTAAAACCCCACGTTTGCCCCTCCGAACCAACAAGCGCCATTAAATAGGTCCTCGCGGACGCCCACGAAAAATTTCGGCCAAAATTCCGCCGGAAGCACATATCACACAAAATCCATGGACTATAACACACGAAAAAATCGAAAAATCCCTATTTCCCATTCCGGGCCAGCCTTTGTATTCTCTTAGAAGCTCTTGTACCTATTTAGTCTAGTTCCTAGGGAGGGTTTCTCACTTAAGCTTTGTAAAAGATTTTATTGTATTAAATATTTGGCAACTGGTTTAAATATTAAAGGCAATTTTCATGTTCTTATTCATTTTGCAGGCCCATTTTAAATGGGGTGGTAAAGATTCTCCTATCTAGGTACTTAGAGTAAGTGCCCACACAGCCCGATAAGTGGGACATGATAATTTGGTATCAGAGCCTAGGTTATTGATCTCCCAGTACAAGAGCAAATGTCGAATAGAGTCTTTTGGATTGGTGTGTTGACATCCACATCTAATCTTCGGGAAGCTATGAAGCATTCTAGGAAATTATTCCACTTTTTGCCTCCTTTCGTGCAGTATGTTACTTGATTGTATGGGTTGAGTCCAATTGGTATCTCTTGATTCTAATTTATATCTCGACAAAGTAAACTGAATGTCGTTGCCATCGCTGAAATGATACAAGTAAGGGAAGTTGGAACCGGGAAGGTCCCAATTGGTATCTGGCCTTAGAGGCTATGTGATTTCATGGATGATTGTCACGACCCAAAATCGAGCCATGATGACACCTACATAACCCCCCAGTAGGCAAGCCAAACCCAACGATGCGGAAGACAATAAAGCAGTTAAAGTAAGGAAAAGCAAAAGACATAAATGAAAAGACAAGGCCAATAGCATATATACATACCATCGTACAAAATATACATAAGAAGACCCTAAAGTGACCAACGAGACAAAATAGACTCTAGAACCAACCCGGACCTGGTGTCACTAGTACAAGAGCAACTAAAGTAAGGAGTAGCTATACACAGGCTCTGTCTATCCAAATACAAAATATAGACAGAATATACAAGATGGAAAGCATGTAAAGTCTCCAAAAGTGACGGGAGCTCACCGCCATCCGAACTGCAACATGCTTCGAACGACAGGAAAGTTAGTGAGGGTGGCTCGTACTAGGTGCTGCATCAGAAAAAGATGCAGAGTGTAGTATGAGTACCAAGACAATGGGTACTCAATAGGTATCATAGGCCGATCGAGCACAGAAAGATAATATATAAAATAAATTACAGGAAAGTACACCAAATATAGGGATCCACCTAAATCTAGTTATAAAACCGAAATCAGAAATATCCTAACCAACAAGAGGGCAATAATAATAACATCAATACAAGCAACCGATAATCCAAGTACACTCAAGTCAATGCAATGCTATGAGATATTATATGATGTATGAATGCATAATAGTATAAACTCAGAATACCGCATCGGGCGCCCGAAATACCACATCGGACTATGCATATATATATATATATGTGCACATAGGAAGTAAATAGCAGAAAATAATAACAGAGACCACTACGAGCATCTACTCTACTTCTAGAATATCCTAAAAGCATATGAAGGATTCTATGCTAGGCATAACCATACTACGGGCTCCTAGACTAAGGATAGCATGAATAGTTCTAATATGTGATCCAAAATGGCCAAAATAGAATAAGTCACAAGATTCAAGCCCAATACTACCACTAATCCAACCTAACGTTCCAGTAAAATATAATATATAAAATCTGACTAAACTAGTCTAGAAAGTAAATCGTAACCTACCTCGTGGCCAAACTACAAGCACGAACCATCACTCGTGTGCCTTCCCTTCCGAACAGCCTCAGAAAGCTGCCATGCTATCAAGAACACAATCCATGTGTCAAGGTGAGAAGAATGACACCCTTATTGCTATTAGAAAAAATCGAGCCAGAAATCAGGTCAGAAAAATGATCCTCGGGGCCCGCTTAATGAAATAGAAAACAAAATTCACAATTATGCTCGCGATGGGTTAAGGAACCCATGCCCAAAGTTTTGGCGTGAAGGGAGTTTATTTTGGGGCCCAAAACAGCCCCGAAGTGCTACTAATTCACGGGATTAAAATGGAAAAGCTCCGAATTTTAAGGGCGGAAACCAACCTCGATAAGAGAAACACGTCATGGAGATGAGTTGCACGAATTTAAGATCATGCAGTCCCCAAAAGATCAAAGTTCTACAAGGATCACCCCAAATTCAAAATTTAACAACAAAGGAAATTAGCGAGAGAAATACGGGAATTACCACTGAAGGAGGAGAGGGGTGACGAGGGAACTTACTAGGTGCAGGACACTGAAGCAAGGAGCTGGAAAATAGGAGCTTGGGATCTTCAACAATGGAGTTTTTAAAATTTAGAAGGAGAAAACAAAGTTGAGACTTTAAATAGCTGCCAGGGGTCCTTCATCGCAATCGCGATAGGATCCCCGCGTTCGCGGAGAACAGCTGGCCCAACCATCGTGATCGCGATGGTCCAGGCCGCGTTCGCGAAGAGAAAGCCAAGCCGGGTCCAAGCCGGCTACATCGCGAACGCAAAGAACACCCTTTGCAAACGCGATATTTAAGAAACAATACCATCGCAAATGCGATGGGATCCTCGCGATCGCGAAGAGCAAAAGGGTCTACAACTTAATGCAGCAACCAACAATTTCCCCAAGTCCAAAAATCTTCCAACGGACCTTCGGGATTCATACGGAACTCCGTCAACACAAACCAACCATGCTACCCTACCAGAAATGGCATTTCGGACTCAATAGAATCAATGAAACTCCCAACGGAGATCGTTTTAATGAAAAGTGGGGCCCACGCCCAAAACCAACTCAAAACTCAAAACCCAAAAACACATCCGAAAGCCTAGGGACCCAAACCAAAGGTCCCCCTAGCCCAAAGTCAACATTTCGGAGCTAACAGCGCTGACAAAATTTCCATCTGAGGCCGTCTTCTCCGAATGTTGACCAAAGTCAACCCTACTAGCCAAACTGACTTAAAAACTCACAAGTAACACAAAACCAAACCGAAAGCACTCAAACCCAGGCCAATGGTCCCACTAGACCAAAATCCCCATTCCGTAGCCAACGAAACTGTCAGAATTTGATTCTGAGCATATTTACCAAGAAAGTTGATCGAAGTCAAAGAGTTTCTAAGTTCAAGTTCTAAAATAGGGAAATGGTCATAACGACCTAAAGAACAACTTGAGCACCGAACCGTCAGTCCCGACAAGTCATAATGACCTGTAGCCACTAAGGAAAAGCTTTAAACACGGTAAAAGCATGAAAAACGGGAAAATGACCGGGAGAATTATTACAACATCCACTACTAAAAGAACTTTCATCTGCAAAAGTTAAAGAAGGGAAAACACCAAAAGACTCAAAAAAAGATAGATACTAAGCCCGTACTACTCACTCGGAAACCCGGGTAGCCTCCCCGACTGAGCAGCACCCCACAGAGCTAAACCAAAGGAAAACTACCTACCCCCAATACCTCACCAGCCAAAATAGACTCTAACCTTTAACTCTAAATCCTCTAAAGATCTCCCAACCAAACTGACCCTCACGAATCTTATCCGAAAGCACCAACACAAAACTGAAACCAGAGATCCAAGGCGATCGACACACCAAACCTTAATCCTCGATACCGCAACCAAGTTCACACAGAAAAGCCACCAGCCTAAAACTCAAACTCATGAACCCACTGATTCACAAAACCCCTTATTCAGATCTAAATCCTTTTGCACCATAACTATGATGTTGCACACACGCTGCACACTCGAGCTACTCCCAAAGTATCAATGGACACGTCAGAGATCCCTAGTTTCTTCTTGCACTCCACCTCGAATGAAGTCACCCCTTTATACTCAAATTCTACCCAAGCGATGCTATAACTTACTAGCCTTGCCATCCAAGGTGACAACCCATAGCGTATCCCTGAAAACTGGAGTTATTTGTCCCGACTAACCATCAACCAACAAACAACCACTTTTGCTAATATCAAACTCGATAACTGAACCCAACTGAACCAACCATCTTAACCCGACTGAACCAACCATCTAAACTCGATTGTATCTTGCACACCAGGGTTGGAAATGGCATGAATGAACACCCTGTGTCAATGGAGAAATTTCTAAACTGTCAAACAAAGTTGACCTCGCCAAACTGTGCCAAGTCTGAATCAACTGAAAATGAACGAACCTGGGCAACCTTGCCCAAAAGACCCAAACCAAGACTAAGCCTCTGCAAGAAAGGTGGTAAGCCTACCACAAAGTCTGTAATCATCAGCCAAGCTCAAAACTTTAAGAAGTACTACTGCTACTCAAAATACTCAAACACCATTCGGATCTAAAACCGCCTTACTAATATCACCTCAGGAAGAAGTCCACCTCACCGCGAATATCAAGCCAAAACACCCCTAAGGCAAAGGGAAAAAGGTGCTTGGGGTTCAAGGTTGCCATCTAGCTATAGAATTTTTTGCATAAACCTTCAACTCATCTCTTAGGCTTGAATCAACCGCTCCACTGCACCAGCACACAAAACCATCAACTCGGAATCATACAACATACCGAACTTTTTGCCCATACCAGTCGAGTCTAATCAACACTGGAACCCCATATAAAAGAAGACCCTTGATGAACCAATAACCCAAGCTTTCAAACCCCCTGGATACAAAGGCGACCACCATCCTCAAAGTATCATTAGGACCCACAATAGCCTCACTAGTCTCAACCCGCACAATCTGATCACACATAATACCCTATCGCTGAATATCAAATTTACGCTGCTAAGTCTGTCCAACCATAGTAGAAGGGACCTCGTACTATCTAGAAAATCACCGAAAAGTGGCATGTCTAGCCTAGCTCAAAGGTTAGACAAGGACTAGGTGTCCAACGCTAACTGTCACTCCATAACTTAAATAAAGAGCTAAGTTGTCCAAACTCATCGCCTCCCAACTCTAGAAGCTGCAACCGAAGAGAACCAACCATGAACCACCCGGAGTAGTTTGCTAGCCCATAATTCTGAAACCCAACTCTAGTTGACAACCAATACCTCGGTCGAACCTCTGCGTAGACCCATACACTGTTAATGAACACTTAGGAACTGGAGTCAGCTAGGCTCTGAACATAAAGTTTGCCCAAACTGTAATGCTAAAAGACTTGGATCATTTACTGAACAACACAGGAAATCACAACTGATGCAATGAGTCCCCAAAGGTAGTACTGAAAATGACCACTACCTCAATCCCTCACCAATAGGAATTCTAACCTCGAACCAATCACAGAAAAGCTACTGCTATCTGTAGTCAGTCGAGTCATGTCCACACACACAAACCCAAGCAGCTCTCAACCGTCACCTCCGCCAACTACTAAAACAAATAAACACAAACAAGGAGTCATCACTCTCTTTCACAAACCCGACAACACCCATTTCCAAGAAAATACCAAACCTAACAAGCTCTCTCTCAAATGCAACCTAGAGCTATTCTCTTAGCTCCCACAACTCCTACCGGTAACACTTGATACAACAGAATGAGGTAGGCTGAATGCCTAACTCAACCAAAGAAAAAAAATGCTATAAACAAAAATCCAACTGCAAAGCCATAATTCCACAGTCAAACCTCAGTCACGATGCTATAACCGACACTTAGCCAAATAGATAAAGCCAGAACCCAATCACAATTCCATACTCAAACTTGATTATATCATCCAGAATTAGAGAGGGCAGAAAGAAACGCATCTAGATTTAGAACAGAAGGAACCATGAAAACAAACCATTCCTGCTAACTTACCAAACCCAACACTAAGGAAGGTCGATTCAGATCACCCGAGAAAATAAAACCAACCAATGCTCATCAGCATAACCAACACCACCCAACTTAAGATAGGAGTTCAAACTCTGGCACTACCACCGGTACCAAACCATACTAACAGAATAACTCCTAGCACACGATAGATAACGACCTAGGCGAAGACCACCTAAGGCCGCTAGACATAAGAAAACAGTCAGCCCAATCCTAGAACCACGACTAAATCCAGATATAAATCTAACAAGACCTGCCCACGAATCAAAACCCTAGGTAGACACCTCATAAGGTCAACACACCCTATCCACTACTAAAGAATTAACTATCGAGAACTCAGATACACACACCCCAAAATTGCAAGTACTACCGTAGAATGGAATAAGTATATCTACAATTGACCGGAAGGACGCTACCCAACACTTCAAGAAAATAACCTACGCTAAAGCACCTACAGTCCTGACAAACATCCATACACCCAAGGAACTCACACAAGAGCACACAATCCCTCCATCATCTTATACTACCGGAGCGCACACTCAACAACTAGCAAACAAGAATCAGAACATAATATGAATGATATAATGGAACTAGGTGTGACCGTAGTGTTGTATGCACCTCCCCCGGCACTCGCAGCTCGTGGCCCCTAGTACGTATTGGCAAAATAGTAAACCACAAATCTCAGACCCCTATATAGGTTTCCCAAAGTGTATCCAAGACTAAATCCATAATAAAAACATGTCTAGCGCTATAGCACAGCCGAGCCTAGTATTGGTATGAAATCGATGATAAAATCATCATAATACTCCTTTTTACTCCAAGAAGATGCATAAAGTCAATTCCAAATCCCTTTTATAATCATTTTACCAAAAATGGGCCCCTTGGGCCATGCAAGTTTTATAAACCAATTATAGTAGGCTTGTAGCCAAAATAGTAGTAAAATATGCAGGAAACCCTTTGCATGAATGATATGATCACAAACAGACTATAGCCTAATAGCTCACAATCAATCTATCAGCCCTGCACGGGCACAATCAACTGTACAATATATATAACCAACCTAAAATCACAACTCGATGTCCGGGACTCGCGGACATTCCCAAATATCCCACCATCTATGGTCCAAAGGCATATATAAAGCCCACGCGGGGCCATAAGTGTAATACTACAACCAAAGCAAGAAATAAGACGGCGGAAGAAGCGGGCAAGGTTTGGGGTGCCAACCAAGAATACCCAACCCAAGGATGCCAATTAATACCATTATAACCGATAAACGTGAAGTCTAACGGAGGGGAAACTGTAACATTAAACCTAGATAAAGCACCTCTCGAAGAACAGGGTGCTACCTACACCCGTGATACAGATAAACCCTCGAGAAGGCTCGGAGTCCAAGCCATAGTGCCCTGAAGAACTGGGGTAGCCATATATCACACCGGAGGTTGGGCTAACCCCAAACCCCTTCTTAGCCAAAGCGGTAAGCCCACACTCTGAAATCTTAGGGCTGAAGGAAGAACTGAAGTAACAGGCATAGAAGCCTCATCATCACCATTTGCCGTACTCGTCCTAGGTTTCTGAGGAGGAAGGAAACAACTAAAGTTTTAGAAGTCGATAGAGTCAAGGACGCACGATCAGGAATCAAACAAGATGGAATCTTTCCTAGGAATATCCAATAGCCTCTCGCAGATAGGATACGGATGTAATCGTACCGATCCACGAGACTCTACTAGACACTTGCTCTTGTACTGGCGAGACCGGTGAACCTAGAGCTCTGATACCACTCTGTCACTACTCGAAACTGGGCCATGATGGCGCCTACATAACCCCTCAGTAGGTAAGACAAACCCAATGATGCGGAAGATAATAAAGCAGTTAAAGTAAGGAAAAACAAAAGACATAAATGAAAAGACAGGGCCAATAGCATATATACATACCATCGTACAAAATATACATAAGAAGGCCCTAAAGTGACCAACGAGACAAAACAGACTCGAGAACCAACCCGGACCTGGTGTCACTAGTACAAGAGCGACTAAAGTAAGGAGTAGCTATACACAACTTTGTCTATCCAAATACAAAATATAGACAAAATATACAAGATGGAAAGCATGTAAAGTCTCCAAAAGTGTCGGGAGCTCACTGCCATCCGAACTGCAACAGACCTCGAACGACAGGAAAGTCAGTAAGGGTTGCTCATACTAGGTGCTGCATCAGAAAAAGATGCAAAGTGTAGTATGAGTACCAAGACAACGGGTACTCAGTAGGAATCATAGGCCGATCGAGCATAAAAAGATAATATATAAAATAAATTATAGGAAAGTACACCAAATACAGTGATCCACCTAAATCTAGTTATAAAACCAAAAATAGAAATATCCTAACCAACAAGAGGGCAATAATAATAGCATCAATACAAGCAACCGACAATCCAAGTACACTCAAGTCACTGCACTGCTATGAGATATGATGTGATGTATGAATGCATAATAGTATAAACCCTGCATCAGACTATGCATATATATGTATGTGTGCACATAGGAAGTAAAAACTCGGAATAACACATCGGGGGTTCGGAATATAGCATCAAACAATAAGTGTATATATGTATGAAAATAAGACCCAGAATAATGTATCAGGTGTTCGGAATACTACATCGGACTATGAGTGTATATATTTGAAAATAACAGAGAAAAGGTCTGGGTATATCCCTTGGACCGGTATAAAAGTAGAACTTTTCCTTTCCTTTCCAAAATCAGTAGTAAACCCAGTATAACTCTTCAAATATCTAAGAACCACAGTATCCATAGTAAATCTCCAGTTTAAAATCCCAAAGCCTCAAAAACCTTTCTTTTCCGTATCAATAGTGTGCAATGCAGTATGAGCATGCAGTATCCATAATCAGAGAAAGTAGAACACCACAAGGCAAACAGGGCAAAATACCCTCCAAACCAAGAGAACTGACCTGGAAACGCCATCCAAATCCAAGATATGGCCTCAGGCCTACAGTTACACATAACCAACAATTAAAGCAGAAATAGCAGAAAATAATAACAGAGACCACTACGAGCATCTACTCTACTTCTAGAATATCCTAAAAGCATATGAAGGATTCTATGCTAGGCATAACCATACTACGGGCTCCTAGACTAAGGATAGCATGAATAGTTCTAATCTATGATCCAAAATGGCCAAAATAGAATAAGTCACGAGATTCAAGCCTAATACTACCTATAGTCCAACCTAACATTACAGTAACATATAATATATAAAATCAGACTAAACTCAGTCTAGAAAGTAAATTGTAACCTACTTCGGGGCCGAACTACAAGTATGAACTGTCACTCATGTGCCTTCCCCTTCCGAACAACCTCATAAAGCTGCCACGCTATCAAGAACACAATACAAGTGTCAAGGCAAGAAGAATGACACCCTTATTGCTATATGGAAAATCGAGCCAGAAATCTGACCCTCGGGGCCCGCACAATGAAACAGAAAACAAAATTTACAATTATTCTTGTGATGGGTTAAGGAACCCATGCACAAAGTTTGGGCGCGAATGGAGTTCATTTCGGGGCCCAAAACAGCCCCGGAGTGCTACTAATTCACGGGATTAAAATAGAAAAGCTTGAAATTTTAAGGGCAGAAACCAACCTCGATAAGAGAAACACGTCACGGAGATGAGTTGCATGAATTTAAGAACATGCAGTCCCTAAAAGATCAGATTTACACAAGGATCACTCCAAATTCAAAATTTAACAACAAGGGAAATTAGCGGGAGAAATACGGGAATTACCACGGAAGGAGGAGAGGGATGACGAGGGAACTTACCGGGTGCAGGACACTGAAGCAAGGAGCTAGAAAATAGGAGCTTGGGAGCTTCAACAATGGAGTTTTCAGAATTTAGAAGGAGAAAACAAAGTTGAGACTTTAAATAGCTGCCAGGGGTCCTTCATCGCGATAGCAATAGGACCCCGCATTCACGGAGAACAGCTGGCCCAACTATCGCGATCGCGATGGTCCAGGCCGCGTTCACAAAGAGGAAGCCAAGCTGGGTCCCAGCCGGCTACATCGCAAATGCGAATGACACCTTTCGCAAATGCGATGATCAAGAAACCAGACCATCGCGAACGCGATGGGATCCTCGCTATCACGAAGAGAAAAAGGGTCTGCAACTTAATACAACAACCAGCAATTTCCCCAAGTCCAAAAATCTTCCAACGGACCCTCGAGATTCATCCAGAACCCCGTGAACATAAACCAACCATGCTACCCATCCAGAAATGGATTCCGGACTCAATGGAATTGACAAAACTCCCAACGGAGATCGTTTATCAAAAAGTGGGCCCCACGCCCAAAACTAACTCATAACTCAAAACTCAAAATCCAAAAACAAGTCCAAAAGCCTCGGGACCCAAACCAAAGGTCCTTCTTGCCCAAAGTCAACATTCCGGAGCTAACAGCACTGACGGAATTTCCATCCGAGGTTGTTTTCTCCAAATGTTGACCAAAGTCATCCCTACCAGTCAAACTCACTTGAAAACCCACAAGTAACACAAAACCAAATTGAAAGCACTCCGACCCAGACTAATGGTCCCACTAGACCAAAATCCCCATTTCAGAGCCAATGAAACTATCAAATTCGATTTTAAGCATGTTTACCAAGAAAGTTGACCGAAGTCAAAATTTTCTAAGTTCAAGTTCTAAAATAGGGAAATGGTCATAACTACCTAACGAACCGCTCGAGCACCAAACCGCCAGTCTCGGTAAGATATAAATGACCTGTAGCCACTAAGGAAAAGCTCAAAATAAGGAAAAAGCACGAAAATTAGGAAAATGGCCGGAAGGGTCATTACAATGATCAGCTAATAGTCATCCATGAGGAGAATAAAAGATAGTGTACACGACTTGATTTAATGCTGGAGCTTGAGACTTGTGATTATGTGCAATTCATTACCTGTATGTCTGTAATTATGTGGTGTGTAATTGTTTGCCTTACTGTAAGAATTTTGATCGGGGAAGAGTCATAACTTAGTTAGGTGTGATTAGTTTTGGTGATAAACTGCTATGTGACTTAATTGAAAATTTTTGTATTGCATTCGAGTATGGACTTACCTTTGGTAAAGATGGTAAGGTGACAAATGGATTTTTGATGGTGGGGAAACTCCGATTTTAGAACAGTCGGGATTGATTGGGAACCATGGGGGAGAGGGATAGTCTTGTATGCTAGTGGGAACGTGATGTTATGAACAACTTCCTGGTGTATTTTGTGACTAATTTTATGATAATGTGATGCTAAATTCTGAATTATGCATTTCTAGGATTTGATTTTTAGGTTATATTTAAGACCATGACGCAATTTCAAAGGTTATAATTGATAATGGGGAATGGGAAATGAGAGAACTTTGCAGAAAATTTCAATTTTTGTGTTGCTGTCGTCGAGGCCAATCCCGCTATGGCGATCACTCTATAGCGGGGATTTCCCCTTTATGGCAGTGTCACTATAGCAGTGTGCAAGCCGTTGTAGTGGGGAGGGCGGGATAGAATACATGCCCTATTTTCCCCTGTTTTGGTATTCTTTCTAGGGGTGTTTTGAAACATTAGTTTCATCTGGGAACTACTAAAAGAACAAGGGAAGCATGTAAAAATAGCTTAGCATGGATAAAACGATTAATACTATTTAGCTAGCATCTATGTGCGAAATAGAAAAAGGAAAAGGAATAAGGTATCAGCGTCTAGTACATGTCCCAAATGGGGGGAAAACCTAAGAACAACAGTAATAATATAATAAAAAGTGGGAGGTCCTAGCCGGATTCCTCATCACCATCAGGGGCTGCGGGGGAGGGGTCCTCGACCTCAACATTACTCAAGAAGGGGAACTCCTACAAGTTCTCAGGCTCGAGCTGGGAAGATCCTTATTGGGGACATCACAGGTGAACATGACCTTTATGGTCTTCCACATTCGTGCAAGCATGCGGTCCTGGGAGCACCTCTTGCTCTACTCCTCATCAAGC
This sequence comes from Jaltomata sinuosa, assembly GCA_003996215.1. Classification (NCBI taxonomy): domain Eukaryota; kingdom Viridiplantae; phylum Streptophyta; class Magnoliopsida; order Solanales; family Solanaceae; genus Jaltomata; species Jaltomata sinuosa. The sequence goes on from QJPP01000293.1 coordinate 308,248, forward strand.
TCTCAGCAGAGCGCTGCATAATCCTAGTCCGGGGGAGGTGGGGCTACAGCTCTGGCAGGGGCGGCCTCCATGAATTGCCTAACTGTAGTTAAGTCCTCCTCTAGGCGACTGCGGAAGATCGAGGGCTAGGACTGGGAGGGAAGGGTAGGATCGTCATCATTATTAGTACCCTCGGCAGCCTGGCTGCTCTCCACTTCACCCATCTTCCTATTCTTCTTCCCCTTAGAGGTAACCACCTTCCCCGGAGAGGGTTGAAAGGGGCGTCCATCTTGACCTCCATGTTTGTATCATCCTCAGGCACCTGGAACTACCTGCATAGCTCTGACACTAGACCCAAAAGGAAGGGACCCTTCTTAGAGCCTCAGTAGAAGTCCTTCCTCTCTAACACAATCTGTGCCCCCACGTTCAGCCGCAAGACCTGTATAGCGTAAGCCACCACCAAGGCCCGAGGATAGGTCACACTAGTGTTTTTGGGAAAAATGGTTTTGTTTTGACTAATTGAAAATTCATTTCTTGAACAAATCTCCTTTTCCATCCTCTATACCGTCACTTGGGGGACTGCTTCGCACTGGGACTGACTGGTACAAGTGAGGAAGTGGCTCTTCAACCCTGAATTTTCTTTCTCTTTGATTTTTTCCTTGCCTCCATGAAATACATACCCGAGTTCATGCTTGCATAGTTGTCCTGGGATCCTTATCAGTTTGATTATTCCATTAGAATTCTTGCCCAATCCAAAACCTGGCTCGTATCTGCTTCGCAAGCATCTTATAGATAGGTGGCATTGGGACATGAGAAGCAAGATCCTCTCCGGTGGCATTGACAATCTCTATGGTGTAGAAGTTGCTTCCCCTTGGGAATTCTTTGATTACGGGGACAAAACCACTGGGATGGTTTAGGTGACTCCCATTACCATGAATTACAACCTCATGATCTTCCTAGACAAACTTCACCATCTGATGTAAAGTCGATGGCACAGCTCCAACTCCATGGATCCATGGTCTCCCCAAAAGCAAGTTATAGTTGGTGGTACTGTCCATGACTTGAAATTCTGTGCGAAACTCAGCGGGTTCCATTTGGATGTACAGGCTGACTTTTCCAATATTGTCCCTTTGTCCTTCGTCAAAGGCTCTCACATTAACCCTGCTCTGGCGAATCTTCCCCAAATCTAATTGGGTAAGTGTGTACAATGAACATATGTTCAGCCCCAACCCATCATCAATCAAAACCCCATTCACAATATTCTCTTGACATTTGACAGTGACGTGCAAGTCCTTATTACGCATTAACCCTTCAAAGGTTAGTTCAACAATACTCAAAGTAGCTATAGCTTTTTCCGGCATTTACTGCTTTTTAGGACTGACAGACACTATTGACTTGCTCACAACCCATTCTTCATCAACCTCTATCATGTTAACAGTGGCTCCTCCCTGATTTGGGAGCGGGTTATTATTAACATTTGGCAGTGTTGTTTGTAGTGTGACCACTCTTTAATCAATCAAATCCTGAATTTTGTGCCTCAGGTTAATGCAATCTTCGGTATTATGTCTGAATCCTCCGGAATGATAAGCATAATGTCAGTCATCCCTGAAGAAACGAGAGTCGGGATTGCCTGGTTTAGGTTGTATGGGCTGAATAAATCCAGCAGTCTTCAATCTCTCATATAACTGAGTTCTGGTTTTAGCTAACTGGGTGAAAGTCCGAGGAGCTTTCTTTTCAAAATTTGGACAAGGGAGATTAGCATTAGCGGGAGGGGGAACCTGGAGATTATTCTAGTTCTCGGGAGACTTTTGATACACTTGAAAGTTATAGAGAGGAGCTTGGTAAGTGGGCTGCACATTTAGTTGTGGAGCTTGGTAAATGGGCTGAGTATAAAAAACTGGTTGAGGATTTTGTGGAGCCGTGGGAGGGGTTGTTAGAATAAGTGATTTTTTATAGTTGGATCCGAAGGGTTTTTGTGATTTAGGGGTAGGACTGGAGGATACTGAAGACTCCTCTTCCCTCTTCTTTCTGGGAAGTCCTGCCGGTCCTGATGATGTTGAGGGATTAATAATCTTGCCGCTACGAAGATCTTCTTCAATAATTTCACCAATCTTAACTAGGTCGGTGAACTTTGCTTTAACTGCTGATATCATTTTTTCATAGAACTCCAATTCTTGAGAGCGCATAAACGCCGCTCTTATCTCATCTTCGATCATGGGAGGTCTAACTCTCGCCACCTTTTTTCTCCATCGATAGGCATAATCTCAGAAGTCCTCATTTGATTTTTGCCTAATGTGACCCATAGAGTATCGATCCGGAATGACTTTCACATTATACGCGAATCTTTGAGCAAAGTCTCTGGCTAGATCACTCCATCTAGACCACTTCTTTAGTTCGTGAGCGTTGAACCACTCCAAAGCCTCCCCACTCAGACTCTGGTTGAACAACCTCATCAACACGGCATCATTCTTCTTTGCGCTGACCATTTTGTTGCAATAGCTTCTAAAGTATGCCTCAGGGTTTTCGAAACCATTAAAGGTCTCGAATTTAGGGGTTTTAAATCCGTTTGGCAGATCCAACTCCAGATGAATACAAAGATCATCATAATTATATCCTCTTTCATCAGATTGGTCTTGAGACTCCCTAATCCTAGCAATTTCCTCTTTCATCAGTGCCAATTCATGATCATGCTTCTTTTCTGCGGACCTCAAATCTTTCCCCTTTTCCTCATAGTGGTCAAGCTCGGGACTTTCTGGGAGAGCGGTATATAGTTCTACCATAACATGGAAAGTAGTAGGTGGCATATTCTGGACTGATGGAGGCTGGACATATGGAATGACTGGGGGTATAGTTTTGTGGATTAATGATGTTGGGATGGTTATTCTGGGAGTTATAGGTGTTTAGTGGCGTATTTTGGTAATTTAGAGGGAGATTTTGCGAATTGTAGGCATTTGGGTTGCTGTTTTGGTTAGTGTGCTGGATATGAGGAGTGTGAATTTGATATGAGGATCCGATATGGGGAGGATTATTGGAGATAGGTTCATTGGAAGGTCTAGGGATGGAGGAGGAAGGGACATCTCTTGGCTGGTTTTCGATTAACAGAGAATTGAGCGGAGGAATCTAGAGAAGGGGCTGAGAGTTGCCCAGAGTTGGGGTGTTAGTGGCAATAGCCAAGCTAGCCATGTCCTTGGCTTTCTGCACCTCTTCTTGCATCTTTTCTAACCTCTTTTCCAGTTCTTCAATCATCTCACTCCGCTCAGCAATAACATTATCCCTTACAGTCAAAGCATTTTCTTCCTCACTATCAGACATTTTTCCCTTAGAGAAGCGACAGCTAGAAGAGGAATCTATGCGTGCTTTTGAGCAGGTGAAGTAGGGATGTTCGACCAATTTTTTTCAACACAGATCAGTTTCTATTTACCTGTTGAAGTGAAAATAAGTCAAAGGCCGATATGTTAGATTCCGTTAGTGACAATCAATACAAGATATCTGACTAGAAATAAATACATAAGAGTTGCTTTAAACACATAAAGTGGCTTTTCATCAAAGCAAATTTATCCACGGGTAATTATTGACTCGAGGGTTCGATGGACAGAAATTTGCCCATCGATTTCGGATAAGTAGATTCTACCAGGAAAGTTGACTTGTCGAGTCTAGCACATGATATGTCTTCTGAATTATTTGACATCTCTGTCAAAGTGGGAAAATGAAAATTTCTTAAGGATAGGGGACGAGTCCTGTAGTTCGGATAGAGTAAGTTCATTTTCTGAAGAGGTAGAAACAAGACTTAAAAGGGATTTTAAGAAGTCTTTGGATTTTTTCTAGGAAACTTGAAGAACTCCAAGAGCGATTTTGGTCGGACCTTGCATGGTGGGCTTGTATCCTGCCTATAGGTTCTAAAAATGTTCAAATAGGAATGGATCAATTCGCCTTTGATTTGAGCAATGCAGTAAAATAGTTATATCACATAATAGTTTATAGCGCATCCTATACAAATATATGACCTTTTTATGCCAAAGGTAGGCTTAAAGAATTGAAGGATATGCCTGTCATTTGTAAATGTTCCATTTCCCCCGAAAATATTATATACAAACTAATTAAATGAAATGGGGATACAAAATAAGGGAAAAAGGAATGTACATCAAAAATCAGTCCTACATAGGGGTACAATCCTAAACTAAGCCGCCATGGCTGGTCCTTCATTTTCGAACTCCTTGAAATTCCGAACGCCTTTTGGATGACAATCTTCCTTTGATAAAGAACTACCTAAAATTTCCCAACCCCCAGGGATAATGGTTCATACAGCTCGACATCACATCCTTCAATTAACCACATTCCTTTGGGCCGTGGGTCTTTCGAACACAAAGTGTTCTTACTAATGGAGTTAATATCCCTTGGATATTAAGACATATTAGGTCAATGCCTATTTCAGAATTTGGTTTCGTCCTGTGTTTACTAGAATAGGTTTTGAAATTGACCGGGAACCCAGGCGGACAATCGCGGGCTAAAACAATAAGTGACAGTTAACCGACCACAGGTGAACTACTTCACTCCTCTGTTTTGAGTAATTGTGTTTTTGTTAAAAACGACTGCAAATACTTGCGTAATCACCTTTTTACCCCTAATGCAATCTAATGCTTTGCCAAGAGAGGTGAAAGATGCCATGAACAGTTTATAATTGCGAAAAAATAAGCAAGTAAGGAAAGCAATAAAGTTTACTAATTATTACAATCCGAATAGTTAGTCAAATAAGTTAGTTACAACAATAACGTTAGAACTTAGTTGAATATTCCCCAGCAGAGTCGCCATTTCTGTTTTCGGGAAAAATGGTTTTATTTTGACTATTTGAAAATTCATTTCGAAAATCAAGTTAAAGTTTCAAAATATTTTTCAAGTGAAAAAGAGTCTCCACTTAGTTTAATCTAAGAAAAACTAAGAAAAACTTGTAAAAAATATTTAAATCTTAAAATAGTAAAAGACTTCAAATATTTAAAAGATTCGAGGTAAGAGGTTCATATTAATATCCCGAGAAGGTTTTAAAGACACTCAGGATATTCACTAACTTGTGTTTATCCGGTCTTGTTAAAAACGAACTTATTTTTTGACTAACTTTAGAAAATCTTTGATTTGATTTATAAAACATGATAGATATAATTTTCCCAAAAGATGAAGTTAGAAAGGTATTGGGACATAATTTGAGAGGACATGACTATATTTAAAAGTAAAGAACAGTGTGCAAAATTCATGTTCAAGAAAAGCATTTTTCACATCATTTAAGTGAATTGGAGAGAAAGCTTATCAAAAACAAGAAAGATTCCAACTAAGTTAAAGAGTTAGTCCAAATTAGTACAAACAATTCTAACTTAACAAAATACAAAATACTGTTGTTGCTACTACTTTGTCATGGGCTAGGCCCATTTTGGCTTCCTTCATTGTATATTTGCTGCTGGTCGGTCCATTTTTGTACTAAAAGTGATGACTTGAAAGATATGGGCCTTTTTGGCCCGCCAAAAGGCAAGAGGAGAGTCCAAGGGACTCGACGAAGGGAATTCATGCAAAAAAAATAAAATAAAGGATGAGTAACGAGATTAAAATATAAGAATGTATACGTGAAAGAATTTCAGATCATGAGACTAAGATCAAAGTAAGTGATGAAACAAAAGAAGAAGCCGAATCACGACTAAGATAAAGAGCAAAACTATATCGTAATATGCTATTGAATTCAAGACTCATCTAGATTATAAGAGCACATTTTATATAAAAAGAAAAACTCAAAAATGGACCAAGGAAGACCATAGACATGACTTATGGCAGCTAACAGATTCCAGATTGAGACTTGGTGTTCTAAGACTTGAAGAAATGATAAAGCAAGGTAGATTTCAATCATAGAAAAACCAATCATATTTATTACATGCGCATACTTTTTTCTCCTAATTCAAAACAGATTCGACATATATTACACAATTCCATCCATAGCCATGCCATACACATGTGAATGGATCACAATATGGGATTTAAACCCTTTTAATTTGCAGTCATACTCAACTTCTAAGCTATTCTGACATAGCAGTTCACTCGTATCATATCCTGAAATGCCTTTACTAAATTTCATTCTTTATGACAGGAGAGAAAGCCTTCAAAGGGAGGTGAAGTAAGCAAGAGAGTTACACAAAGAGACTAGTTACTACAATCATTATTTCCTTTAAGCATGCTGAAGTCGATAGTCGAAAAGCATATAATCACCTCAACTTTTGAGGAGAAAGAAAGAAAATCATAATAGAGTGTAAACATGGTTCAATTTAGAAACCAAGTAGAGATATTCTTTTAGAAAAAAGGGTTCATTTGGATGTACATATGCTAACAATGTTTCTAACTTGTAACAAAGTCTTTGTTCAAAGCTACATTCTCTTGTAACACGATGACACACAGAGGCAAAGAGATTATGTTTATAAAGAAGCAGAAACAAAGATATAATCTTTATACAGAGAAATGAAGTGTAAAGAAGTTTTGAATAGCTTTAACCAAAACCCATTTTCAGATCTCAAAATGCAAGAAAATAGCTATTTCTCATCAAAAGAGACAGGGGACATGACATACTTGCTAGATTGATTGGAACAACACCTAGACTAATATGCATTCCATGTTTAAGCAAACAACAACAATGAGAATTGTGGATTTTGATTAAATTCACTGTTTACACGAAGGCATAATGAGACACACAGACAAGTTAGGAACAGAAGATGCAACCATGGTTAAATGCAAGGATGTAAAGCCATATTTTAACTCCCTAATTTCTTACTTAAATACATCTTACAAATCCATTCATCCCAAAGCTATTACCAGAAATTGAGCAACAGAGGAAAGCAGTAATAAGCATCATAGAACAGAAAATAAAAATTTGTGAAAGAAAACAAAGAAAATGATTTGAAATTCATCACCATACGACCGTATTCCAACCTTCACTCATATAATCACACAAGACCAGCCTAAAACCAGAAAATTCCTCTGAACATAATTCGTAATTATCAAAACAAGACTAGCCTAAAAACAGAAAATTCTTAAGAAATTACAGCCTTACATAACGCTAAAGAAAATAAAATAAAAACACAAGAAGATGAGGTGTTTACCTTCTTCGGAGCAACGTACTAGAACCACGAGCTTTGACAGAGAACTTCGACACCGCCGGAAAACCATACTGTGAATTCGTTTGCCCAAATTTTCTATGCTCAAAGGAGTTTTGCAAGAATTTTCAGCCCTCCGAATCCTTAAACGCCCTAAAATATGAAAATTAACTCAAATTCTTCACCAAGAAATCCCAAGATTTCTCAAGCCTTTAAGGGTTATCTTAGCTATGAAAATGTTACCCCAACAATAGGAATAGTGGGGTTTATATAGGAGGAAATTTGGGTGATTTTGGGGACCGATTTCGATGTGGGAGAGAGAATTTTCAAGGGGTTTTGGGGATTTTACTGAGCATTTTGAATCCTTTGTTAAGGGATAAGGCTCCAGCTGTAGAGTTGTACTGTTCAGGTACAAATTGAGAGTAGGATTTCTCCACAAGGATGAGGGGAGATACGGATTGAGAGAGATTGCTCCATGTCATTGGTTTCTATAACCTTCGAGCTACGACCTCTCATGCTGGGCACGCGTAGAGGTACGGAGGTATTGAGAGAGGTGAGAAAAGGAGAGGTGGCACTAGGGTTCGCCATTGGTGTTGTCATTTGGAGAAGAAGCAAACGCTTAAGGGTGTTGTTTGGTTATCTGTTGGAATAAGGTGAAGAAGAGAAGTATAAGTGTGTGAGGAAATTGGCTTGGACCGGGTCGGGTCAAGGAATTGGGCTGGAGGAAATTAACTTTGGGCCAATGTTTGGCTGAAACAAAGAGGAGTTAGGGGTATTTAGGAAATGATTCAACCTTAAGGTATGGCCAAATTGAGTAGGTTTAATAAAATTCGGCCACAATTGAAATAGATGAATTTATGAAAATTAATTACTTGAGCTTCTTTAATTAAAAATAAGTAAAATAATCATTTATTTAAAGCATAGTTATTTTATTTAAAATTGAGAGACTAATTATTCGATTAACCTCCAATTTTAAATCAATTTAAGGAAATAAAGTATTTTTCAATTAAAACACAATTTTCTCATGAAAATAATTTTCAAGATAATTTCTTAAGTAAAACCTATAAAATTAAATACAGAAAGCACAAACAAGTGAAAACAAACCCTCCCGCATCCCATACTACCGGAGCGTACAATCAACAACCAGCAAACAAGGGTGGAGCCTCAAACAATGAATGATATGATGCATGAAGATCTCAGGTGAAATGGTATCTCTGTATGTACCCCCTCCAGTGCCGATCGAGCCCAGCAGGTAGGTTCCATGGAAGGACACTGCCCGTATACCTCTACTCTGCCGTATACCCTACCTCTGGCACACGCAGCCCGAAGCCCCAGGCCCGGACGACAAGGTCCATGGAGGTCCCAAACCTCATACTAAAACTCAGTATCAAAACATGTCCTCCAGAAGCAAGTCCGGGTTCAAGATAGAGACTCAGTCTCGAATATGCATGCCAGAACCTGTCTAGGACTAAAGTAGTGAAAAGATGTCTCAAAAACCCTTCCAAAGTTGCTAGGGCATAAGCGGGTCTAAACCAGTAGAAAGTCACCTCAGGTGCTCAGCTCGACCGAGACTAAAATCACCCCAAATCAGTAGAAAACTCAACTAGCACCCCGGCCCTGCCGAGTCTAACATTAATGGAAAAACTAGTGATAGAAATCATAATATAACCTCCTCTTACCCCAAGAAGATTCACAAGTTAAATCAAACCATTTCCATCGAAAACGGGCCCCCGAGGCCATACAAAGTTTAGAAAAATAACACTAGTAGGCCCGAAGCCAAAACCATAGTAAAACACAGGTAAATCCTTTTTATATACATAAAAATGATATGATCAAACACAAGTAGCCGCCCAGCAGCTCACAATCAACCTATCGGCCCTGCACAGGCTCTAAAGCTACTCAGCAAGCATAACCAACATAGAAGGATATTTCTATGTCTGAGACTCGCGAACATTCCCAATAACCCACCTTCTATGTTCCAGAGTCAACAAGGCCTCACAGGACCACAAGGGTGAATAAAATGTATCAAGCAAGTACTACAAACATCGGGGGAAGGAAAGTAGGTCGGACATGAATAAAGCGGTCAAGGTCTATGGTACCAACCTAATAAACCAACCCAAGGATGTCAGCTAGTATAATTTTATCCAATATATGCTAAGTCTAGGAGTTTAGACCGTAACCTACCTGTCTTTCGATGACAAGCTGCCCGAACAACAACGTCCAAGCCCGAATTGCTCCGAGAGATCCCGAATGACAATCAAACTATCATAACCATAAATAAAATGTTAAAACGAGCCTAACGATACCCATATAGCTACTATCGTAGCCGGGTAAAAATTTGGGTCACCGGCGGGCTCGCAGGGCCCAGAACCCGAAACTAAAAACGGAAACTCACATTATGATCCCCAAGACCATAGGAGTACATGCCCAATAAAATCAAAGTGATTGGGCAAAAAAATTGAGCTAAAGCAGCCCCTAAAGCTAAGGAACCCAAAAATGGATTTAAGGAACAAAAAACTGGAAATTGGAAAGAATTACCTACCAAGAAGCTGGAATTTCAAGCCACGACAGAGAAATCTTCAACCCACGATCATGCAATAGCTACGAGGCAGATTCTATCATAAAAATCCAAGCTTGGAATGAGCAACAATGGTGGAATTTAGAGACAGAACAAGAGAAGCAAGTGAGGTAGAAAGCTTACCAATAGGCGAAGAACTACGGAAAATCAACGAACAAGCAATTCCCCAAGGTTTAGATCTGTTATGGAGGAAATGGGACAGGAGTTTAAGTGGTTAGAGTTGGGAAGAGTTTGAGCAAAGTGCTGGAAAAACGAAGAGAGAAGTTTATATACTGCCATGGGTCTTTCATCACGATCACAAAGGGACCCCTCGCGTTCGCGATGATCATGAAGAACAAAGGGAAAGGGTCTTCATCCTGATCGCGATCGGCGATACTAAGAACACAGTGCCAGGCACTTCATCACGGTCGTGAAGGGTGAATCTCGCGATCGCGATAGAGGCTTGATGCCTGCACCTGCAACAAGGAAAAGTCTGCAACTTTCCAAAACTCAATGGGGCATTCCGGGCATAATCAGAAATGATATCCAGAAACCAATATTGCTAACAGAGTGGAAACGATGTTATGGACTCAAAAAAATCAATGAAACTTCCATACGAGGTCATTTCAGAGAAATGTTGACCCAAGTCAACACTAACGAAAAGCAACCAAAAGGCTCGAAATAAGTCTGGCATACCCGGATCCCAAACCAACCACCTTCCCAACCCAAACTCATCATTATGGAATTGATGGAATCTTCAGATTTCGAATCTGACACTCTGATCATCAAAAGTCACCCAAAGTTACACTTTCAACTCCAAATGGCCTGAAAACAGAGAAAATTACACAAAACCCACACCAGAAGTTCTCAGGCCTCAACTAAAGGTCCAACTAGACCTAACTCAATGTTATGGAGCTAACAAAACTGTCAGAATCCAATTCTGAGCACGTTAGCTAAGAATGTTGACTAAAGTCAACGATATTCTAAGGTAAAGCTCTAAAATAGGAAAAAGGGCAAAACAACCAAACGAACAACCAGAGCACTGAACTACCGGTCCCAGCAAGCCATAAATGACTTAAAACCTCTACAGGAATGCTCTAACAGTACAATGAATGCGTAAATGTGAAGATGACCGGAAGGGTCATCACATATCATCACCATACGATTAGATTCCAACCTTCACTCATATAATCACACAAGACCAGCCTAAAACCAGAAAATTCCTAAGAAATTACAACCTTACATACACTAAAGAAAATAAAACAAAAACATAAGAAGATGAGGTATTTACCTTCTTCAGAGCAGCGTACTAGAACCACGAGCTTCGATGGAGAACTTTGACACCACCGGAAAACCCTACTGTGAATTCATTTGCCCATAATTTCTATGCTTAAAGGAGTCTTACAAGAATTTTCAGCCCTCCGAATCCTTAAACGCCCTCGAAAATGTATGAAAAATAACTTGAATTCTTCACCAAGAAATCCCAAGTTTTCTCAAGCCTTCAAGGGTTCTCTTAAATATGAAAATGTTACCCCAACAATAGAAATAGTGGGGTTTATATAGGAGGAAATTTGGATGATTTTGGAGACTGATTTCGATGTGGGAGAGAGGATTTTCAAGGGGTTTTTAGGGATTTTACTGAGGATTTTGAATCCTTTGTTAGGGGATAAGGCTCCAGCTATAGAGTTGTACCACCCAGGTATGAATTGAGAGCGGGATTTCTCTACAAGGACGAGGGGAGATGCGGATTTAGAGAGATTGCTCTACGTTATTGGTTTCTAGAACCTTCGAGCTAGGCACACGTAGAGGTACAGAGGGATTGAGAGAGGTGAGAAAATGAGAGATGGCACTAGGGTTTGCCATTGGTGTTATCGTTTGGAGAAGAATAAGATGCTTAAGGTTGTCGTTTGGTTATCTATTGGAATAAGGTGAAGAAGATAAGTATAAGTGTGTGAGGAAATAGGCTTGGACCGGGTCGGGTCAATGAATTGGGCTGGAAGAAATTAATTTTGCGCCAATGTTTGGATGAAATAAAGAGGAGATAGGGGTATTTAGAAAATGGCCACATTTTGCAAAATGTGGCCAGATTCAACTTTAAGGGATGGACAAATTGAGTAGGTTTAATAAAATTCGGCCACAATTGAAATAGATGAATTTATGAAAATTAATTACTTGAGCTTCTTTAATTAAAAACAAAGTAAAATAATCATTTGTTTAAAGCATAGTTATTTTGTTTAAAATTAAGAGACTAATTATTCGATTAACCTCCAATTTTAAATCAATTTAAGGAAACAAAGTATTTTTCAATTAAAACATAGTTTTCTCATGAAAATAATTTTCAAGATAATTTCTTAAGTAAAACCTATATAATTCCATATAATTAAATACAACAAGTATAGATTCTTTCTTAAAAACTATTATAAAAATTATTTTGGAAAACATTTTACTTTTCAAAATAATTATTTCAAAATTGTTTAAAACTGAAAAAGCTCAGGATTAATTTATAATGTGGAGGGTAAAAATTAGGTGTCAACAACTGCTCCTCCCTTTGGGTAGTGTAGATGCAAGAAACCCTGGACAAAGGGAATTGACGTTTCAAATTTTATCCGATCACAAATTCATCTCTAAGAAGCGGTTGGTTCTAGCATGAATTTCAAAGAATTACGATCGGACTCCGGTGTCGAGTTTCCTACATATCTCAGTTTATATAAGAATTTAGGCTACTTGTAGTTCAAGATGCTCGATTTGCGTATGATTTTCAGAGAATTCAAAAGCTATCCGGTCTCAAATTAGGGAGAGACCAGAAAGTTAGGGAGTAAGAGGATTGGGGGGAGTTAGAATGCAACCGAGTTTTCAACATAGATCCCACTTACATATATCAAGACTTAGGGAATCAGGCTGCTTGTAGTTTGACTCAATTGGTGGAAAAGGTAATCTTTATGTTAAGACAACCTTTGGCTCGAGATAAGTGATGAATGATTGAGTTATGGAAAAGAGGCTTGTAATTAACTTAATTACAAATGTGGAGCCCTTACATCCATAAGTAAGAGCTACATGGACATAATTTCCAAAGCTTGAGGTGTATTGGCACTCGAATTTGAAAGAGAAGGGATATTGCTTCCAGTGGGAGTTCAGAAAATACTTTAGATGCAAAACTAAAACCCAACGATAAGAAAACTACCCACATGCCTTCTAATAAGGGTGTGGTTTGATGGCGGTGGAAGTCATTCCTCAGCTCACGTCCAAAGAGTTTGATATTTCTCTTCAGACTATGTCCCAGTTTGCTGCTAAAAAAAAGTTCCACGTTGTGATGCGTCCTTTTTGGCATAGTCCGCACCTGTGGTTTTGTTTTGAGAATTTCATCCTTCTCGGATGCTCTCGGTAAAATCTTAAAGAAAAATTGTTAGTGGTAATGTAATTCTATTTAGAGAGATAGTTTCTTTGTCATACCTCATCTTTGGATTACATTCGAATCCTGTGTTGTTACGTCTTTTTGACATGTTCTGCACCTGTTATTCTGGTTCGAGATTTTCATCCTCTCGGATGCTCTCGATAATATTTGAAACAAGATTGTTACTAGTAAACTAGCTCAATAAGGAGAGATAGATTTTGTACCTCATTTTTGAATATGTTGATTTCTAAAGAAGATGCCATCCTTTATTGTCCTTATCTTAGGAAATAACGACTTCTGTGACAAATAAAGATGATAGCCTTTATAGCCATCGAACATGATTGCCTTTGTGGTAGTTGAGCATGACGATGGCACAACTCCAACTCCGTGGATCCATGGTCTCCCCAAAAGTAAGTTATAATTGGTGGTAATGTCCATGACCTGAAATTCTGCGCAGAACTCAGTGGGTTCCATTTAGATGTACAGGCTGACTTCTTCGATAGTGTCCCTTTGTCCTTCGTCAAAGGCTCTCACGTTGACCTTGCTCTGGCGAATATTCCCCAAATCTAATTGGGTAAGTGTGGACAATGGACAGATGTTCAGCCCTGAACCATCATCAATCAAACCCGATTCATAATCGTTTCTTGATATTTGACAGTGACGTGCAAGGCCTTGTTGCGCATTAACCCTTCAAAGGATAGTTCAGCAATACTCAAAGCAGCTATAGCTTTTTTAGAATTTCCTACTTTTTAGGACTGACCAACACTATTGACTTGCTCACAACCCATTCTTCATCAACCTCTATCATGTTAACAGTGGCTCCTCCGTGATTTGGGAGCGGGTTGTTATTAACATTTGGCGGTGCTGTTTGTAGTGTGACCAGTATTTGATTAATCAAATCCTGAATTTTCTGCCTCAGGTTAATTCAATCTTTGGTATCATGTCTGACTCCTTTGGAATGATAAGCACAATATTGGTCAGCCCTGAAGAAACGAGAGTCAGGATTGCCTGGTTTAGGTTGTATGGGCTGAATAAATCCAGCACTCTTCAATCTCTCATATAAATGAGTTCTGGTTTCAGCTAACTGGGTGAAAGTTCGAGCAACTTTCTTTTCCAAATTTGGATGAGAGAGATTAGCATTGGGGGGAAGGGGAACCTAGCGATTATTTTGGTTCTCGGGAGCCTTTTGATACACTTGAAGGTTTTGGAGAAGAGCTTGGTAAGTGGGCTGCACATTTAGTTGTGGAGCTTGGTAAATAGGCTGCATATTTGGTTGTGGAACTTGGTAAATGGGCTGAGTATAGAAAACTGATTGAGGATTTTGTGGAGCCGGGGGAGGGGTTGTTGGAACAAGTGATTTCTTATAGTTGGCTCCGAAGGGTTTTCACGATTTTGGGCTAGGACTGGAGGATACTGAAGACACCTCTTCCCTCTTCTTTCTGGGAAGTCCTGCCGGTCCTGATGATGCTGAGGCCTTGGTAATCTTGCCACTACGAAGACCTTCTTCAATAATTTCACTAATCTTAACTAGGTCGGCGAACTTTGCTTTAATTGCTGATATCATTTTTTGTAGAACTCCGATTCTTGAGAGCACATAAACACTGGGCATATCTGCTCTTCGGTCATGGGAGGTCGAACTCTTGCCACCTCCTTTCTCCATCGATAGGCGTAATCTCGAAAGTCCTCATTTGATTTCTGCCTGATGCGACCCAGAGAGTATCGATCCAGAATGACTTACACATTATACGCAAATCTTTGAGCAAAGTATATGGCCAGATCACTCCATCTAGACCACTTCTTTAGTTCTTGAGCGGTGAACCACTTTAAAGCCTCTCGGCTCAGACTCCGGCTGAACAACCTCATCAACAAGGCATCGTTCTTCCTTGTACCGACCATTTGGTCGCAATAGCTTCTCAAATGAGCCTTAGGGTTCCCGTCTATAACACCTCGAAATTCAATCTAGCTTTCAAACTCAGAAACTTGCAGAATTTTGAGCGTTTTAGGAATTACGGGTCCAAACCATGGACCGTGGTTTGAACCATGGGTCATGGAATGAACCCGTAGTTTGCATCTGTTGGTTCAGTCTCTGGTCTGAGAACCATGAGTTGGTTCTATGGGGTGTGGTTCAAATCATGGCTCGTCCTGTAAACTCATGGAACTTGATTAGAGAGCTGACATTTTTCCCTAAAACTACGAATTGGGTCTATGGACCGTAGTTCATTCTACGGTTCATCCTGTTGACTCGTAGAATGTAATCTGCAGCCTGACTCTATGGCCGGGAACCACGAGTGGAAACCACGAGTCGTGGTTCATTCTACGACTTATGAAATCCATCTGTGATTTCTAAAGCCGACTTTTTCCAGCAGTTTTTAATTTAATTTCTCCAGGGTATTTTAGTCCTTTCCTTTTTATTTTAGCTCCAACTATAAATAGTCTTGAGCTTATTTTATTAAGGAAAACCCCCCAAAACAAATCAGTTTTTCCTCTCAAGTCAGTTCTCTAGCAAAAGGAGCGTTCTTCTCTAAATTTCCAGACCCAGGGTTTTCTCCTCCAAGCTTCAACATCAGTTTCTTGCAGGGATTTTCATCCACCGGGTATGTGGGTACTCAGTAAGGGTTTAGTTCACCCTTATGCCCAAAAATATCAGTCTTTTATGGCAAATTTTCATGGTTTTGAAACTAGGGTTCTTACCCATTTTAGTAGATATATATTGCTTATATTAAACTTTCATGGATTTGTACAAGGTTTTGAGGAATCATGAGAATTTCCCTAAATTGTAGGATTTCTAAAGTGTTAGCTTTCTTCAAAATTCAACCTAGATTATCATTATGAGCTTTAAAAGAATCAGAATTTAACTAGTTTTCAGTTTACTAGAGTATTTCAGAAGTTAGCTATTTCGGACCATTTTAGTTCTATCTCAGAACATCCAGGACTTAAGTTTTAATGAGCTTTTAGTCTTCAGTTTGGGAGTAGTGTTCAGCACTGAGTTGGACTAGGGTTCAACATGCCCTTAAGGTCCCAGAACTACATGCGAACGTAGGTTTATAAGTCCCCTCCATTGGACATCAGATTTAGTGATCACGCCACAGTCATGCCTTTATACCCTGGCAAGGTATACTAAGTCCTCTTGATGGGGCGTATATATCGGACTCCACGTTTAGCTCACATGGTTTATGTTGGTTAATAGACTCTCCTATAGTGTTAGTCTGAGTAAAGTGCATTAGGCCCCCTGTTATGTTTACATTCAGCTTTCAACATGTTTTCAGATTACTCTTGCATTTCAGCTATTTATGCATGTTTATATTTTGGGCCTATGTACTACAGTTTAGTTCAGTTTACAGTTTTCCTGCATGTTTGCATATTTATATTCAGTCAGCCTTGCATATCCCTCATACTTAGTACATTCAAAGTACTGACGCATACTCTATATGCTGCATCCTATCATGATGCAGGCACAGGTTCTCAGCTTTAGCCTCATGATTAGCTTGCCCAGTGCCATATCAGTGACAGTCAGGGGTGAGTCCTCATCATCCGAGGACATATCTTTTAGATGCTTTTTTAGTTAGTCAGTTGTCTTTATGTTCAGTGTTTGGAGTTAGCTGGGGACTTACCCCAGTAGCTCATCAGTATTAGAGGCTTTCAGACATAGAGTCAGACTTCAGCTTTTGTAGTTCCAATGATTTTCAGACAGACTATTATTTCAGATATCTTTATAATTATTATTCCTTTCAGTTATGATGTATTCAATATACTTCCATTTGCTTAGAATTATATTCAGTATGCTTGTGATATGTCAGTTTCAGGGTTAGCTTGGGGTTACTTGTGACCCTAGGTCCCGTGTTACGTCTAGGGGCTAGCCTCGGGGCGTGAAAGCAACAACATTGAAGGTCTCGAATTTGGGGGTTTTGAATCCGTCCGGCAGATCCAACTCTGGATGAATGTAAAGATCATCGTAATCATATCCTCTTTCATCAGATTGACCACGGGACTCCCTTCTTGATGACAGGAGAGAAAGCCTTCAAAGGGAGGGGAAGTAAGCAAGAGAGTTACACAAAGAGACTAGTTACTACAATCATTATTTCCTTTAAGCATGCTGAAGTTGATAGTCGAAAAGCATATAATCACCTCAACTTTCGAGGAGATAGAAAGACAATCATAATAGAGTGTAAACATGGTTCAGTTTAGAAACCAAGTAGAGATCTTCTTTTAGAAAAAAAGGTTCATTTGGATGTACATATGCTAACAATGTTTCTAACTTGTAACAAAGTCTTTGTTCAAAACTACATTCTCTTCTAATACAATGACACACACAGGCAAAGATATTATGTTTATAAAGAAGCAGAAACAAAGATATAATCTTTATACGGAGAAATCAAGTGTAAAGAAGTTTTGAATAGCTTTAACCAAAACCCATTTTCAAGATCTCAAACTGCAAGAAAATAGCTATTTCTCATTAAAAGAGACAGGGGACATGACATACTTGCAGGATTGATTGGAACAACACCTAGACTAATATGCCTTCCATGTTTAAGCAAACAACAACAATGAGAATGGTGGATTTTGATTCAATTCACTGTTTACACGAAGGCATAATGAGACACACAGACATGTTAGGAAATACGATGCAGTCATGGTTAAATGCAAGGATGTAAAATCATATTTTAACTCCCTAATTTGTTACTTAAATACATCATACAAATCCATTCATCCCAAAGCTATTACCAGAAATTGAGCAACAGTGGAAAGCAGTAACAAGCATCATAGAATAGAAAAGAAAAAAATGTGAAAGAAAACAAAGAAAATGATTTGAAATATCATATCACGACCTGATTTCTTGATCATGATGACACCTACAACCCCCAGTAGGTGAACCAATCCCCGTAGCCCAGAACGGTCAGTTATGGGCTACTATCTAACAAGCTAAGCGGAAGAACAGTTTAAATAAGAGGAAGCAAGGGTACAAGATGGAGAAAGTAGATAACAGGAATAATACAAATATAAAGCGGCAGCTAAACCAAACCCAAAACCTGGTATCATAGCGTATAAGAGCCGGATCTACATAAGGAGTACAAGGGTCCAAAATAATATACACAAAGCTGTCTCAGAACAAAAATAGATTACATAATCAAGATAACTAAAAGCTAAGCTTCGGTCGCCAAGAGCTCACCCTCAGTCTAGAATATCACCAAAATAGCACCCCGCACGAGTCTCTATGAGCTAACGGCGATGGCTCACACTAGGATCTGCACCAGAAGATGCAGAGTGTAGGGTGAGCACCAAATGCGAAGCATAAGGTACACAGTAGGTATCATAGGCCGACTGGGCATATATAAGATAAAAGAGCAATAACAGACAGAATAGAAACAAGCAGTCACGGAAATCAATGAAAAAGTACAAGGAACTAGCCCAGAGGGAAGACAACAAAACAACATACAAGGCTAGCAAGTAGGAATATATACACACAGGCACAGGTGAAAGTAAGAAATGACACACCTGGGATCCTTGCAACAATAGTATATATATAACAAGTTCTAGAAATGGACGGTAAGTAACCTCAAGTATAAGTAAAAAGGGCGAAGAGTAGAGATAGACATGCTCGGGAAAATAGAAATCACAGATCAAACTAATCATACCAATATTAAATCCAGAAACTAAAAACCTAGCCATAATAGGGAACAATTCCATAAATAAATTACAAGAGTCTACCTACAGTCCCCCGCCTGCCCATATAACCGAGGAGAACAAACAAGTGAAAACAAACCCTCCGGCATCCCATACTACCAGAGCGTACAATCAACAACCAGCAAACAAGGGTGAAGCCTCAAACAATGAATGATATGATGCATGAAGATCTCAGGTGAAATAGTATCTCTGTATGTACCCCCTCTGATGCCGATCGGGCCCAGCAGGTAGGTTCCATGGAAGGACACTGCCCGTATACCTCAACTATGCCGTATACCCTCCCTCCGGCACACGCAGCCCGAAGCCCCAGGCTCAGACAGCAAGGTCCATGGAGGTCCCAAACCCCATACTAAAACTCAATATCAAAAGCAAGTCCGAGTTCAAGACAGTGACCCAGTCTCAAATATGCATGCCCAGACCCTGTCCAGGACTAAAGTAGTGAAAAGATGTCTCAAAAACCTTCCAAAGGTGCCTGGGCATAACTGGGTCTAAAACAGTAGAGAGTTACCTCAGGTGCTCGGTCCGACCGAGACTAAAATCACCCCAAATCAGTAGAAAACTCAACTAGCACCCTGGCCCTGCCGAGTCTAGCATTCATGGAAAAACTAGTGATAGAAATCATAATATAACCTCCTCTTACCCCAAGAATATTCAGAAGTTAAATCAAACCATTTCCAATTCATTTCCATCAAAAATAGGCACCCGGGGCCATACAAAGTTTAGAAAAACAACACCAGTTGGCCCGAAGCCAAAATCATAGTAAACCGCGGGTAAATCCTCTTTATATGCATGGAAATGATATGATCAAACACAAGTAGCCACCCAGCAGCTCACAATCAACCTATCGGCCCTGCACAGGCTCCAAAGCTACTCAGCAAGCATAACTAGCCTAGAAGGATATTTCTATATTCGGGACTTGCAGAAATTCCCAATAACCCACCTCCTATGTTCTAGAGTCAACAAGGCCTCACAGGACCACAAGATGAATAAAACGTATCAAGCAAGTACTACAAACATTGGGGGAAGGAAAGTAGGTCAGACATGAATAAAGTGGTCAAGGTCTATGTTACCAACCTAATAACCCAACCCAAGGATGCCAGCTAGTACAATTTTATCCGATATATGCTAAGTCTAGGAGTTTAGACCGTAACCTACCTGTCGTCCGATGATAAGCTGCCCGAACAACAACGTCCAAGCCCGAATTACTCCGAGAGATCTTGAATGACAATCAAACTATCATAACCATAAATAAAATGTTAAAATGAGTCTAACGATACCCATATTTCTACCATCGTAGCTGGGTAAAAATTCGGGTCACCGGTGGGCCCGCGGGGCCCACAACCTGAAACTAAAAATGGAAACTCACATTATGATCCCCAAGACCATAAGAGTACATGCCCAAAAAATCAAAGTGATTGGGCAACAAATTTGAGCTAAAACAGCCCCTAAAGCTAAGGAACCCAAAACTGGATTTAAGGGACGAAAAACTGGAAATTTGCAAGAATTACCTACCAAGAAGCTGGAATTTCAAGCCACAACGGAGAATTCTTCAACCCACGATTATGCAACAGCTAGGAGGCAGATTCTACCATAAAAATCCAAGCTTGGAATGAGCAACAATGGTGGAATTTAGAGAGAGAAAAAGATAATTCAAGTAAGGAAGAAAGCTTACCAATAGGCGAAGAACTATGAAAAATCAGCGAACAAGCAATTCCCCAAGGTTTAGAACTTTTATGGAGCAAATGGGACAGGATTTTAAGTGGTTAGAGTTGGGAAGAGTTTGAGCAAAGTGCTGGAAAAATGAAGAGAGAAGTTTATATACTGCCAGGGGTCCTTCATCGCGATCGCGAAGGGACCCCTCGCGGTCGCGAGGATCACGCTGGCTAGACCATCGCGATTGCGAAGGCTAGCAACGCGGTCACGAAGAACAAAGGGAAAGGGACTTCATCACGATCGCAATCGGTGATCACGCGATCGTGAAGAACACGATGCCAGGCACTTCATCACGGTCGCAGAGGGTGAATCTCGCAATCGCGATAGAGGCTTGATGCATGCACCTGCAACAAGGAAAAGTCTGCAACTTTCCAAAACTCAATGAGGCATTCCGTGCACAATCGAAAACTGATATCTAGAAACCAATAGTGCTAACAGAGTGGAAATGACATTCCGAACTCAACAGAATCAACGAAACTTCCATACGAGGTCATTTTGGAGAAATATTGACCCAAGTCAAGACAAACAAAAAGGAACCCAAAGGCTCAAAATAAGTCCGGCACACCCGAAACTCAAACCAACCACCTTTCCAACCTAAACTCATCATTCCAGAGTTGATGGAATCGTCGGATTTTGAATCCGACACTCCGATCATCGAAAGGCACCCAAAGTTACATTTTCAACTCCAAATGGCCTGAAAATAGATAAAACCACAAAAACCCCACACCAAAAGTTCTCAGGCCTCAACTGAAGGTCCAAATAGACCAAACTCAACGCTACAGAGCTAAAAGAACTGTCAGAATCCAATTCCGAGCACGTTAGTTA
The DNA here is from genome assembly GCA_003996215.1 of Jaltomata sinuosa. Lineage (NCBI taxonomy): Eukaryota > Viridiplantae > Streptophyta > Magnoliopsida > Solanales > Solanaceae > Jaltomata > Jaltomata sinuosa. The sequence goes on from QJPP01000293.1 coordinate 329,516, forward strand.
AGAATGTTGACTAAAGTCAACGATATTCTAAGATAAAGCTCTAAAATAGGAAAAAGGGCAAAACAACCAAACAAACGACCAGGGCACCAAACTACTGGTCCCAACAAGCCATAAATGACTTAGGACCACTATAGGAAGGCTCTAACAGTACAATAAATGCGTAAACGTGAAGATGACCAAAAGGGTCATCACATATCATCACCAAACGCTCAGATTCCAACCTTCACTCATATAATCACACAAGACCAGCCTAAAATCAGAAAATTCCTAAGAATAGAATTCGTAATTATCAAAACAAGAACAGCCTAAAACTAGAAATTTCCTAAGAAATTACAGCCTTACATACGCTAAAGAAAATAAAATAAAAACACGAGAAGATGAGGTATGTACCTTCTTCGGAGCAACGTACTAGAACCAGAGCTTCAATGGAGAACTTTGACACCACTGAAAAACCCTACTGTGAATTCGTTTGCCCAAAATTTCTATACTCAAAGGAGTCTTACAAGAATTTTCAGCCCTCTGAATCCTTAAACGCCCTCGAAAATGTATGAAAAATAACTTGAATTCTTCACCAAGAAATCCCAAGCTTTCTCAAACCTTCAAGGGTTCTCTTAGCTGTGAAAATGTTACCCCAATAATAGGAATAGCGGGGTCTATATAGGAGGAAATTTGGGTGATTTTGGGGACTGATTTCGATGTGCGAGAGAGAATTTTCAAGGGGTTTTGGGGATTTTACTGAGGATTTTGAATCCTTTGTTAGGGGATAAGGCTCTAATTATAGAGTTGTACCGCCCAGGTACGAATTGAGAGCAGGATTTCTCCACAAGGACGAGGGGAAATATGGATTGAGAGAGATTGCTCCATGTCATTGGTTTCTAGAACCTTTGAGCTATGACCTCTCATGTTAGGCACGCGTAGAGGTACGGAGGGATTGAGAGAGGTGAGAAAATAAGAGGTGGCACTAGGGTTCTCCATTGGTGTTGTCATTTAGAGAAGAAGCAAATGCTTAAGGGTGTAGTTTGGTTATCTATTGGAATAAGATGAAGAAGATAAGTATAAGTATGTGAGGAAATAGGCTTGGACCAGATCGGGTCAAGGAATTGGGCTGGAGAAAATTAACTTTGGGCCAATGTTTGACTGAAATAAAGAGGAGTTTGGGGTATTTAGAAAATGGGCCAGATTCAACTTTAAGGGATGGCCATATTGAGTAGGTTTAATAAAATTTGGCCACAATTGAAATAGATGAATTTATAAAAATTAATTACTTGAGCTTGTTTAATTAAAAATAAAGTAAAACAATCATTTGTTTAAAGCATAGTTATTTTATTTAAAATTAAGAGACTAATTATTCGATTAACTGCCAATTTTAAATCAATTTAAGGAAATAAAATATTTTTCAATTAAAACACAGTTTTCTCATGAAAATAATTTCCAAGATAATTTTTTAAGTAAAACCTATATAATTCCATATAATTAAATACAACAAGTATAGATTCTTTCTTAAAAACTATTATAAAAATTGTTTTGGAAACAATTTTACTTTTTCAAAATAATTATTTCGAAATTGTTTAAAACTGAAAAAGCTCAGGATTAATTTGTAATGTGGAGGATAATAATTGGGTGTCAACAGTCAGTATTATTGCCTGACAGATGGATCCTTCGAGACATCAAGTTCAGCCACCTCCTAGCATCAGCAGTGAAGTAAGTACTCGTGACTCCCTCGGTGCTGGGATAGTAGACCTAGTCCCTAAGCTCCTCCTCGATCAGTATATCCCTCAACCACCTCATATCCATCTCCCGGAGTTCGGACTTATATATAATATTTGAAACATGAGGCACTCCTAGCACCTCATTGACAGTCTGGACATCCACGGGTACATCCACTCCTTGGATGTGAATAGTGAGGTTGGGGTCATACAAACAGATGGTGGGGAGTACTCCCTCATCCAGCCTGAATGCCCGAAAAGGGGAACTTATACCAAGGGTCCCCAACCGAACTCCTAAAGCCTGTTATAAAATTCCCAGTCTGTTCTGCCATACCTCTCATATTAAAAGCCCTCTCATAGCAAAGACTAGTCCTCTAGTAGTCCCAGAACCTCTCCCGACTAGCATCATCTGGGGGAACCTTTCGTATAGTGGGATGTGTTCTTGGTTGGCATTCATTGAGTGTTAAATATGCAAGATTAATAAGGGGTGAGATTAGATCTCGTAAAGATGCGAGGAAATATCATTTCGGAGAAAAATCAAATTTTTGGACCCTGTCTGGGAGGCTACTGCCTGCAGCCTCCCACTATAGCGGGATGTCTTCTGCTATGGCGATAACTCTATAACAGGAATTTCTCCGCTATAACGGGATCGCTATAGCGGCCCTGCTCCGCTATAGCGGTCTTCATCATCCCAGAATTTCAAGAGGTGCATCAATGGCGCCTCTTGACCCAAAATTCTATTTTTAGCATTCCAAGTTCAGATCTGTATTCCCAAAGTACTCTATTATAGTTTATGCAAAAATTTGGGCATTATAACTCCTAAAAATTGCCCAAAATCAACCTTTTAAGCAAGAATAAGCCTTCACATTCCCTACCATTTTAAGCCCATTCTTGGCCATAAACCCCATAATCCTTACGCTCAGAACGCTGTGGGAGCGTTGTAAACGTAAGAGAAGCACCCATGCTTTGAGGATTCTACCAAATCAAAGCCAAAAATTCAAAATTCAAACCAACCCAATATCTACTATATCCACCATATTCTACCATAAAACTATCATTAGTCGTGCAATGAAGTAAGAAAAGTAAAGAGGTATGAGTATTACCTTATTTTTCTGACATTGGGAGCATAGTGATCGGGAGAAAAGTGGTGTTTTGGGTGAAAATGGGCAAGAAACCCATTTTTTACCCCCTTTAAATTGTTGACAATTGCTATAGCGGTCAGCCTCTCGCTATATACCGGTGCCGCTATAGCGGGATGATAGATCATTTAGGAATGGAATAGTTCTTTCTATGTTGTTGAAATTCTTTTGCTCTGGTATTTTATGAGGCCCTGGATTTCTCGGGCACTCGAGAAGGGTTACTCTAAATTGTTCAGTGTAACTCGAGGGAAGGGATTATCTGGTTGAGCAATATCGAATTAATTTTCGATTGAGTTGGGTACACCTATAAAATGGGGAGGTTTCAATGATTCACGTAGGGTTATAATTTCACTGTCGAAGTGGAGTTATGAAATTCCAGGGCTAGCTTCTTCCTTCCTCTCTACTTATGGGATTGTTCGGGGATGAATAATGGATAAATTGGTATCTGTTGTAATTACCTATTCAGTCGTTATTTAAAATCACCTTATTACGAGTTTCGGGAACTAGTGAAATACGTTTTTAATTTAAAATTGGATGACAAAAAAAAAATCAAAATTTAGAATTTGTCTGGGCTGATATCATCCCGCTATAGCTAGAATTTTCTCGCTATAGCACCACTGGTATAGCAGCCGGCAGGTAGGTATAGCAGACTGACAGAGGCAGTAGCTAGGAACCGTAGATTTTATTTTAGATTTCTCCTCCTCAGTTGAAAAACAGATGAGCATTGCTCCAAAAACCCTCATAGGATGCTCCAAAGCTTGGGAGAAATGGAAAGGGGAAATTTCTGCTTTAAAGAGGTGAAAACCATGGATTTCAGGTCTGTTTTCCATCTGTGTTCAGACTTCTACAGCAGCTGCATGGCGCCCAGGTAGGCTGAGCCTTACTGAGTAGTTCTAGACCTATGTCTTATTGCATATTATTATTGTAGAATGATGGAAGAATTCATACCTAGGCCTTTCGGCACGGAGTTGGGAGGGATAACGTATTGATTGTCTGGTTGGCTGAAAGGGAATGATGGTGTTATGAGTAATGTGGCCTGATTCTTGTGTTATCATTGATGTAATCCCTAAAGTGTTCTTACTTTTCTAAAGAGGTCTAGGATCCGAGGTAAATGAGTTCATAAGGTTAGTTGGATAATCCAAGGTTTGGTCTTCGGACAGGTTATCAAGGGTTGGGAGGATGAATCAGGTCTATTGTGCAGGTGATGGTTGATTATTTCTCATTTACGATATGTATGCATTGTTAACTATTGCTTTAGAATTGCCTGTACATTACATGGTTTAGGGAAAAGAATGACGAATATTTATGATATTCGGTTGTTAATCATGTGGACTGAACTATCTTAATAACTTGTTGGTTTTACAAGTGTGGTTGTGTTCATTATTGTTGATTGATTGGTTGTTTGCGAAATTTGGTTGGCTTGGGTACCACACCTGGAACAATTCATTAGTTGGATAAGGTACCACGCCTAGTGCGAGATATCTATCGGTTGGCTCAGGTACCATTCCTGGTACAAATTATATCATGATTAGCTCGGGTACCATGCCTCGTACATGTTTGAATATGTTTTTGTGTATCGATTCCATGAGTGAACCGGGTTATTTCTTGTGATGTAATTATTATTGTGTTGGTTCCATGTGTGGCTGGGTGGTTGTGTTTAATTACCGGGTTGGTTCTTATGTAGACGGGGTTGTATGTTAAGCACTGCAGATGATATCTTAGGGATCCTTGGATGGTCCGGGTTACTTTCAAGTTGTGGCATAGTCATAGGTGGTGTATTTACTTGTGCAGTCGGGTATAACTTATTATTGTAGAGTCATAGTAGTTGACTTGGTTAATGCAGATTGGTAGTCAGGGTCTTGGCTTGGTTTGTTAGATTAATGACTGGAAGTCTTGTTGTATCCACTGACTTGGGTTGTATATTTCTGTTAATGATGTTTGGACATGTCAGTGGGGTGGTTGAGTCAGGGTGGTAAATTAGGGTATTGTAGGTTGTTTGTTAATTGGCTAGCAAGGGTGGATAGTAGACCTGATTGTTGAGACTGGAACCAGTAAGGTATTTATAGTGGTCAGTAAGATGGGTAGACCTTGGGAAGTTTTGGTGTTACGAGTGACAATTAGTTATGACCAGAATAGAGTGGTGCGAGGCCTCCAATTGGTGGAGTTGGCAGCAAAACAGGGTCAGAACGCTTGGGGCAGAATGTATACGTTCATAGATGTTATATCGTGGTAGTAAAGGCTGTTGATAAAGGACTGGATTTTGTAACTTTATATTTCATGTTTCTTTTGGATTTCTACATGATATTATGTGGTGGATTCAGGTCGATCGATGATACGAACTAATACTGTTGTTTGTACTGATACTACTCTTGCTATACATTTTGGTATAGTCTGGTTGCAAGATCAGTGATGTTTCTAGGTAAAGATGACGATGACCTTCAACAACTTCTACTCCTCTCTTCCTATGGTAGAAGTTGTGTCTTGTTTAGCCTTTGTATTCTCTTAGAAGCTCTTGTACCTATTTAGACTAGTTTCTAGGGAGTATTTCTCACTTAAGCTTTGTAAAAGATTTTATTGTATTAAAGATTTGGCAACTGGTTTAAATATTATTTCATGTTTTTATTTATTTCCGTAGGCCCATTTTAAATTGGGTGGTAAGGATTCTTCTATCTAGGTGCTTAGAGTAGGTGTATGCACGGTCTGATAGGTAAGGTCGTGACATACACTATGTCTCACACTACAACTGTAAACTAATAAGCAACAAAATAAATAGTAAGATCTGTAAATATATACTAGAACATATATATGAATTGGAGGGCTTACTAGGGAAAAGTTGTACAACAGATATAATACAACGTCTAAGAAGCCTTCAAAGAGTCTATATCTGCATAATTGATAACTGGTTGGGACAGGCCCCTGGCATACTCAACTATAACATCTATACTTAGCTAAAACATAGTGTAATGACCAAGTTTTTAGGCTAAGATTTTGAATCATTCTAAGTACGTAATTAGAACCGAACCCAATAAAATTTCTATGTATATAAGTGTTAAAATCAATTCTTAAGTGCGTAAAGTGCACTAAATATGAATTAAGGTCATAAGAAAGCTCTAGTATAAAGTCAAGTTGAAAGCATTTTAACTGATTTAGTTTTCGTATAAGTTGTTACTAGAGTCAATTTCAAACGATCACTCCTTGTAGAATATGAAGAGTAGAGTTACGTGGTCTAATACCCGCCATATTAAAGGTTTTTAGTCTCCTTTCAAATGCTAGCGATCGTTCGTTAATTTAAGTCCGAAGTAAAAAATTATGATCATTTTATCAGAGAGTGTTAGTCTGCCAGAAAGTGATGAATTAGGTCCACGAATTGTGAGAAGGACCATGATTCATGGGACCAATCGTGGGAAACGTCTAGTGAGTTTTAAAAACTCCCCTGGAGCCGATGACTTGGACCATGATCTGTGGGATGGCCCACGAATCATGGGATCAACCATGAGATCAAGCCATAGACTTTATAATCTTTGCTTTAATGTGACGGATTAAGTCATGGCTCGTGGAGTGGCCCACAACTCGTGGGACCACTCGTCCGATAAGAATTTTTTGCACTTTTTAAATGCTAAGTGAGGGGTAGTTTAGTCTCTTTCTTTCCCCAAGACCCTCCCCACATCATTTCAACACCCAAAAGGGTTATTTCTTAGAGAACCATCGGCAGTTCTCTCCAAGTTCCTTTCTCCAACTCCCAAGAGCCTAGGTCTTCAAGCAACAGAGCATAGAGACTCAAGCAAGGTTTCTCCCAAGATTCTTCCATCAGATTTCTTCTCCTTCTCAGGTATGTAAGAATTTAGTGAGGAAAATCCTTTCATCCTCACGCCATAATACTTAAAGTTATGATAGATAAAGTTTAAAGTTAGGGCTTCAAACCCACATCTTACAATTGATTTCTGTTACATTTGGGGCTGATATTATCGTTATATAGTTATGAAGGTTTATAGTATTTAATAAGATTATAGACTTTCCTCAAACCCTTGATACTTTAACCCATTTTTTGAATAAATTATGAACAATGAAGGTTTACTCTTGATTTCCTTAAAGTCCAAGTTATGCTTTCATGGAATTGCCTTATACCTATTTCGCAGAGTATGTTTTAAGGAAAGTTCAGTCACTTGAAAGATTCCTTACGAAAGTTTACAAATTATTCTCACTGACTCAGATATGGTTTTCAAAGAATTTTATTTTTTATTATAAAAACTCAGAATGATAGTACATATTTCTGATAGTTGTGAGCATAAGCTCGTCAGCAACATGTCTTCATGATACAGTTTTGAGTAAGGACATACCTGATGATTTCAAATAGGTTATTTGATGTATTTATGAATTTATTTATATAAATATAGTTTTGGGAGGATTATTTAGCACCGAGGAGGCATGGGTTTAGATAACACATGCCCCATAACTATGTGCCACCATAGGTTAGGTTCACACCATTAATATGGGTGACCTCTTTTAGCCCAAGAGGCTCATTATAGATCCGTAGATTAGATAGGTTTTATACCCTGGCAAGGTATAGGGTATCCTTCCTAACTGGAATTATACATTACACATCATGATCTCACATGGTATAAGTCAATTGTAAGAAACTCTCCAAATCAAAAAACTTAGTCATCTTCAAGAAAGATTATTTGATATAATGTCTTTAGTTTAAGATAAGTTCTGTTTACAATGTTTTACTTTCAGATTTTCTTTAAGATCTTGCAGTTGAGTTTATGTTTTAATTATTCACCTATCCAGCTATTTAGATTCAGGTATATAGATTTCTAATTACTCAGTCTTCAGTTTCAAGTAAAGCTTTTGAACTATCAATTTTGGCTCCAGGCCACCAGTTTGCTGTATATATTTTTTAATAATTTGCAAACCATTTTAAGTATTTTCTCAATCTCAGTTACCCAGCTCCCATATTGTTGCTAATCTGTTTTAGTACATATCCCAAATTTTCAGTTAAGATCTTATTTTTTGCTATCTTTTGATCCTTTTCATTGAGATTCTGCCTATCTATTGATCATGATCAACTTTACAGTCCTTTAGCTATGTTATACCTATATATTCAGTTTTTATCTTACATACCAATACATTCAGTTGTATTGACGCTCCTTTTGTGTTACATCATTTCATAATATAGATTTCAGCGCGCAGATACAGGCTCACGATCAAACATTTCATTAGCCTTTCATACTCAGCTCGTGAGTCTGCCTTGCATCCAGAGGACTTGGATTAGATATGGTCATCAATTTTCAGTTCAGTCTTTAGTCACTTTGTTTACATAAGGTAGCCTGGGGTCTTGTTCTGGTAGTCAGTATTCAGTATGTTAGTAGAGCCTTCATAGACAATGTAGCGAACCTCTTGGGAGAATGCCACTTTTGAAATAAAAATAAATATAATACTTATAACGTTTAAAAAAGCTTAATTTAAGACATTCATTTTTTATATAGCAGAATTAGGCCCGTTAAAAAAGAGTTAAAGGTATATATTTTGACACTTAATAATTCATATAATCCTGAGTAAAAACAATATAAGAATTCCAATTCGTGATGATGAAACCTTTCTCCAATAGTAAAGCATGTACCGTAAAAAAAAATTATTTGTCATTTTACACCACTATAGACTCATGTTATAAATTATTATCAAACTTTCGAGTATCAAAATATGACTAGTTCTTCCTTTATACATAATTACAAAATAAAATGTAAGTTTAGTACATTACAAAACATAGACTTTCACAGTCTAAAACAACCAAACAAGTTATAAAAAAAAATTAAGTTACAAGCCACGATCTTAGGTCAAACAAGTCTCTAAGATTACATATATATGTGTAACACATGGATCATGTACAGTCCCAAAATTATTACAAAATGTAGATGCCTAGATGTAAAAGTGATCTTCTTAAAATCTTCAAAAATCTACTTCAAATGGCCATCTTCAACTATTCACCCGAATGTTACCTGCGATATAAAATAACTATCGCTAAGCATAAAGCTTAGTGGTGTATATATTTTGGGCTTGGAAAAAGTATTGGCTGCTCAAATGTAAACATATATGAAAACATCAAGTAGCACGTATATTACAAGTATCAAATTCTGCATTCAAAAACTCAGGTGTCAAGAAAGTTCATAGAACTATTTTACGAGATGTCAAATAATAAATTTTGCCCAACATGTATGTCATGTCATCACACCAATCATAATAAAATATCAATAAGGACCAAAGCCCTGTATCAAGTAGGGCCAAAACCCAATAATCAAGAGAATCAAGAATCATATTAAAAATGACTTTTTAGTTCGTACTTAAATGGATAATTTCCATAATTAAGACGAACCACAAATCCAAAGTCAAGATGGACAAAGATCCGAATCAAGAGGAATGCCAATATAACAATATTGTCACTATCACAAAAAGGATAAAGACCCAGCAAGAATGCAAAATGATCAAGCAATCCGTACAAGTGGGTGAATTAACGAATATCTCGCAATAATTCAGAAATATCAATAAGACGATATAAAGTCACGAGAAAACAAATGAAAGTTCCAAAAAAATAATTAAAAATACTCCAGCAAGTAATAAAAGTACAAGTTCAAGTTTATACACAAACTTTGATTTTTTAGCACATAAACAGTCCTACCATAGTTCAAATCGTAGACCAACAAGTGCGTCAAGTTTCTTAAATAATTTTTTTTAGCTTGTACAAGAGTATAAACACCTTGAATATATAATCAAATACCCATTTAATATTTAGTAATTTTAGCAGGTGAAAATAAATAAGATAGACATCAAAAGTGAGCCTAGTTTGTGCAAATCACACCAAATTCTCAAAATAGTAAATCTGGACAGCCTAATTGCCTTGTGTTGTGACTCTATTTTGAATAGGTAAATGATAAAACTAGATTTTGTAGTCTTCACAAAATTTTTAGGCACATGTATAGGTTATAAAGAGTCAAGAACCATCACAAAATATATTTTGTACGAGAAGATATGCTCTAAATACTAACTGCATTACATAAAAGGTTTCTAAATCAGAAAAACTGGGCAGAACCTTCCCTGTTTTGCATCCACTTTTTCGAACCCATAATAGTAAAAACAAATTTTGACATAAACATAAGAGTTTTAGAGTTATGTGTTATTTTTTCAAAATATATTTATTCACTCAAAACCGATCTCTACACAATAAGATATTTTAAATTTACTAACAACTATACAGTTCCAAAAATGAGTTTTGGTTACTTATCACAAAAGAGGATGTTTCCTTGAGTTTTAGCCAAAGGAACAAGGTATGATGGTTGATTAGCTAGGAGAATTGGGTGAGAAGAGTGTATAAAGGTTTCTTAAGATGGAGAAAACTAAATAACAAGAGTAGGTATAATATTTTATACATAAACTTGATATATATCCTAATTAAAAAGGACTTCCCAAAGGTAAAGTTGGCTGACCCTAACTCTATATATATCTTTCATTTAATTATTATATATAAGACAATTATAGATGTAGTAGTTTACATAAATACCCCGAGAAAATATCATAAAATACCATCACACTTTAACGTAAACAACTTTTCAAACGTAGTAAGAATTCGAGTTTAGGGAGCGTGAAGTAGAGACTAATCCTTTTTATCAAAAAATTATCTAATGAAGTGCAAATATTAGCTTAGATATTTTTGGGTCTTATAGACAATAAGTTAGACAGTTAGTTGTATTCATTTTTTTAAATGACTCTACACTCAGTTAATTGAACTTCACTTTATTATATTACAAAATTTCAGCTCATATTTTAGCTTTCGTATTATCTTTCTGCATGTATTTTCGTATTATGCAAGGCCAAGGACTCACTCGGGCCACTCATGATTCCGGTGTCAATCACGGCTAAGATTTAGACTTGGGTCATGGCACATAAGCTCTAGACATTTGACAACTTTAGAATAGAGGTAGAGCTTACCAATTGATCAACCAGAAGACAATCGAGCCTACTGGGAATGTCTACTATTCTGTACACCTGAGCCTATATTTATGAAAACATGGAGCTCCCAAAAGTAAGGACGTTGATATATATAAAATATGTACTGGTATGTAAAGCATGTTGAATAACAAATAGACATGTAAGAATTCCCAAATGAATCAGATATTAAAGATGGGGAAGTTTGAGCATATAAGTACTAGAAGCATAATCTGAAACTAAAATTAAAACTATGACCAACCTCAGTGGCCCTCATATAACATCTTTTGTGTTATTCATTTATTTATATAATACCTAGAATTTTCCTAGGTGGTAATTTTTTTTTCTCTATAGCTTTTTCTCTGTAATAGTAACTAATAGAAAGTCATAGTATGGCCTACTGTAGGAGATTGGTGACACCTATATGGTATTTTTAGCTTACTGTCATAACTTTGTATGAAATCTCATAGTCTGTATATCTTGGTATGTCTATAGGTATGCCTCACGACGTCTGTAAGTTTATTCGCAGGCCTGTATTAGTCAAAGAAATTTGTGATGAGAAGTTCCAGCTAACTACTATTTGAATTCTTTATACACAATAACATCAGACATAGTGACCCTAATAATACCCACCCAATGTTGTAGAGTAGGTAATAATCTCATCTTTTCCTATAATAAGCAACTTATCATCTGAATTTATCACATCGGTAAGTGAGAAGCTTTCTGTAACTCATGAATCATATAGCTCGTGATCTAATTATCAATTACTTACTTTTAGCTTACTAATCATATATCTATATGATTTGTTTATGTATACATGTGGCTAAACTGTGGTCAATTACTTTCTTTAATTACATGACAGATACACCTTATAACTTTTAAGAATTTCAACTAAAGACATATACAGTCATGTAAAACATTTGACTTCTTTGACTTGGAAAAAGTACTATAATTGTAACACCCCATATTTGAAATATTTAAATTAGGCCAATAAAGACTTACGAGTCTAATCTTATCGCTTTACGTCACCCGTCGATGAGATGTTGGGAGAATGAGGTTGCAAATGATTGGTTGTATCAAAAGAGTGATGTATGAAAGTGTTCGGACTATTGGATCAAAGTTAGAAGCAAAAGGGAGCATTGAAACAAAAATTCAAGTTGAAGGTTTCACTACGTGAAATATTTGAAATAATTTGGTACATGGTTTGACTTGGAAAAAGCATATTTTGCAATTTATAAGGATTTAAAGGTCCTACTACCAATTAAATCAAAGTTCTTTGAGTCTAGTTTTTAACAAAATAAGTCTCTCATTAATCAGAGTTCGGAACAAATGTGATACAATACCCAAGTGCATATGTAACATGAACCCCACCCGATAGTAAAGGGATAAGAAAAGGAGTGGTGTTGACACCTTCATTTTCACGTGGAAGTGAAGGAAGGAGCAACAATAATTGTAATCAGGTGATGTCACTACTTCATTCCAAATTTCTCATATTTTATAATTAATTAATACTGTAAACTTTATCCTTTTTTTTAAGTCGGTGGTGGGAGTCGTATATATGATATATATATACACACAAAAATAATTCCAACAACCTTTGTTTATTAAGTTTCACCTAGGAAAATTATACAATTTGGTACTATATATATATATATATAAATACATACATATACACGCTAAAGAGGAAATTTGTGGAAGAACCATTTGATACTATATTTGACCACCGAAAGAAAATAAAAATATCTATATGAAGTTGATTGAGCTTGAATTTAAGAATAAATATCATAAAATAAGGGATCAATTTATTGTAAATTTTCTAGACAAAATTAAGGTATGTATTCCGTCTCTACTATCGTGTATGAGACTATGTTTACATTCTAGCTAAGTTCTATAAGAAGAATTCACAGAACGGTATTTGGAAGTCGGGAGTTCAAGTATTTTAGTTGTTTGGGCTGTGTAAGGAGCTATATATTGTGTAATAAGGATGGTGAGTCATCTTGACCTCATAGGAAGGTCATGAGATCATTTGGGAATCGGAGGAAGAGAAGGTGTGATGATACACTGTTTACTTATTGTAATTGCGGAGCTTGTAGCTTGTGAGTTATTATTGTATCACTGATATTATCATGCTTCTTGGTTAATGATTATACTGACCTTATAATGTTTGATATAGATAAAGTGTTATTTAAGGACGTCGATATCACGACCCAATCCCTCGTGAGTGGCACCCACCCAACCCTCGGATGAGTGAACCAAGGATAACCAACACTTAGCATAATCTAACAACTTAAAATCATTGTGCAATTAAATAAACTAACAATTCAATATCTCAATGCTAATCACATGAATCTGTGGAAGAATCCTCCCTAGAACCTGAAAGTCACCATACCAAAACATTCTACCAACGTCTAGAATATGGGGATGCAACCCCAAAAGTAAAAATAAAAGTTTAAGCCCGAAACAAATGGGATATAACCAATCACGAACGAAAATAAGGTAGCCCAAAAGAATAGCTCACCCTTGAATCCTGGATTCGCCGAATCTACAAGTGAGGTCGCGCATCAGCCTCCGAAAAATTTCCTGTACTCACAAAAAAAAAGCAAGTGCAGAATCAGTACATAATACCATGACTGGCAGGATCATCGGTAGCTCCAATAAACATAATATGAACAATAAACCAAAATATAGTAAGATACAGAAAATATGTGAACAAGCCAACCATATAACTAGACTACAAGTCTCTTCCTTAGCTTATTAACACATGAATCAAATAGCAACCAATGACCACACTAAAAGACATCAACATATACCCTTTTTACATAGCCCGGGCCCACCAAGGATCCCTCTAACATCACCTAAGTGTTAGACATGTAATCCCGGCCTACACCAAGACCAACCTCATAATTAAGTATAATCATCGGCCTCTCACAGACCATATACAATAATCACAGTCAAGAAGTACAACCTGATCCACTCATGGAACCATCGAAAGAAATACAACCAAAGCAGATAAAACAAACCCATACCAGGCGTGGTACCCGAGCCAACAATTTATAATTCCTTTATCAGGCGTGGTACCTGAACCAACCAATTAGTAACCTGTACTAGGCGTGGTACTTGAGCTAACTAATTAGTAACCTGTACCAGGCGTGGTACCCGAGTGAATCGAATGTCACACCGAGTCCAATCAATCACAAATAATGAACAAACATACTTGTAAACCAACAAGCAACACACAAGTTCATTGCACAAGACTGATAAATGAACAATTAGACATTCACAACTCATTTCCTAAGCATGCAACTCATACATTACTAAATAATGGTACATGAACAGATAATGCATATTGAAAAATCAGTAACCATCACCTACCTAAAATTACTCAAAGATCTATTGAACCGGAGCCTTCCCCTTTTACGAATCCCTTGCTTGTTCTTGGTCTAGAAATAATTATACAACAATCACAATCAAATTTACTGGCCTAAAATACCCAGATTATGCAAAATTCCAAACCCCCAGGCCAAACTATGATCATTTCATTCATTCTCGGGCTTCCCCACTATAAATTCACCCAAGTTCATCATTTTTATGGATATTTTTAAAGAATTATGGTTAAGTGATTGTAACTCATCAATAATATCAAGATCCAAGAACTAGCATTCCCAAGAATCCCCTTTTTCCCTAAATTCTACCATTCTTAGGTTAGCCACAACCCTTCCCCAAGTCCAAGACTAGCAATTCTACCCCATAGGAAAGATAGTACGGAGTTAGGGGAGTAGAATTCTTATCTTTAGGACGAAAAATGATGGAAAATGGAGTAATTTTGCCCAAAATTGCCTAGCTCTCCTCCCAAAATATTCTTGATGAAAACTGAATGTTTTGGATAAGTTTTCTGCATTAAATCCCATCTCGCCCGCTATGGCGTCCCATGCTCCACTATAGTGGTACCACCATAGCGGAACCATCTACTATAGCAGTGCTGACCGACATTGACTTTCGCTATGGCGGATAATTTACTGCTATAGTGGTCACCGCTACGGTGTAGTGACGGTGTTCATCATGGGGAGAAACTCAAAAAATCCCTAAAAAGTGCCCATTTTATAACACACCTTAATTCCCCGACGTTCTGGAATAACCCCTTCACGTCAACCTCGATTTCAGAAGTTATACTTACCCAAATTTACTTCCGAAAAATCCCCAGAACCCTCTATGTCTTAGATAATGGAACATCTAGCTTACTACAAGACACATTACTTAGATAATGGAACATCTAGCTTACTACAAGACACATTACCCAATCCTCACTCGGATTGTCCTAGACCAGAACTTACTCCAAAACTGGTCGAGACTAGTCTAGCCCAGAATTTTCAACTCCCAGCCTGAAAGTTTTCCAACTCTAAACTTGGCACGAAAGGCTTACCTATAATGAAGAACCCGGTCGTTACAGTTGACAACACAACACAGGATATAAAGTCTAAGAAGTAAGGTCTGTTAAGGCTATTACTTTCTCTTTGGTATGATTCTTTGAATGTAGAATTTCCCAGTTTAGTATGCTATAGGAGAGCTACTCGTAGATACCTCAAATTAGGGTTTTTTTCTTGGTAGTATCATAGTAATCCCTTGTTGGCAAATTATCTTCGGCTTGGTTCAGATTCTGTGTCTAGCTGCAAGTTAGAGAATGTATACTCCGGTTGGTTGTAGCTTTATTATTTGCCTATGGGGCTATGTGTGGTTTCCTCTAGGATATGTGCATTGACAGGAGTACTCTATCCATGAGGTCTAAGGTTTAGTATGTTCAACATTTGGGGAAGAGCCTTGTCTAAGTTGAATTCTTCATCACGTGTAGTTTCTTGAATCTAGTTGAAAAGTTTGTTCGAGGTGTTGATGATGATCAGAACATAGGGGTTTTGAAGGTTATATTTGTTTTAGGCTTCAAGTCTAGTGTGTTTCCATAGAGTCATTCGTAGTAATTCTAGGTTGGTGTTGTACATCCGGTGGTTTTGTTGTTATTCTTTGTCGGGAACTCATGTTGTTTGCATGTAAACTTCTATATAAGGTGACTTTGAGGTTATATGAGCATGCTTTCGAGGTTATAAGGTTTCTTTTGGGCTATGTGGATCAGAGTGTATGCCTACACTATATATACCATGCCTTATGTCATGCCCCTAGAGAGGAGAGATGGACATCAAGGAGTTATACGAACACACGCTAAACATATATACTAAATTCGTGCTAAAGTTGTAAGCTAATAAGCAGTAGTATAGACATCAAGGTATGTTTACATATACTAAAACATAGATGACTTAAGGGCCCACTGGACTAGTTATACAACTGTAACAAAACTAAGTCCAAGAAGCCACTAAAGAGTGTAATTGAGAAGCTGATAACTTGTCAGGACAAGACCCCGACATACCCATTACAAGATATATACATGAATCCAAAACATAGGACCTAGACATCTGATAGGTTCAAAGAGAGGTGGAGCTTACCAACTAAACAACTGGGAGGCACTGATCTACTGTGGATGTCTGCTAGCCTGAGTACCTGAGCCTGCATTTACAAAAATGCCGCACCCCCAAAAATAGGGATATCAGTACATATAAAACATGTACTGGTATGTAAAACAGACTGAATAACAAGTAGACATGTAAGAATGCTCAATGAATCAGTTATCAAAGATAGGAAAATTTGAGCATATATATACATGAAATATAATCTAAAACTGAAATTGATACTATGACCAATATCAAGGGTCCTCATAAAACGGCCTATGCGTTATTCATTTACATATATTTAAAATTCCTAAATTTTTTCTAAATGACATCTGTACCTTTTTATATTGCTTCTTTCTGTAATACTAACTGCCAGAAAGTCACAAGATGGCCTATTGTCGATGATTGGTGATACCTGTATGGCATTTGTAGCCAACTGTCACAACCATGTGTGAAATCTTATAGTCTGGATAATGTGGTATGTCAAGGTACACACCCCAAGGCTTTTGTAAGATCTTCCCGCAAGCCTGTGTAGTCAAGGGAATCCATGACGGGAAGTTCTAGTTGACTCTGTCTGAATTTTGTGCATAGAATAACATCGCACTTAGTGGCCCTAAAAATACCTACCACATACTGCAGAGTAGGTTATAATCTCATCTTGCTTGTAAAGGCCTATAGTATGTAACTCATGAATCATATAACTCATTCAAAATATCGATTACTTTCTTTAGCTGAAGAATCATATATCTATATGATCTATATACATATGTCTAATCTATGACCAATTACTTCCTTTAAATTTCATGACATATATTCTTTGTAACTTCTAGGAGTTTCAACTGAAGACACATACGGTCAATGACAAATAAAATATGTACAGGTATGTAAAACAGACTGAATAACAAGTAGACATGTAAGAATGCTCAATGAATCAGATATCAAAGATAGGAAAATTTGAGCATATATATACATGAAATATAATCTGAAACAGAAATTGATACTGTGACCAATATCAAGGGTCCTCATAAAATGGCCTATGCGTTATTCATTTACATATATTTAAAATTCCTCGAATTTTTCTAAATGACATCTTTACCTTTTTATATTGCTTCTTTCTGTAATACTAACTTCCAGAAAGTCACAAGATGGCCTATTGTCGGTGATTGGTGACACATGTATGGCATCTGTAGCCAACTATTACAACCATGTGTGAAATCTCATAGTCTGGATAATGTGGCCTGTCAAGGTACGCACCCCAAGGCTCTTGTAAGATCTGCCCGCAAGCCTGTGTAGTCAGGGGAATCCATGACGGGAAGTTCTAGTTGACTCTGTCTGAATTTTGTGCATAGAATAACATCGCACGTAGTGGCCCTAAAAATACCCACCACATACTGCAGAGTAGGTTATAATCTCATCTTGCTTGTAAAGGCCTGTAGTATGTAACTCATGAATCATATAACTCATTATCAAAATATCGATTACTTTCTTTAGCTGAAGAATAGTATATCTATATGATCTATATACATATGTCTAATCTATGACCAATTACTTCCTTTAAATTTCATGACATATATTCTCTGTAACTTCTAGGAGTTTCAACTGAAGACACATACGGTCATGTGAAACATATGACTTCTTTGACTAGAAAAGAGTATTATAACTCTACAGGTTTAGAACTCTAACATGAAAGAATTTATAATATAGGAAGACTTTGCTACCAAGTATCATATGGTCTATGACGACATTAGGAGGAGGAACATGTGACTTTGGGTCGTGCCTTAATAGCGAAAGAGGTTTTAGCTTTACATATCTTTCTTTAAAACTTTCTCTCTTACGTCATGTCGTGGACGCCCTTCAGAACACTTCTTATCTATAACATAGCATCATATGCAATAGTATAAGTAGCTAACCAAGAAGTACAACAATGTCAAAAAGACAATAATAGCTTACGAGCGACAAGCTTAGCAAATATGATAGATAAATGGTGTATCACTACGTCTCTCTCTTTCACCCGCTTCCCAACTAAGATTATGACCTACTATGAGGTCAATCTTACT
Organism: Jaltomata sinuosa; assembly: GCA_003996215.1. Taxonomy (NCBI): domain Eukaryota; kingdom Viridiplantae; phylum Streptophyta; class Magnoliopsida; order Solanales; family Solanaceae; genus Jaltomata; species Jaltomata sinuosa. The sequence continues at coordinate 347,887 of QJPP01000293.1, forward strand.
CCCACTATGTTACTTTATAATATTCAGCCCATTACGTATCCCAAACAATGATATAAACTTGAACTCTCTACTTTCGAATACCGTCACGAGTTCTTTATCAAATGAAGTAAATTTCCCTTTAAGCTCATAGATTAAGTTGGTAGAGAAGTATTATAATTCATACAACAATAGGAACCCTATGAACAGATAAATAACATTCTCAATCTATTTAGGCATTTCATGAAACACTTGACGAGCGACAACTCGCAAGAGCTATTAAAATCGCATTTTTTATACCTAGCCTTCCTCCTCACCGAAGCAAGCTTACTGCCTCATAATACAACCATACACTCCTCATTTAATCAATAATATAACTAATACAACCCTCTCCATACTCCCTTCTCACCAAGTATATCAATTACAATGGATAAAACATGGACTCACGGCTTCCTATCACCGTCCCATGAGTCCTACCTGTAAACTAAACTTAAAAGAACTCTTAGAGTCATATTTATGGAGATAGAAGAGCAGTCATACCTTTATGAATAAGAAAAACCAATCCCTGCACCTTTTTACTCTTGAAGAACAACACATTTTCCTTCAAGAAGATACTGGGCTAAGTATGTTTCCATGATCTATGATGCGAAATACACTTGATTCGTGAAGAAATCAACTTACCTTAGGATAGAGAGAGATAGCGATAAAGAAGAACTGAAGAAAACTCATAAGGAGAAAATCCTTTACGTTCTGAGAAAGATGGTAAATGAAATCTCTAAATCCCAATATAAAAACTTGACTTTTTGGCCGACTTACCCAAGGGTGTCACATGTCCTGCAGTGAATGAGTAGTGCGCGTATATGTAGTAAAATACACATAATTTTTTACTTCAAACTCGTTTGTCAAGCTGTTTATTATGCTGGAAAGTAGACTCAAATAACTTGAAATTTGGTATGTTGTAGGACCTCTAACTCCTTGTAGATTGGGAGATATGAAGGTTCCAAATCAGACTACATACAAGATTAGTTAAGATACTCCACCGTAATGAACCCTTCAACTTGAACTTTTTTTTCAAGGCTCCCTTTAGTCTTTATGTCATAAACCAAAATTTGGCCATGATGGCACCTACTAAAACCCACCAATAGGCAAGCCAACCTAAGAGAACTTTACTATAATTAAATATTTACATAGGAACATCAGAAGAAAACAATAATAAGATGAGGGCCAACAATATAGATATATACCTAACAGTATAAAATATACAAAAATGCCCTAAAGAGACCAGAATAGACAAAATATATACAAGAACCAAACTTTGGATCTGGTGTAACAGGTACAAGAGCGTCTAAATACAGAAATAGCGTTATACAAGATGCTATTGTCTACCAAAATACAAAAATAAAGGTAGTATGAATAGATGGAAGGCAGTAAAATCTTTGGACGCCGGGAGCTCACCACGATTCAAATAATAGCTAGCCTCGAACAGTGGATGGTCAACGAGGATGGCTCGTACTAGGTGTTGCATCAGAAAAAGATGCAAAAATATAGTATGAGTACCAAAGCACAGGGTATTCAGTAGGCATCATAGGCCGACCGAGCTCAGAAGATAGTACATATTATAAGAGGCAGGGAAGTAAGCTAACTATAGGGATCCACCTAGGTCTAGTTATCACAGAAAACTGAAAGCAAGAAAATAACTCGGCTAACGGTGAAGATAATAATAAAAGCAATAAAACCACTCAAAGTGCAAGCAAGATAATGAAATGCATCATGGGATGGTATGGTGCAGAATATGGCTAATGCAAAAATGTAAAAACCTTGAAATGCGTCTTGTGGGCTGTCCCAAAGGCTCCTCAAACCATCTCGCAGGCCGCTCTAGAACTTATTAACATATGCAATAAAAGTAAAATTAGGATATGTGCTCCTCGGGTCGCCCAAAATTGTATCTCGGACTCATCAACAGAAAGTAAACAGAGAAAAGATACGGGAACATCCATGGACTAAGTATAAAAAGTGGTACTTTCCTTTCCTTTCCAAAAATAGTGATAAACACGAAGTATTTCTCTGAAATCCAAAAACAATAGTAAAAGTAGAAAATCTCATCTTTAAACCGAAAGTCTCATATTTTCTTCAGATATCGTACCACTAGCCATGTAGATGCATGTATGAGTATATGTGTGCCATCACAGAGGTACAAGTATACATAAATATCAAACTTGGCAAAAGCACCCTCCAAACAAGATGACTGACCTGGAACTCCGTCTTATCCAAGCTATAGCTTCGAGCCCACAGTTACACAGTAATGGTAATAAATACGACAATCAGAACTAATACACGAAATAACCATAAAAAGTCTACTCTACTACGCATATCTTCTCAAGCCTAAACTAAGAATCCTAGTCTAATATAACGAGGCTACAACACCCTAAACTAAGGACAAACATGATAATTCTATTCTTCGATCACGAAAATGGTCAAATATACGAAAGGCAAGATTAAAGCCTAATTCTAACCTAAAACCTACCTAACATTCAAGTAACTTATAAAATATAAAATCTTAACTAAGCCAGGTCTAAAAAAGGTAAACCATAGCCTACCTCAATGCTAAACTACAGTCGCGATCCGTCACTCAGGAGTCTTTCCCTTTCAGAGTGCCTCGAAACACTGCCACGCTATTAAAAATAGAGTCTACACGTCAAGACGTAAAAAATGACACCCATATTAATATTCAAAAAATTTAGGTCAGAAATCAGGTCGGAAATCAACCCTCGGGGCTCGCTTAACAAAATAAAAAAAATTCACAATTATTCTCCCAACGAGCTGCAGGGTGCATGCCCCAAATTTGGACAAAATAGGAAGTGAATTCGGACCTCAAATGGTCCAAAAAGCTTACTTTAAGCTAAGAAAATCTCATGCAAACGAGACCCAAACGAAGAACAAAAGATGGAATTAAAGCTTAGATACGTGATAGAATGAGAAGGGGAAAAGAATTACCTCAAGTGCTCAATAATTTGGCAAGAAATGGTGAAATTCCCTCTTCAACCAAGCTCAATAATGGAGAAAAATGGTTTAACACGTAAGAGAAATGAAGAAGAGAGTATATTTAAAAGTCTCAGCGATCGTGACTCTTGTGGACAAATCATCGTAGGAGCGGCGTCGCAACGACGGACAAAGCACCGTAGGAGCGGAGGTCAACAATAACCTCCGACTCCGCAGGCGCGGCTCCGCGGGAGCGAACACGCTCTGCAGGAGCGATGCCCTGCTGACATCACCATGCTCCGCAGGCGCGGTGCCGCTGGTGCATTTTGGTACAGTTGATATATTTTTAAATTAACCACAAGATTTAAGATTCTTTTTTACTTTTTTAAATTTCGTGCGAAGTCAAAATGGGATAAACAAATTGAAATGGGGGAGTGATATTTTTCATCTAATTTTATTTTCTTTTAAAAAGTCTTTAAAGAGTTTATGAAATGTGCTTTGACCTTGGAATTCCAAATCCATTCAAATAAATTGGACAAAGGGACTATAAAAAGTAAGGTTAAAAAGTGGAAAAAAAGGAGGAGGATTCTTAAATAGAAGTTCTTGACTCTTGAGTCTTGACTATTCCAAACTCTTTTTAGCCAATTCGTTATCCTCCTTAACTACCGTCGGTGCCAACACCGGGCTTTCAAATCGCCGGTAATGGGACATCGGAAAATGCTTTTCCGAGCGACCCGCTTGGCTGTATTGTTTTTACTTTACTTGCTCTTATCCCCTTGCCTTTCCTTTTCGTTTCCCTTTCTCAAGCTCAAGAATCACAAAATCAATGGACCCATCAAAACTCTTGTCGTTTTGGTCATGGAAAACCGCTCGTTTGATCACATCCTGGGTTGGCTCCACAAGACCCGACCGGAAATTATTGGGCTGAATGGGTCCGAGTTTAACAGGGTCAATGCTTCGGACCCTTGTTCCTTAAAAGTCTTCGTCTCCAATGATGCTGTGTTCGTTGAATCCAATCCAGGTCACTCCATTCAAGCTATTCGAGAGCAGATATTCGGGTCGAATGATTCTTCCGCAAACCCAGCTCTGATGAACGGGTTCGTGCAACAGACTCTTAATATGGGCGTTCGTGGTCTGGAGCAGACCGTTATGAGCGGGTTTAAACCTGAGTTATTACCGGTTTACACCGAGTTAGCGAACGAGTTTGGTGTTTTTGACCGTTGGTTCGCATCAGTACCGACTTCAACTCAGTCGAATCGTTTTTACGTTCACTCGGCAACTTCTCACGGAGCTTCCAGCAATGTTCGTAAAGACTTAATCCATGGGTTCCCTCAAAAGACTATATTTGATTCTTTGGACGAAAATGGCCTCTCATTTGGAATTTATTACCAAAACATCCCAGCTACGTTATTTTTCAAGTCACTGAGAAAACTCAAACATATTTTTAAGTTCCACAGTTATGCATTAAAGTTCAAACTCCATGCTGAACTTGGGAAATTACCAAATTATGTCGTGATTGAGCAGAGATACTTCGATGTTAAAATTGACCCAGCAAATGATGACCATCCATCACACGATGTAGCACTTGGACATAAATTTATGAATGAGGTTTATGAAACCTTGAGGGCAAGTCCACAGTGGAAAGAATTTTCACTGTTGATTACGTATGATGAACATGGTGGGTTCTTTGATCATGTACCAACTCCAGTTTCTGGGGTGCCTAATCCTGATGGCATTATTGGGCCTCCACCATATTACGTCAGATTTGACCGGTTGGGGGTGCGTGTCCCTACTTTCTTGATTTCACCATGGATTGACAAGGCCACTGGTGAGCCATTTTGTCGCTTATATTCGTCTCAGTTATTTCATTTCAGAATAGGACTCACTAGGGTGTTTTCACGATTCTTTGATATGAAAATACTAAATTATCTGGCAAGTTTTACTAGTTAAGCTCATTGCTATATGTCTGGAGTTGCAGCTTATGAGTTATGACTACATATGTTGAGTTAAAAGGGTGTGACTTGATGAACGCTCAAATCGTGCTCTCCAATTAGGAGGCCACGGTGATCGTGCAGTAAAACCAAATTTATAAACCCAACGGATGTCGGGATTGTACCCAAGGGACTTGACTTAGCCAACTAGAGATTGTATGAGTTGATTTCAAGGCGAGAGTAATTGTTTAAACTTTAAACAAAAACAAGTAAAAAGATTGGGGGAATTGGGAAAGTTGTCACTACTAATACAATTCATCAATAAGCAATAAAACTAAAGATGAGTGTACCAAGTGATTTAGAAGACTAGGGATGCATATCCGATGGGGCATTAGCTATAAGATGGGGTAATCATTAATTCACTTATACTTTCACCTATTGACATGAATAGCTTTGGTCATAGGTGTGGAATGCTATCTTCCGATAAACATCCACATTTCCGATGATTTCGGTTAGAACATCATGGGTGTAATAAACAACCAATATTAGCTTGGGGAGGTTGTCCTATTCCTAGCTCGGACCTTTAAATGGGAGATTCCTGCGATTAGAGCTATTCCTAGCCTCCAATCTAGATGGATTCCCAAGTACCCACTAGCAATTTCACATCCACAACTATGAAATTCTCTCCCGAGCAATCACATAGCTAAGTAATGTAAATTAATGTTTGCAACCACCAATTTTAGGATTAAAACTTGGTGAAGATTACTAGACCCATGTCAAATAAGCAATTATAAAGGTGAATTAACAACACCCACACCCATTAGCTAAGCACCCATCATCAATACACCCCTAGACAAGAGAATTTAGCCACTCATAGTAGGAGAAGTAGAGATACCATCTGGGTAAGTAAAATTCCCATCCATTATAGCTAAATCTCAAGTTCTAGAATCAAATTAGGCATACAAATTGTTAACCAAGAGAGTTGGATTGAAACCCTCTTCTCAATGGAGGTGGAAAAATTGTTTACAAAGCAAGAACTATCTCTAAAACTCAGCTCTAAAGTATTGTATATACAAATTGGGCCTAAAATGGCCTTTTATATGTTCCCAAGTCGCCACATAAATTTAGGACAAGTTTGCCCTTCCGGGAGGTATGCGGTGCAACGTGCGGTTCGCACGTCGCAACGTGCGCGTCGCACACCTACTTCAACTCGACCAGTGACTTCAGCTGAAATTATGGGCTTCGTGTGAAGGTGGTGCGTTTCGCACCACGTGATGTGCGTGTCGCACAACGACCGCACTCCTTTGCAGAATCTTCAGCAATTTTGGCAGCTTCATGCGGAGGAGGTGCGAACCGCACCTCGGCTTGTGCGTGTCGCATAACCACCGCATCTCATGGCAGATTCTTCAGCTTTTCTCAACTCTTCACACTTAGCTCCTTTTTGGCTCTTTTTGGGTCCATATCCTTGTTCTTCATCTTCTATCAAAAGTACCTGCATAAACATCAATAAAGGCCAACGGAACATCTAAATCAATTCAAAACATAGCAATAATTCATGGATATAGGCTCAATAAGTTGGTAGATTACCGACTTATCATGACTACAACTTTACAGGAATATCCTGAGCTATTCTTTGGGTTTGGCAGTTCACAGAGCTTTTACTGCACTTGATTTGAACAACTTGAACTGTGTGAACATAACATACCTCGGGTTCTACTTTGTCTTACTAAAATAGGAAATTTGCCTACAAGCCCTTCAAACTTGAAAAATTGGTCTTCTGCTTAAATTCAATCTGTGATACATTAGATGCATATGTCAAGTTACCTTTGTGTGCACAAGAGTCGTTAACATGTATTCTTATATAATGTGAAACTGGCCCATATTTATACTATTTAATGAGTTACAGCCGTCTATAAGTTTGTTGTTGGTATTTTTTCAAAAGTTATACTTGCACAATTACATACAATGAGATAAATATGGGTTTAATGATTTGGCATAAACGATTTAGACAAAAGTTAACCTCAATAGCTGCACACTCACCCATGCTGCCCACACATTTTTTTTGTACAGATGCCCTCTTTTTGGTAATGGAGAGCACATCTAAAATCTAAGCTTACACAGACAAAAAAAGAACATACAAATGCCACTCTATTAATTGTTATGTTCATGCCTCTAGAAATTTTAGTTATCTTTTTTTGTATTGATTGAGAAGTGCAATGAGCACCTAAAGGTTGCATCTTGCAAAAGCTATGGGATAAATCAGGAAGTTTATCTCTTTAATAAGTGATAAATCATTAATGTTATTATGTTATATTCGTCCTTCTTACCTTTTCTTTTATTGTTCTCATTTCCTTGTCTGCAATAGCTTTATTGGTGCTGGTGGATTGGAATATTTAAACATATATACGTGATCAATGTGTTTGATGCAGTGATCCATGAGCCAACAGGTCCAACCCCATCCTCACAATTTGAGCACTCTTCCATACCAACGACTGTGAAAAGGCTTTTTAATCTGAAATCAAGTTTCTTAACCAAGCGAGATGCATGGGCTGGGAGCTTTGAGAACTATTTCCACTTGCGTAAGACTCCTCGTGATGATTGTCCAGGTTTGTATGCATACAACTTCAGCAAACCATGAACAACTAGTTAAGCTAATAATTTCTCCATTTTTGCATGCTTAATACTGAAAATTCTTTGTTCATACGGACTGACTGATAGTTACTTAGAAGATGGAGAGTACTTCCAGGGTATATGGTCTGCTTTTAGATGTTGATTCTTTAGGAAACACTTTAGAGTAAAAGTATTCTTGCTAAAATTCTTCAATATACATACATATGGTGAAGATATTCTATTGCAAGATTAATAATTTTGTACTAACTGCTTAAAGAAAAACAGAATTGGAACTTGTATATTGAACAAGAAGAAGTTTACATTTTCTCTCAAATGGAAATCACACTTTTTCTCTACTATGAACACAGTACATGACTACTCCTATTTATAATGTGTTGAACCGACTTTCCTCCTACAACCTCACATGACAATTACATGTTTCTTCTAACAACCTCTAACAGAAGCAACAAACTTCTAACAGAAATAACTGCTTTGACAGCTCAACACTCTTGGCAATTCAATACACTCCCTCAAACTGTAGGGTGGAAGATATCTAACATACCAAGTTTGGTTAATAGAAGATGATGTTGGGCAACACCTAGTCCCTTAGTGAGAATATCAGCTGGCTGCATTGTAGTACATAGATATTGAGGACTAATAAAATTGGATTTCACCTTTTCTCTAACAAAATGGCAATCAATCTCTATATGCTTTGTGCGCTCATGAAAAACTGGATTCTCAGCTATCTGGATAGCTGATTTACTGTCTGTAAGCACCAAGATTGGATTTTTAACTGGAAAATGCAACTCCTTAAGCAACCCTTCCAACCACACCAGTTCTGCAACTAAAGCTGCTAAACTTCTATACTCTGCTTCAGCAGAGCTTCTGCTGACTGTCTGTTGTTTCTTGGACTTCCAGGAGATTAAGGAATCTCCAAGTTTGACCATGTAACCAGTGATTGATCTACGTGTATTAGGACATGACGCCCAATCTGAGTCACAATATCCAGTAAGTTCTGTAGAACATGTTCCTTTAAGCAATATTCCAAGTCCTGGTGACTTCTTGACATACCTTACAAACCTAAGTGCTGCCTCCCAATGTGAAGTCTTGGGATGTTTCATGAACTGGCTTAGAACTTGCTCACTAAAACAAATGTCAGGTCTGGTTATTGTCAGATATAACAATTTGCCAACCAACCTTTGATATGCAGTAATATCATCCAACTCTGGATCATTAGAATTCCCAGTGTGTTGATCAAACTCCACACTAGTCAGCTTGTGATTAAATTCCAAAGGTGTGCTTACAGCTTTGGCTCCACTCAGATCTGCTTCAGAAATTAGTTGCAGTGCATATTTCCTTTGGTTTAGTAAGATCCCATCTTGTGATTTCAAAACTTCTATGCCCAAGAAATATCTGAGACTACCCAAATCTTTCATTTTAAAATTCTGATTCAATGTGTCTTTAGTCTCTTGAATCAGTTGAGAGTTGTTCCCAGTGATCAAAAGATCATCTACATTGACCAGAATCAGTGCTAAACCACATCCCTCCTTCCTAATGAACAAAGAATGATCATGAACACTTTGGGAATAGCCTACTGATAATAAGGCTTCAATAAGTTTGATATTCCATTGCCCAGATGCTTGTTTCAGTCCATATAATGACTTCCTCAGCTTACAGACCTTAGTCTCTCCCTGTCTTTGGAAGCCAAGAGGAAGATCCATATAGATGTCTTCATGCAAATCACCTTGTAAGAAGGCATTGTTGACATCCATCTGATAAAGATCCCAGCTATGAGAAGCTGCGAAGCTTAGAATAGTACTGATAGTAACCATCTTGGCAACTGGTGAGAAGGTCTCATGATAATCAAGACCTTCTCTTTGTGTGTATCCCTTGGCAACCAATCTAGCTTTGTATCTATCCACTTCACCATTTGACTTGTATTTGATCTTGTATACCCATTTTGAACCAATTGCCTTCTCACCACAAGGCAAGGGTACAACTGACCAAGTGTTGTTGTCTTCTAAGGCTTGAATTTCCTGCTGCATAGCATCAAGCCATTACTGATCTTGAGATGCCTCATGAAAGGATTGAGGCTCCACAGCTGCTGAAAAAGCATGCAAATAAGTATGATACCCTGTGGTCACATTGTCATAACAGACATGGTTAGTGATGGAATGAGGGTTAGATTTCTTAGGAACAACATAATCCTTGATCCACACAGGAGGTTTACTGGCTCTACCAGTCTTTCTTGGACCAGTATCATCTAGGTGGTGCAACTCACTTGGATGAGTAGGATCATCTTCTAGCTCAGCCTGATGAGGGACATCATCTACAAGATCTTGTTTTGCATCTATGTTCTCTGCAAGATGGACTTCTGAGTTGGCAATGAGAGCTGGAATGGGGCTTGGTACAGGTGGAGAAGTGTTGTTACTAGGTAAAGTGTTGTTAGCAATATCAGCTGGTGGTAGCAATGGCTCCATAAGGGATAAGTCATCTGCCTGTCCATCAACATCTACCAGGAAGGGTGAAAGCAAAGGGAAAGGACCTTCATGAGACTGCAGTATCTTAAAAGGAAATACTTCTTCCTTGAAAACAACATCTCTGGTTATGAAGACACATCTGTTGTCTAGATCATATAGCTTGTATCCTTTTTGTGTAGCAGAAAAACCCAATAGAACAGCTTTCTTTGCTCTAGCATCAAACTTGTCTCCTCTAGGTAATGTGCTTGCAAAACATAAACAGCCAAAAACCCTTATGTGATCCAGTCTAGGTGGTTTATCAAACAACAATTCATATGGGGACTTTCCATTCAGCACTGGTGTGGGTAGTCTATTAATTAGATAGACTGCTGTCTGTGCACAGTCTCCCCAAAATCTACTAGGAACATGAGATTGCAACTTTAATTCCCTTCCCATTTCTAAAATATGTCTATGCTTCCTTTAAACAACACCATTTTGTTGAGGTGTATAAGGACAACTAATTTGATGCACAATGCCTAAGGATGACAGTAAATCATTCACTTGACTATTAAAGAACTCATTAACATTATCAGATCTCAAAACTTTTATTGCACAACCAAACTGATTACAAATCATAGACATAAAGCCTTTTAGAACAACTACAACCTCCTTCTTTGATTGCAACAATGAAATCCATGTAAATCTACTATAGTCCTCAACTATTGTCAAGAAATAGTGCTTTCTATCATAGGTGGGATGCTTATGAGGTCCCCAAACATCCAAATGAATAAGCTGAAAAATACTAGAAGGTGTAGTAGTACTAGAAGGAAATCTGAGTCTACACTGTTTGGCTAAAGGGCAAACCATACAGCCTTCTTGCACTATTTCATCTACATTATTCTTCAAAATGGGAATGTGCTTCATTACTTTCATAGAAGTATGTCCCAACCTAAGATGCCACAATCTATGCTCTGTTGAATGTCTTCCTGTAATCACTGTTCCAACTACTGGTATTGCTTCATGCTTTAGTATGTATAAACCTTCTTCTTCCTTACCAATCCCAATCACCTCTCCAGTAAAGAGAGCCTGCAGCACACATAAATCAGGATAGAAAGACACCATGCAATTCAGATCCTTAGTCAGTTTAGAAACTGATAGCAAATTGAATCTGAAATCTGGCACATGTAGAACATTTTTCAGTTTGTAATTGCCTAGAATCACTGCATTTCCAATTTGTTCTACATGTATTTTATTTCCTGTGGGCACCTGCACTGTATTGTGTTGTAATTCTAATAACTTTCTACATTCATTCAGAATTTTTTCGCAATATGTTATGTGATGTGTAGCTCCAGAATCAATGATCCATTTAACCTCACCTTCTTTTAACACTACAGTTCAAGACAGACATACCTGCTGCAGCATTGGCCTTACAACTTCCTGTAGGTGGAGGATCCAACATTTTGAGTACTTGATCATATTGTTCTTTTGTGAAGTAACCTCCTGGGAAATAGAACTGAGATCCTGATCCTGATCCCTCAATCCTACCTGAGTTAGATGCATCAGCTATTGAGATATTTGCCTGAGGCATGATATTCTCATCTGTGTGAATCTTCTTCTTACTCTTGAAATCCGCTGAAAAGCCAACAATCCTATAACATCTCTCTTTGGTATGACCTTTGTATCCACAATGTTCACAGATCAAACCTAATTTCCTTCCTTGTGAGCCTTGACCTTGAGCTTTCCTAGCATGAAAATTATTAGTTTGAGTCTGGAAATTGTGTTTTTGAATGTTGTGCCCTGGATACTTCCCTTCTAGCATTGTTAGAGGCTCCTTTCATCCTTCTACTAGCCCCAGCTTCCTCTGACTTTCTTCCTGAATCGCAATTGCATATGCTTGATTCACACTAGGAATTGTCGAGCTAATCAGGATAGAACTCTTCACTTGTGCAAAACTCTCATTCAGTCTTACCAAAAATTGCAATAGCCTCTGTTGCTTAACATGTTCAACATGAGAACTTGACTCCGCACAGTCACATGAAGGAGAAGGTACCATTACGTCCATCTCATCCCATAAATCTCTCATTTTTGAATAATATGCTGTAACAATATCTGTTCCTTGACTCATCACACTAATCTCCTTCCATAGGTAAAAAATCCTAGTCAAATTTGATTTATCGAATCTCTCTTTGAAGTCACTCCAGATCTTCTTTGAGCTCGATGCATACACGATGCTCGTCATTAGCTCTGGTGCTACAACAACACTAATCCATGATAGGACAACTGCATCACATCTCTCCCACCTAATTGCCAAATCTCCCCTGTACGAGCTCTTTGCACATGTGCCATCAACAAATCCTAGCTTGTTTTTGACTAGTAGTGCTAATCGCATCGACCTGCTCCACACTCCATAGTTTTCTGGACCGGTAAGTTTCATAGGAATCAAGGCAACACCAGGTGTATCGGATGCTTGCAAATGAAGAGGATGATTGTGATCTGTTTGCGGATCAACTTCTGCTTCTGCTCCTTGAACATCTGCCATTGTTAGAGCTTCAATTATATATCAATGGCGAATTCAACTCTCGATCGTAACGACCTGCTCTGATACCATAATAATTTTGTACTAACTGCTTAAAGAAAAAGAAAAACAGAATTGGAACTTGTATATTGAACAAGAAGAAGTTTACATTTTCTCTCAAATGGAAATTACACTTTTTCTCTACTATGAACACAATACATGACTACTCCTATTTATAATGTGTTGAACCGACTTTCCTCCTAACAACCTCACGTGACAATCACGTGTTTCTTCTAACAACCTCTAACAGAAGCAACAAACTTCTAACAGAAATAACTGCTTCAACAGCTCAGCATTCTTGGCAATTCAATAAAGATTCTTATTAGAACTTCTATGTTGCTGTCTGCTATGAATCTATTACTATCAAAACACTTCTGATTTCCTCAAACGTGTTATGATTGTAAGCAAACATGAACTTTTTTTCTGGATGAGCTGGTTTAACACGTCCTTGTGGAGCTCTGTTGGCTCCCTCATGAATTCGTTGTCCTGTCTTCAATAGAATATTCGTTTGAACATATTTATTTTAGTTATGCAACGCGCCCCTCCACGTGTGGCATATTTTTTCTTGAGCCAAGTATGTGAAATATTTCTGTTGATGGCTAGAGGTAGCCTCGAACTTAGGACCTCCGCTTGACTGCTTGATCTACTTCCACGTTGTAAAATATGAACTTCATCTAGAAGCTTAAATGCTTTTAAAGGGCACGGTTTTTATTTATTTACTATAAGTTCTGCAATAACTTAAATATTTCTCTGTCTTCCTTCTAAAAAAAAGAATTATTTCTCTGTCTTTGGTCATTAGGAACGAGAGGCAGACCCAGGAATTAGAAGTGTCGGGGGCACCACTATCTTTAATAGACATTAACTTTTTTTCCTGCAAATAACATAAACATGTCAATTACGTACTACAAAATTTGGGGTGGAACTCCATGAAAACTAAAAAAAAAACAACTAAAAACATTTGGGCCGTAACTACTAAAATGTCAACAAATTAAAATTTGGAAAAATGCTAAAGTGGGAATCGAACCCAGGTAAGCCCACTAAATGTCCACCTGTGCACCCCAAATCAACCAGTGGAACCACTTTACCTTTGTTGCTAAGGGTGCCAATATAGAAATATATACACTATTTACGATATATAAACATATATACATATATTTTTTCCGAAGTTATGGGGTGCCCATGACCCCCTATCCTAAGGGTAGATTTGCCCCTCCATTCTCGATTTTTTTAATATTTAACAAGAGCCTTATCATCCGTTTTAGAGGTAGGTTAATCATAAATCATTTGATCGTATGCAGAGAAACTTCCCGAGGTGAAGACAAATCTAAGACCATCGGAACCAAGAGAAGATGTAAAGCTCTCTGAATTTCAGATAGAAATGATCCAGCTTGCTTCACAGCTTAATGGTGATCATGTTCTGAAGAGCTACCCTGATATTGGACGGAAGATGAATGTCGGTAAAGCTAATCAATACGCAGAGGATGCAGTCAACAGGTTCTTGGAAGCTGGTAAGGCTGCTCTGAGAGCTGGAGCAAATGAGTCTGCCATTGTTGCAATGAGACCTGCCCTCACTAGCCGAGCATCAGATTTAGATGGAGAATTCAGCAAGTATCTGGAAGCCTACTAATCTATTATTGTAAGTAGTGCTTGTATATATATATTATATTGTTATAATCCACTTTCTTACATAATCAACAAAACTTCTTGTTATCCATCAATCGTGTCCTTCCAAGGATATATTATAATACAGTCTTGAGAGTATACTCGTTACAAAAATTAGGAAGTTTTGGGATGGTTATTGTAATCACTTTTAGTATATTGTAATGATTTTAGCCTATGAATGCCCATCTTTTTGCGACTTCCTTGTTTCCTTTCTTTCCAAAATAATTTGCTGTTAGTTCCAGAACAATTTTGGGATAATTTCAAAAATATACAATTACCTAACTTACATTGCAAAAATATAGCCCAAAACTTACATTGCAAATCTTTAGCCAAAACTCAATCCAGTATACAACTATACACATCCGGTATATAAAAATATACAAAGCTTTTCTATATATTTTTTTATAAAAATATTTTAAAAATTTAATGTACAAGAGTTATTTATACCCATATACAATAATATACAAATTTATACACTATTATACAAAAAAGAACGGATTTTGTCTTCTTCTTTGAATCCAAGCATCAAATTCATCTAAAAACACCTCAAAAATTACACTAAATCATCCAAAATTAATTTAGATTTGGACTCCTCAATACATAACCAATCTTTCAGAACCAAACTCACTCAAAATAGAGCTTATTTATGGAAATTTGATTTTCAAATTTTGAAGCTTCGAGCTTCAAAAATGACTGAACATCCAAAATTTTTGTGCTACAACTATTTATACCCCTTGTTCCTCACTAATGTGGAAAACATTGAAAAAATTTCTCACACCTATGCACCCAAAATTTAGGATATGTACGATCAGGCACAGAAATTTCAAATTTAGTTATTAGTAGATGTCAACCTGTTGAGCGATTTCCATGCACCTCCCGAGCTATTTCTGGAGGAGGAACAAGTCATGACTGAGCAATTTTTGTTAAATTTATAAAGCTGATGAAGGAAGAGAAGAAGAAGGATGGAGAGAAAGAGGGAAAAGAAGATGAAGATGAGAGAGAGAAAGAGAGAAATAAATGGGCTAGGGATGAAAAATAACTTTTTGGTTATGTAGACATTAGGCCATTTTTGGTAGCATCTTAAAAGGTTGGCTTTGTTATTTGGTAATGTAAGTTTATTGTGTTCATTTTTATGTAATTTTCTCTATTTTTTCGTATCAGTCTAAGCTAAATCTTATATTTTTTGTTGTCTTAAAAATAATTATAATTTTTTTTAAAAGTAAGACACATAAATTAATACGAAGGAGATATTAGGCTTTTTAAGCATAAACTAAGTCTTATATTTTTTGTTTGCTTAAAAAATATATTATTTTAATTATTTTCTAAAGAAAAGTAAGTTAGTTAAATTGATACATAAGGGTATAATTTATTTGTATCAATTTAAGCTAAATCTTATAGTTTGGTTGTCTTAGAAAATGATTATAAGTATTTATAAAAATAAAACTAAGATTTTCAAATTGATACGAAGGGGATATTGTTTTTGATAAGCATAAGTTAAGTCTTATATTTTTTGTTTTCTTAAGAAAATAAATTATTATACTTGTTTTCTTAAAAAAATTTGCTACTTAAATTGATGCAAAGAGTATATATTTTTTTCATACCAATTTAACTTTTATACTTTTTAATTGTCTTAGAAAATAATTATAAAGTATTTTTAAAAAAAAGCATAAGCTAAATCTTTGCCGGTCTCACATCTATGATAAGCATATATACATTCACATGATTTGTATGCGCCATTGTGGCAGAAAAACAGAGAATTAAGCAATCTACAATTCAAGACAAATTTGGACATACGAGATTTGTTTTTGGATAAATACAATTGTCATTAGTGAAACTTGGTTGATGTTGCATGGTTTACTTAATTATTGTGCTATGTCCTTATTTAAAAGAAAATAGATAATAGATTTTAACCATGATCGTTAATCAAATCTCGTATATCGCACTAATAGATAAAAAAGTGTCAATTTTATTTCGCATTATGGAATTTACATTGTATTCGCGCTTTGTATGAGCATTATATCTCTACCACTACGAAATTTACACTCTTCTTCTTTGTTTTCGCCAAATAAGTGTATCTCCATTAAAGATCGAAGGAGCAGAAATATGAATCTCAGATTTTGAGTGAGATCTCAAGTTTCAACAACACCCATCACAATTTCTCTCCTCGAATTTCTCGTGAAAATCATATACATCCAAATTTTTGGATTTTAAATTGATTGAGGTAGGCTAGGGCTGTTGGAGGGGAAAAAAGGGGAAAAGAAGAGAAAGAAGAGGAGGAAGAGGATTTCAAGGCTATTAGGGAAAAAAGAGGGAAAATAAAAAAAAGATAGAAGAGAAGGACGAAGGCTTCGGTGAGAAGGCGAGCAACCCAAATAAGTTGGGGAGAAATTGTGTATTTGGTACTTGCTAGAAAATCAAAGTGTAGCTATATTTGTAATTTTTTAAAGATTTTCCTTATATTTGATAAATATAATATATAAATTTATTTGATTAAGTAATTTTTTCATATACAAACCAATACTTTAAAACTTGGCCCGCTATTTTCAACTTGTCGATATTTTCTCAAATACCTTTCACGTTAATTGATGATTAAATTCAAGTAAATTAGTTTTTATTATAATCCTCTCAATTCATGTGCATATATATGCATGGTGAAAAATAATACAATATCCATTTGAACAATTTAAATTCACTTCCTGATATATGTAACATTATTTTTCGTGAATTTCACTATCTTCAACACTTATAAATGATTAAATTGAGCTGCAGGAATATTATAATTCCAGAAAATAACATAGATTCACGAGGGGTAGTATTTATTTCACTTAAGCAAATGTTAATCTTTAAAAATTAAACCATTATTGTTCTAGGGCGTGAAAAATTTCATAGGCCTTTTCCATTCTTACAAGCGTCCAATTTTTTATATATATAAAATTTCATCAATAGCTAGAGCTAACAAAAAATTGACTTGTCCAAACAACATAATAGCAACATTCTCATATCTAGTTAAACATTTGAACATGTATACCAATATACACATTAAAGCTATAACACGACTTTATAACTATAAGTGTCACATAACTTAACAATATATATCTTTTAAGCCATAAATGAGTTATGTCCCTAAACTCTCGAATAAATATTGATACTTTATCATCATGACTTGCTCCCTCTCTCAAGTAGCTTCTTCAGCTAAATAGTTGATCTATATTACTTTTACTGAAGTGATGTCCTTGATTCGAAGAATTCGAACTTGTCTATCGTGTATAGCTAAGAGGCCTCTTTGTCGGACCATGTATCATTAACCTTTATCTATCCTTTGTTAATTATGGGGCTCTACTCATGAAGGTAGTGTTTCAACATTGGTACATGGAAATTGGATGCATCGACACCAACTCGAGTGGCAATGCAACTCGATATGCTATAAGTCCAACTTTCTTAAGAATCTCATGAGGGTCAATGTATCTCGGATAAGTTAGCCTTTCTTGCCAAAACACATGACACCTTTTATGGGGAACACTTTCAAAAATACATGATCTCATACATTATCCTCAGTGTTATTATATGAATTATGAACATATACACCTGTCATATCTTGCACGGTATAAAAGATAACAAATGAAATTGTATAGGAATCTGGGGATATATCATATCAAATCAACATAACGAGAACAATTGTACATATATATATATATGTATATACATATAGGATTTTCCCCCAAAACCACTCGTCTAACAAAATACAACTGAAATATAAGTGCTAATATGACATTTGCAAACATATACAACCCATAATAGCATATATGAAGCCTCTACGAATGCCTATCAACTAAATGTGGTCGGGACAAGACGCCGAATTACCTACAGTATACGTACATATACCAAAACATAACAAAAGGAACCCTAGACTCAATATAGATTCAAGTAAAATAGATCTCACCAACTGATGTTGAATGGTGGTGCCAATAGCCTAGCGGAATGGTCTACCGATGTGTGTCTTTACTTGTATTGTGAGTACAGTGTCCCAAAAAAAGGGACGTGATTACTGATAGAATAGTAATCATATGTAAGGCAAACAGAGTAAAGCAAATCACATAATGGAGCTCCGATAAGTTGGTAATCTACCAACTTATTTAGCTCTTAATCATGAGTTATTGCCTTGATTTGATGCTAGTTAGAAAGATTTTATGCTTCTATTCTCTTATATGTAGGCATTCTTGATTAATGAAGATAGAAAAGGACTTGAACCCAAATGGACTCTAAAAGGAAGCTAAGTCAAGAGATGATCGAGAGAAAAGAACTCTACTAGGGATGTGTGACTGGATCTGCGTGTCACAAAAGTGCACCTGTATTTTGCAGGTGCCAACGCAAGTGGAGCTTGGAACACTGCCTAAAAGCCTAGGCACCTGCGTGCCGCAAGTTTTCACGGGCAGTCGTAGGTGCCAGCACAGATGGAGATGCAAGAGAGGAGTTCAACACTGCCCACAGTACTCAGCACCTGCGTGCCGCAAATCTTCACATGGGCCGCAGGTGCCTGCACAAGTGTAAGCGCAAGTGACCCGAAGGGCAAAATGGTCCAAAAAAGCTATTGCATAATTGAAAAGCTTCCAAGACCCTTTTTGGGATTTGTGCAAGGATTTTACATTCAGTTTTTTTCTCAATTGGGATATTGTTCATTGAGTATACTTTGTAATATAATTTTGTAAGATTCTTCTTCCTTGAAACTTGAGAAAACACCATTGTTGACTACTAAAAGCTTAGAATTGAAGCTAGTTTTATGAATATGAATAGAATTGAGAATTACCCAATTGGTATATTTTCTATTCCCTTTATTATGATTGGCTAAATTCTCTTCTAGGGGGTGTGTGCATGATGAGTATTTGAAATTGAGATTGGATATAAATTATTTCTACTTATAATAAATTATTATGTGTGGGTCTATTGAATCCTTCAAATTTTAATCAAATAATTGATGGTTGCAAATATTAATTTAGCTTTCTAACTATGTTCTTGCTTGACAAAGAAGTTCTATAATTGGGTGAGTATTCAATAGTAAGGATTTGAGAATTCTATCAATAGTTGAGGCTAGACATAGCTTAACTTAAGAATTTCTAATCTAAGGGTGAGGCAAGAAATAGCTCAACCCACTTAAGCCATTTGGTTGGGTTGTTATTAAACCTTGGGGTTTGAAAGAATCAATGGTATATATATGTTTGATAGGTTGATAAACAATCGAGCATACCTTTAACCAAGGCTATCTACACTTTAATTATGCATGAGTCAAATAATTTATCCAATTCCAATGTATGACCCCATCGGAAGCCCACCCCTGGTTTCTCTAATTTTGGTAATTCACAATCTTGTTAACTTTTTGTCTTGCATATTGAACCAATTGCTTGTTTAAACTCCTCCCCTATTTACTTTTATTGTTTAGACAACATGCATGCTTGTGCGAATTAATTTACGAATCTTGGTAAATCTCTACTCCAATCCTCGTGGATTCGACCTCAACTCTTGTTGGGTAATTGTTTTGTAACGACCGTAGCCACCTCCTTAAACTGAGAGTTATTTTTTACGTTATCAAAAATGGCACCGTTGTTGGGGATTGGTTTTTGATTGCCATCTTTTGTTTATTGATTAGCATCAGTTTTGCATCTTATTTTCCTTTTACGTTGTTTATTATTTTTGTGTTGCGAATAGGTCAACCATGAGTCAAGCTAGAGAACATGGTAGCATTGATGGATTCATGGATGTGGAGGATGAGCCAGTAATACATAGTGCAGCGGGTGCCATTCGCTTGCCCCCGACAGTTGGTAATGCGGTCTTTCATGTAACAACCACTATTCTATATTTGATTCAAATGAAGGGATTTTTTGGAGGGCTTGCAAATAAACATGCTAACCGGCATATACAAAATTTCATTGAGATATGCCAGCCATTTAACATCCATAACATCAGTCAAGAGTCAATTCGACTTAGACTATTCCCATTTTCTCTCTCAGGAGAGGCGACCACTTTGGTTAGAAGAGCTACCCGAAGGCTCTATCATCTCATGGAATGGTTTAGTCGAGGACTTCTTAGATCGACTCTTCCCATCTTTGAGAATGTTGCAACTTAGTGATGAGATCACAAACATTCGTCAATTGCCGGATGAATCTTTGCATGAGGTTTGGTTGAGGTTCAAGAAAAAGGTGTTGTTGTGTCCAAATCATGGGCTACCGGATGGCATGCTCCTGCAAAGATTTTATCGATCACTAGATTCCATGAATAAGTCTGTAGCAAACATTTGGACTTGCGAAGGCCCTTTTGGATAGAATAACCAAGACAAATAGAGCTTGGCACACGAGGGAGGCCAAGGTGACATCGGGTGTCACCTACGCTATCATGACCAATGAAATGAGGAGAAAAGAGGAAGAAAGGGATGAGGCTATGGCTAAAAAGATGACTCAAGTTGAATTGCTAGCCAAACATATGATGGGTTCTAAAGTCAAAAGTGTGAATACCATTGGAGCTCATGGAGCCAAGGCCCATGAAGAAAATGAGGCTTACGCGTTGTATGATTATGAGGTCCACTATATGTCAAATCATGTGGCAGGTTCTCGCCCGGGGTACCAAGGAGCCAATCAAGGCTCTTGGTGACCAAGGGATGAGAATCAAGGTTGGAACAAAAAGAGAGGTATCCCATGGATGGGTGATCAAGATAGAGACCGTGATGGACCATAGAGAGATAGAGATCGTTAAAGAAAGGGTGATCGATATAATTACCGAAATATGAATCCATATGTGCCTCCTCCTAAGGCTGATGCCATTCCAATTCAAATGGGAGTTAGTGACCCCGCTAGTTTGAAGATTGAAGACAAGTTTGCCTATGTTTTGAAGAAAGTGGAGTCCATATATAATGGGGTTAGAGATTTGAAGAATGATGTTTCCAACCTCACTCAAATCGTTAGTTCACACTTGGCCTCAATCAAGCATCTCGAAGCTCAAATGAACCACTTATCGACTCAAATGAACCCAAGAATGAAAGGTACACTTCCGAGTGATACTCTTCCTAATCTAAAGAATGATGGCCATGTTATGGCTATTGTCACTCGAAGCGGGAAAGAGATTGATAGTGTAGGTCATACAACTAAGGAAGTGGTGCTTGAAAAGGAAAATGGTGAGAATCCAAAGGTTGGGGTGAAGCCTAGTGCACCCATGTTGAATGCTGAGAAGAAGAGTGTGTATGTAGTTGAGGAAAGCCTAAGTGAGGAGGAGGAAAAGGTTGAGTCACCTCCTCAAGTTGTGATCAATATAGAAGTGGAAAAAGAGGAACAAGTCTCGAGTGAGGCAAAACCATTTCCTAAAGGTCCTCCTCCGTATCCTCAAAAATTGATCAAGAAGAAGGAGGACAATCAGTTCAAGAAATTTGTTGACTTGTTTAGTAAGCTATCGGTGAACATTCCCTTGGTAGACGCCTTGTTACAGATGCCGGGGTATGCCAAGTTTATGAAAGAGATTTTAAAGAAGAAAAGAGTTATTGATGTAGGCACGGTGGAGGTGTCACATTATTATAGTGCAATCATGGAAAGTAACTTGGCCCCGAAGAGAGAAGACCCTTGTAACACTCCAAAAATGTCTTCGCATTTGTATAGATTAGCTTTGCCTTTTCGGATTCTAAATGAACTTGGTTGGCCTTAGCACTAGTTGGAAATCATCTTGAAATAATTCATATATATATATATATGTTATGGAGGTATCATCCCAAGGCAACTTTGTACATGATGATACAGCGAAGCGAGGCCAAAAGCATGCATGATAGTGTGCGTCTGCGTGCACAGGCAAGACAGTGCATGCTGCTGGGTACGCAAAGCATCTTTCTTAGCGTGCGATCCCTGCAACCCTTATTTTAGTGCGCCGTTTGGCCTGCAAAATCCCTTTAAGGGCAATTTCATCCCTTCCACTTTTTCTTACCCCCAATCGATTAAAAAACTTTCTCCCCATCAGAATTTTCATATGCTACTACCTCTCAATATTCCTTTTCTCCTTATCCAAAGCAAGCGCAAAAACTTCTAGGGTTTTGGGTCAATAATCAAGTCCAATTCCCTCCTTTCTGATCACTAATCCTCCAAACATTTAAGGTATGTTGAACAATCCTCTTTCCCTAAGTCTATTAGTCATTGATTTTCTAAGTAGAAAAGTGACTTTATACAAGTTTGAATGTGGATTTTGTTGAATGATTTTAGGAAGAAGAACTTACTTGAAGTTATAAACTCATTTTATGATATTTTCCTTTTGTTGTTGAATATACTTGATAATGGAGGATTATTATTTGAAGTACGTGTAACACCCCGAAATTCAATCCAGCTTTTAAACTTAAGAACTCTCAAAATTTTGACACTTTTCAGGAATCACGAGTCAAGTCGATGATTCGTGGGAGGGATCATGACTCGTGGAAGTGAATCGTGAAACCAGCTCTGTAGCTCCCACCTCTAGTCTGAGAACCACGAGTGGAGTCTACGCGTCGTGATTAGTTTCACGAGTCGTGGAAACCACCTGTGGAACTCAGACTGAGGGCAGTTTATTTCCTAGGAACCACGAGTTGGTCCTACGACTCGTGGAAGTTTCCATGAGTCATTCTGTTAAACCGTAAGACCTCATCCGCAACCTAAAATTTTGGCTCAGGAACTACGACTCCAGTCCACGAGCCGTGGTTAGACCTACGGTCCGTAAAAGGGACCCGTGGAACCTGAAGCTGAGTTTTAAAATAGCTTTTTCCTAATTATGTTCCAGGGGTATTTTAGTTATTACCCACCCTTTTAACTCCTAAGTGAGGTCGTTTTGGCCATTCTGAGCATGATTTCTAACCCTATTAGCCTAATTCCTTTCTCATTACCTCATTCATCTCCCAAAAAGTAAAAGAACTCTCTCAAGCTCAAGGCTCAAGCTCCAAGTTCAAGTCTCCTAGTCTTTTCAATTTCAAGTGGGTTAGCTTCAATCAAGGTATGTGGGTATTCAACAATGGGTTCCTTTCACCCTTGTTCCCAAAACCTCAAATCTTTATTTTCATTTCATGAACTTTCAAATTAGAGTTGTTACCCAATTCTTGTGGGTTTTGCTATGAATTGCCTTCTCATGATTTTATTATGAAATTACTACTAAATTGTATGATTTTGCATGGGTTCATACATATGAATTCCTACTTTCAAATTGAAGGCTAATTATGGCAAATTCTACATGCATAAATTGATTCAAGTAAATTGGGTATTTGATAGCATATTTTTATGAATTTCAAGCAAGTGCATGCCTAGTTCCTATATTTTATGAAAGTATATGTCTTATGAAATTGAACTGGTTCCATGCAAGTTTTCAAGTTATGAACTATTATGCAATGCAAAACACCCGATGTGTCATCAATGTTAATGAATCATTTTCAAAACCAAGATTTGTGAGTAGTATGAAGATCCTGATTATGAATATGTTTATGAACAAGCTTGACATCTAGATATGTCACATGTATGTGAGCCTTATGTTATATGTTTTGGGAGTAGTATTTAGTATCGAGCGATGAGGGTTCTAGATAACCCAAGTCCAAAACTACGTTGCCACCGTAGGTTGCCCTCCGTGGCTTATGAAAAGATCCTTTTGAACATAGTTCTAACCTTGGCCGGTTAGGACAACCTTTTTCAGTGTAGGTGCATGACACTGGACTCCATGTAGCTCATCATGGTTTAATGTCAGTTAAGAGAAACTCCCACATAATTATTTTCAAGTTATGAAGCTATATGATACTTTACTTTGAACCTTGACTTTACTTCATGTTTATGCCTTATATCTTGATAATTTCTTATGCTATCTCTTATTTTGAAAGAGGTTATTTTAAGCATATTTAAAGTATGTTTTATCATGATCATGCATATATCACATACTCGGTACATCCTATAGTACTGACGCATACTTGCGCTGCATCCTCTTGAGGATGCAGATTCATGTTCCCTTCCTCAGGCACGTGGCTAGAGATCGCATGCCATTTCTAGTCAGTGTCGGTGAGTCCTCATGGTTTGAGGGCTAGTTATAATTCTAGCTAGTTGTTGGTTATTATTTCCATACATCGAGTTAGCTAGGGTCTTGTCCTAGCAACTCCTTATGTCATGTGTAGAGGCTTTCAGACATAGCCATTATTCGAGTTTTAAAACTATGTTTCGTATTGACTTATCATTTATCTATGCTTCTGCTATGCTTTCTTATGAATGACTGAGTATGCTATGACCAAGGGTTAGTCTGGGGCACTCGTGCCCCGGATCTCGTGTTACGTCTAGGGGGTAACCTCAGGGCGTGACAAACTTGGTATCAGAGCCAGGTTCAAAAGTCCTAAGATGTCTGAAAGCCGCGTCGAGTAGAATCTCTTTCATGTGTGTGTAGCGCTCCAAACCTATGAGATATCTTAGAAAAACCTCACTTCTTTCATTATCACGTCGTGCATTAGAGTTTAACTCTAATATCCCTCTAATCCTTTCCTTGTACGTTTCAGATCATGCCTCGACGTTCTATGCCTCATCGAGCCGCTCAGAATGTTGTTCCTCCAGTTCCGGCCCCCGAGATCACTAATGAGGAATTTAGGAACGCTATCCATATGCTAGCCCAGACCTTGGCCGCTCAGGCCAACCAGTCAGCTCCTATCCCCGTCCACCCTAAAGGTGGGGTAGCAACCCGAGTTCGTGATTTTATCCATATGAACCCGCCAGAATTCTGGGGTTCAAAGGTTGGGGAAGATCTGCTCAACTTTTTGGATGAGGTGAAGAAAATCTTTGATGTTATGCAAGTGGCTGGGGTTGATAGCATTGTGTTAGCATCCTATCAACTCAAGGATATAGCTCATATCTGTTTCACGTAATGGAAGGAAGCTAGGGCTAGGGACGAGGTTCCTATGACTTGGGAGTAATTCGAAAGGGCTTTCCTCGATCGGTTCTTTTCGAGGGAGTTGAGGCAAGCGACGGCCGAGGAGTTTGTGAACTTGAGACAGGGATCCATGGTAGTCCAGGAGTACAGTTTGAGGTTCACTCAACTCTCTAGATATGCTCCTACTATGGTGGCTGACCCACAAGATCAGATGAGCAAGTATATCTATGGAGTCTCAGACTTGGTGAAAAAAGAGTGTAGATTTTCTATGCTTTTGAGTGACATGAGTATCTCAAGACTTATGACTCATGCTCACCAAATCGAGGGGGACAAAATTAGGGAGATGGCTAGAGAGAACAAGAGAGTTAGATCCGAGGGTTCAGGTTTTGTCCATCAGAGGTCCGGTGGCGGACACCGCTCCTCATTTTATAAGAAGTCATCAGGACCCATTCATTCTTGTCATGATCAGGTTGGTAGAGGATCTGGTTCTTATTCGCAGTCTCAGGGGAGTGTTGCTAAAGGATCCTCCCATCCTATTTACAGCAAGTGTGGGAAGAATCACCCGGGAGAGTGTTGTTTAGGCACGGAAGCATGCTTTGGGTGTGGAAAGGCTGGACACATGATTAGAGATTGCCCTTTGGATAAGAAGAGGCAGGGAAGTGGTAGGGCTCAGTCTGCTCCAGTAGCCCCAAGAGGTCGACCAGCCCAGCAGGGCATAACTTCTAGTTCTGGTGGTCAGTGCCAGAACCGCCTTTATGCTATATCCTCTCGTCAGGACCAGGAGAGTTCCCCAGATGTTATTACTGGTATGTTGAAAGTGTTTTTTTCGATGTGTATGCTTTGTTGGACCCCGGTAACTCCTTATCTTTTGTGACCCCTTATGTAGAATGCAAATTCAAAATTTGTCCTGAATTGCTTTTAGAACCTTTTTGTGTTTCTACTTCTGTTGGTAAGTCAGTCCTAGCCAAAATAATCTACCAAAATTTCCCTATCTCAGTCCTTCATGGAGTCACTTCAGTAGATTTAGTAGAGTTGGAGATGACTGATTTTGATGTTATTCTTGGTATAGATTGGTTGCAGGCTTGTTATGCTTCGGTTGATTATCATACTCGGGTTGTCAGTTTCAAGTTTCCAAATGAACCCATCTTAGAAGGGCAAGGTAGTCCTCCTTCCTCGAAAGGTCGTTTCATATCTTATCTTAAGGGTAGAAAGATGATTTCTAAGGGTTATATTTATCATATAGTTTGAGTTGTGGACATAGAGTCCGGAACCACATACCTTCAGTCTGTTCCTATTGTGAATGAGTTCCCAGAAGTATTTCCCGAGGATTTGCCCGGAGTCTCTCTCGAGAGGGAGATCGACTTTGGGATAGATCTTCTTCCAGATATGAATCCCATCTTTATTACTCCCTATAGAATGGCTCCCGCAGAACTTAAAGAGTTAAAGGATCAGTTGAAGGATCTTCTTGATAAGGGTTTCATCAGGCCTAGCATTTCTCCATGGGGTGCCCCAGTTTTGTTTGTGCAAAAAAATGATGGTTCCCTTAGGATGTGTATTGACTACCGCCAATTGAACAAGGTCACAATTAAGAATAAGTATCCCATTCCTAGGATTGATGACTTGTTCGATCAGCTTCAGGGTGCTAGTATCTTCTCCTAAATTGACCTTAGATCCGGTTATCATCAGCTTCGTGTTAGAGAGTGTGATATTTTGAAGACAACTTTCAGGACTCAGTATGGTTATTATGAATTTGTTGTGATGTCTTTTGGTCTAACAAATGCTCCTGCAGCTTTTATGGATTTGATGAACTGTGTGTTCAAGCAGTATTTGGATATGTTTGTGATTGTGTTCATTGATGATATCCTTATCTATTCTCGGAGTGAGGAGGAGCATGCAGACCATTTGAGAGTGGGATTGCAAACTTTCAAGGACCGACAGTTATTTGCTAAGTTTAGCAAGTGTGAGTTTTGGATACAGTCTGTTGCTTTTCTGGGTCATATTGTAACTAGGGATGGTATTCGAGTTGATTCTCAAAAGATAGAGGCAGTAAAGAACTGGCCTAGACCCACTTCCCCATCTGATATTAGAAGCTTTTTGGGTTTGGCTGGTTACTACAGGAGGTTTGTGGAAGGTTTTTATTCCATTGCTGCCCGTTTGACTCGATTGACTCAGAAAAAGGTAAAATTTCAGTGGTCTGACCTTTGTGAAAAGAATTTTCAGGAATTGAAGACTAGATTGACCACAGCTCCAGTGTTGGCTCTACCCGAGGGCCTAGATGATTTTGTTGTGTATGTGAAGCTTCTAGGATTGGTTTAGGTTGTGTTTTGATACAGTGTGGTAAAGTGATTGCTTATGCCTCTAGACAGCTTAATATTCATGAGAATAACTACCCTACTCATGATCTTGAGTTAGCATTAGTGGTGTTTGCTTTGAAGATTTGGAGACATTACTTGTATGGTGTGTACGTGGATGTATTCACCGATTATAAGAGTCTTCAGTATGTGTTCACTCAGAAGGAATTGAATTTGCGATAAAGAAGATGGCTTGAGCTTCTTAAGGATTATGACATGAGTGTGCTTTACCATCCGGGTAAGGCCAATGTTGTGGAGGATTCACTTAGTAGATTGTCCATGGGTAGTGTGTCTTCAGTCGAAGATGGGAATAAGGAATTGGTTAAGGAGGTTCATAGGCTTGCTTGGTTGGGAGTTCGCCTTATGGACTCGACAGAAGGTGTTGTTGTTGTTCAGAATGGTTCCGAATCATATTTGGTAGCTGAAGTGAAGGCCAAGCAAGACAGTGATCCTATTTTGCTTCAGCTAAAGGGTGCAGTCCATCAACAAAGAGTTGAGGTTTTCTCCCAAGGGGGAGATAGTGTGCTTCGTTATCAGGGTCAATTGTGTGTGCAAGATGTAGATGGGTTGAGACAACAGATTTTGACTGAGACTCACAGTTCCAGATATTCCATTCACCCTGGTGCCACCAAGATATACCATGATATATGGGAAGTCTATTGGTGGAATGGTATGAAGAGGGACATAAATGGTTTTGTGGCTACGTGTCCCAACTGTCAGCAAGTAAAGATAGAGCATCAGCGATCGGGTGACATGACTCAGGACATTGACCTTCCTACTTGGAAGTGGGAAGCGATCAATATGAACTTTATCACAGGTTTTCCTTGTACTCGAAGGCAACATGATTCTATTTGGGTGATCGTCGATCGGAAGACAAAGTCATCCTACTTCTTGGCTGTTAAGACTACGGACTCAGCGGATGATTATGCCAGACTCTACATTCGGGAGATAGTCTGATTGCATGGTTTCCCACTGTCCATCATTTTAGATAGGGGTACTCAGTTTACATCCCAATTTTGGAGATCGTTTCAGAGAGGTCTTGGTACTCAGGTGAAGCTTAGCACAACTTTTCACCCACATACAGATAGCTGGTAGAGCGTACTATTCAAACTTTGGAAGATATGTTGAGAGCTTGCGTGATTGACTTCAAAGGTAATTGGGATGATCACTTACCTCTTATGGAGTTTGCCTATAACAACAGTTTTCACTCTAGCATCCAGATGGCTCCTTATGAGGCACTTTATGGTCGAAGGTGTAGGTCTCCTATTGGTTGGTTTGAGGTAGGTGAGGTAGCTTTGATTGGTCTAGATTCAGTTCATGAGACTATGGAAAAGGTTCAACTTATTAGGGAGAGGTTGAAGACCGCTCAGAGTTGACATAAATCATATGCGGATGTGAGGAGAACGAAATTGGAATTTGAAGTTGATGATTGGGTTTTTCTAAAGGTGTCACCCATGAAGGGTGTGATGAGATTTGGAAAGAAAGGGAAGATTAGTCCCCATTTTGTAGGTCCTTATCGGATTCTGAGGAGAGTTGGCAGCGTTGCTTATGAGTTGGATTTGCCAACAGAATTAGAAGCGGTTCATCCGATTTTCCATATTTCCTTGTTGGAGAAGTGTGTTGGCGATCCGACCTTGATTGTTCCTTTGGAGGATGTAGGTGTGAAGGATAGTCTCACCAATGAGGAGGTTCCCGTGGAGATTCTTGATCGTCAGATTCAGAGGTTGAGAAGTAAAGAAGTCGATTCGGTGAAAGTCCTTTGGAGGAATCAACTTGTTAAGGGAGCTACTTGGGAAGCAGAAGCAACCATGAAAGCCAAGTACTCTCATTTATTCTCTTCCGATTCCGTTTCAGCTTGAGGTAATAGTTTCCTTCTTAATATGTTCCTCCGAGTCTATTCCATCAATTTTCCTCATGATCCTAGCATGTATTAATGTTTTTGAAGTTGATTCAGTCATGTTTTAAGTTGAAAAGATCAGTTACAATGTTTGTTGTTCAGATTTTATGTGTTGTTGATAGGTTGGGCTGTTTTCTCTTCAGTTTTCTCTTGTTTAGTCTTCATTCGAAGACAAATGATCGCAAGGGGGAGATATTGTAACACCCCGGAATTTGATCCAGCTTTTAAACTTAAGAACTCTGAAAATTTTGAAACTTCCAAGAATCATGAGTAAAGTCTACGATTCGTGAGAGGGATCATGACTCGTGGAAGTGACTCATGAAACCAGCTCTGCAGCTCTCACCTCTGGTCTGAGAACCACGAGTGGAGTCTACGGGTCGTGATTAGTTTCACGAGTCGTGAAAACCACCCGTGGAACTCAGAGTGAGGGCAGTCTATTTCCCAGGAACCACGAGTTGGTCCTACGACTCATGGAAGTTTCCACGAGTCATTCTGTTAAACCGTAAGACCTCATCCGCAGCCTGAAATTTTGGCTCAGGAAACACGACTCCAGTCCACTAGCCGTGGTTAGTCCTATGGTTCGTGGAAGGGACCTGTGGAACCTGAAGCCGAGTTTCAAAACAACTTTTTCCTAATTACATCCCAGGGGTATTTTAGTCATTACCAACCCTTTGAACTCCTAAGTGAGGTTATTTTTGCCTTTCTTAGCATGATTTCTAACCCTATTAGCCTAAGCCCCTTCTCATTACCTCATTCATCTCCCAAAAAGGAAAAGAACTCTCTCAAGCTCAAGGTCTCAAGCTTCAAGTTCAAGTCTCCTAGTCTTTTCAATTTCAAGTAGGTTAGCTTCAATCAAGGTATGTGGGTATTCAATAATAGGTTCCTTTCACCCTTGTTCCCAAAACCCCAAATCTTTATTTTGATTTCATGAACTTTCAAATTAGGGTTGTTACCCAATTCTTATGGGTTTTGCTATGAATTGCCTTCTCATAATTTTATTTTGAAATTACTACTAAATTGCATGATTTTGCATGGGTTCATACATATGAATTCCTACTTTCAAATTGAAGGCTAATTATGGCAAATTCTACATGCATAAATTGATTCAAGTAAATTGGGTATTTGATAGCATATTTTTATGAATTTCAAGCAAGTGCATGCCTAGTTCCTATATTTTATGAAAGTATATGTCTTATGAAATTGAACTGGTTCCATGCAAGTTTTCAAGTTATGAACTATTATGCAATGCAAAACACCCGATGTGTCATCAATGTTAATGAATCATTTTCAAAACCAAGATTTGTGAGTAGTATGAAGATCCTGATTATGAATATGTTTATGAACAAGCTTGACATCTAGATATGTCACATGTATGTGAGCCTTATGTTATATGTTTTGGGAGTAGTATTTAGTATCGAGCGATGAGGGTTCTAGATAACCCAAGTCCAAAACTACGTTGCCACCGTAGGTTGCCCTCCGTGGCTTATGAAAAGATCCTTTTGAACATAGTTCTAACCTTGGCCGGTTAGGACAACCTTTTTCAATGTAGGTGCATGACACTGGACTCCATGTAGCTCATCATGGTTTAATGTCAGTTAAGAGAAACTCCCACATAATTATTTTCAAGTTATGAAGCTATATGATACTTTACTTTGAACCTTGACTTTACTTCATGTTTATGCCTTATATCTTGATAATTTCTTATGCTATCTCTTATTTTGAAAGAGGTTATTTTAAGCATATTTAAAGTATGTTTTATCATGATCATGCATATATCACATACTCGGTACATCCTATAGTACTGACGCATACTTGCGCTGCATCCTCTTGAGGATGCAGATTCATGTTCCCTTCCTCAGGCACGTGGCTAGAGATCGCATGCCATTTCTAGTCAGTGTCGGTGAGTCCTCATGGTTTGAGGGCTAGTTATAATTCTAGCTAGTTGTTGGTTATTATTTCCATACATCGAGTTAGCTAGGGTCTTGTCCTAGCAACTCCTTATGTCATGTGTAGAGGCTTTCAGACATAGCCATTATTCGAGTTTTAAAACTATGTTTCGTATTGACTTATCATTTATCTATGCTTCTGCTATGCTTTCTTATGAATGACTGAGTATGCTATGACCAAGGGTTAGTCTGGGGCACTCGTGCCCCGGATCTCGTGTTACGTCTAGGGGGTAACCTCAGGGCGTGACAAACTTGGTATCAGAGCCAGGTTCAAAAGTCCTAAGATGTCTGAAAGCCGCGTCGAGTAGAATCTCTTTCATGTGTGTGTAGCGCTCCAAACCTATGAGATATCTTAGAAAAACCTCACTTCTTTCATTATCACGTCGTGCATTAGAGTTTAACTCTAATATCCCTCTAATCCTTTCCTTGTACGTTTCAGATCATGCCTCGACGTTCTATGCCTCATCGAGCCGCTCAGAATGTTGTTCCTCCAGTTCCGGCCCCCGAGATCACTAATGAGGAATTTAGGAACGCTATCCATATGCTAGCCCAGACCTTGGCCGCTCAGGCCAACCAGTCAGCTCCTATCCCCGTCCACCCTAAAGGTGGGGTAGCAACCCGAGTTCGTGATTTTATCCATATGAACCCGCCAGAATTCTGGGGTTCAAAGGTTGGGGAAGATCTGCTCAACTTTTTGGATGAGGTGAAGAAAATCTTTGATGTTATGCAAGTGGCTGGGGTTGATAGCATTGTGTTAGCATCCTATCAACTCAAGGATATAGCTCATATCTGTTTCACGTAATGGAAGGAAGCTAGGGCTAGGGACGAGGTTCCTATGACTTGGGAGTAATTCGAAAGGGCTTTCCTCGATCGGTTCTTTTCGAGGGAGTTGAGGCAAGCGACGGCCGAGGAGTTTGTGAACTTGAGACAGGGATCCATGGTAGTCCAGGAGTACAGTTTGAGGTTCACTCAACTCTCTAGATATGCTCCTACTATGGTGGCTGACCCACAAGATCAGATGAGCAAGTATATCTATGGAGTCTCAGACTTGGTGAAAAAAGAGTGTAGATTTTCTATGCTTTTGAGTGACATGAGTATCTCAAGACTTATGACTCATGCTCACCAAATCGAGGGGGACAAAATTAGGGAGATGGCTAGAGAGAACAAGAGAGTTAGATCCGAGGGTTCAGGTTTTGTCCATCAGAGGTCCGGTGGCGGACACCGCTCCTCATTTTATAAGAAGTCATCAGGACCCATTCATTCTTGTCATGATCAGGTTGGTAGAGGATCTGGTTCTTATTCGCAGTCTCAGGGGAGTGTTGCTAAAGGATCCTCCCATCCTATTTACAGCAAGTGTGGGAAGAATCACCCGGGAGAGTGTTGTTTAGGCACGGAAGCATGCTTTGGGTGTGGAAAGGCTGGACACATGATTAGAGATTGCCCTTTGGATAAGAAGAGGCAGGGAAGTGGTAGGGCTCAGTCTGCTCCAGTAGCCCCAAGAGGTCGACCAGCCCAGCAGGGCATAACTTCTAGTTCTGGTGGTCAGTGCCAGAACCGCCTTTATGCTATATCCTCTCGTCAGGACCAGGAGAGTTCCCCAGATGTTATTACTGGTATGTTGAAAGTGTTTTTTTCGATGTGTATGCTTTGTTGGACCCCGGTAACTCCTTATCTTTTGTGACCCCTTATGTAGAATGCAAATTCAAAATTTGTCCTGAATTGCTTTTAGAACCTTTTTGTGTTTCTACTTCTGTTGGTAAGTCAGTCCTAGCCAAAATAATCTACCAAAATTTCCCTATCTCAGTCCTTCATGGAGTCACTTCAGTAGATTTAGTAGAGTTGGAGATGACTGATTTTGATGTTATTCTTGGTATAGATTGGTTGCAGGCTTGTTATGCTTCGGTTGATTATCATACTCGGGTTGTCAGTTTCAAGTTTCCAAATGAACCCATCTTAGAAGGGCAAGGTAGTCCTCCTTCCTCGAAAGGTCGTTTCATATCTTATCTTAAGGGTAGAAAGATGATTTCTAAGGGTTATATTTATCATATAGTTTGAGTTGTGGACATAGAGTCCGGAACCACATACCTTCAGTCTGTTCCTATTGTGAATGAGTTCCCAGAAGTATTTCCCGAGGATTTGCCCGGAGTCTCTCTCGAGAGGGAGATCGACTTTGGGATAGATCTTCTTCCAGATATGAATCCCATCTTTATTACTCCCTATAGAATGGCTCCCGCAGAACTTAAAGAGTTAAAGGATCAGTTGAAGGATCTTCTTGATAAGGGTTTCATCAGGCCTAGCATTTCTCCATGGGGTGCCCCAGTTTTGTTTGTGCAAAAAAATGATGGTTCCCTTAGGATGTGTATTGACTACCGCCAATTGAACAAGGTCACAATTAAGAATAAGTATCCCATTCCTAGGATTGATGACTTGTTCGATCAGCTTCAGGGTGCTAGTATCTTCTCCTAAATTGACCTTAGATCCGGTTATCATCAGCTTCGTGTTAGAGAGTGTGATATTTTGAAGACAACTTTCAGGACTCAGTATGGTTATTATGAATTTGTTGTGATGTCTTTTGGTCTAACAAATGCTCCTGCAGCTTTTATGGATTTGATGAACTGTGTGTTCAAGCAGTATTTGGATATGTTTGTGATTGTGTTCATTGATGATATCCTTATCTATTCTCGGAGTGAGGAGGAGCATGCAGACCATTTGAGAGTGGGATTGCAAACTTTCAAGGACCGACAGTTATTTGCTAAGTTTAGCAAGTGTGAGTTTTGGATACAGTCTGTTGCTTTTCTGGGTCATATTGTAACTAGGGATGGTATTCGAGTTGATTCTCAAAAGATAGAGGCAGTAAAGAACTGGCCTAGACCCACTTCCCCATCTGATATTAGAAGCTTTTTGGGTTTGGCTGGTTACTACAGGAGGTTTGTGGAAGGTTTTTATTCCATTGCTGCCCGTTTGACTCGATTGACTCAGAAAAAGGTAAAATTTCAGTGGTCTGACCTTTGTGAAAAGAATTTTCAGGAATTGAAGACTAGATTGACCACAGCTCCAGTGTTGGCTCTACCCGAGGGCCTAGATGATTTTGTTGTGTATGTGAAGCTTCTAGGATTGGTTTAGGTTGTGTTTTGATACAGTGTGGTAAAGTGATTGCTTATGCCTCTAGACAGCTTAATATTCATGAGAATAACTACCCTACTCATGATCTTGAGTTAGCATTAGTGGTGTTTGCTTTGAAGATTTGGAGACATTACTTGTATGGTGTGTACGTGGATGTATTCACCGATTATAAGAGTCTTCAGTATGTGTTCACTCAGAAGGAATTGAATTTGCGATAAAGAAGATGGCTTGAGCTTCTTAAGGATTATGACATGAGTGTGCTTTACCATCCGGGTAAGGCCAATGTTGTGGAGGATTCACTTAGTAGATTGTCCATGGGTAGTGTGTCTTCAGTCGAAGATGGGAATAAGGAATTGGTTAAGGAGGTTCATAGGCTTGCTTGGTTGGGAGTTCGCCTTATGGACTCGACAGAAGGTGTTGTTGTTGTTCAGAATGGTTCCGAATCATATTTGGTAGCTGAAGTGAAGGCCAAGCAAGACAGTGATCCTATTTTGCTTCAGCTAAAGGGTGCAGTCCATCAACAAAGAGTTGAGGTTTTCTCCCAAGGGGGAGATAGTGTGCTTCGTTATCAGGGTCAATTGTGTGTGCAAGATGTAGATGGGTTGAGACAACAGATTTTGACTGAGACTCACAGTTCCAGATATTCCATTCACCCTGGTGCCACCAAGATATACCATGATATATGGGAAGTCTATTGGTGGAATGGTATGAAGAGGGACATAAATGGTTTTGTGGCTACGTGTCCCAACTGTCAGCAAGTAAAGATAGAGCATCAGCGATCGGGTGACATGACTCAGGACATTGACCTTCCTACTTGGAAGTGGGAAGCGATCAATATGAACTTTATCACAGGTTTTCCTTGTACTCGAAGGCAACATGATTCTATTTGGGTGATCGTCGATCGGAAGACAAAGTCATCCTACTTCTTGGCTGTTAAGACTACGGACTCAGCGGATGATTATGCCAGACTCTACATTCGGGAGATAGTCTGATTGCATGGTTTCCCACTGTCCATCATTTTAGATAGGGGTACTCAGTTTACATCCCAATTTTGGAGATCGTTTCAGAGAGGTCTTGGTACTCAGGTGAAGCTTAGCACAACTTTTCACCCACATACAGATAGCTGGTAGAGCGTACTATTCAAACTTTGGAAGATATGTTGAGAGCTTGCGTGATTGACTTCAAAGGTAATTGGGATGATCACTTACCTCTTATGGAGTTTGCCTATAACAACAGTTTTCACTCTAGCATCCAGATGGCTCCTTATGAGGCACTTTATGGTCGAAGGTGTAGGTCTCCTATTGGTTGGTTTGAGGTAGGTGAGGTAGCTTTGATTGGTCTAGATTCAGTTCATGAGACTATGGAAAAGGTTCAACTTATTAGGGAGAGGTTGAAGACCGCTCAGAGTTGACATAAATCATATGCGGATGTGAGGAGAACGAAATTGGAATTTGAAGTTGATGATTGGGTTTTTCTAAAGGTGTCACCCATGAAGGGTGTGATGAGATTTGGAAAGAAAGGGAAGATTAGTCCCCATTTTGTAGGTCCTTATCGGATTCTGAGGAGAGTTGGCAGCGTTGCTTATGAGTTGGATTTGCCAACAGAATTAGAAGCGGTTCATCCGATTTTCCATATTTCCTTGTTGGAGAAGTGTGTTGGCGATCCGACCTTGATTGTTCCTTTGGAGGATGTAGGTGTGAAGGATAGTCTCACCAATGAGGAGGTTCCCGTGGAGATTCTTGATCGTCAGATTCAGAGGTTGAGAAGTAAAGAAGTCGATTCGGTGAAAGTCCTTTGGAGGAATCAACTTGTTAAGGGAGCTACTTGGGAAGCAGAAGCAACCATGAAAGCCAAGTACTCTCATTTATTCTCTTCCGATTCCGTTTCAGCTTGAGGTAATAGTTTCCTTCTTAATATGTTCCTCCGAGTCTATTCCATCAATTTTCCTCATGATCCTAGCATGTATTAATGTTTTTGAAGTTGATTCAGTCATGTTTTAAGTTGAAAAGATCAGTTACAATGTTTGTTGTTCAGATTTTATGTGTTGTTGATAGGTTGGGCTGTTTTCTCTTCAGTTTTCTCTTGTTTAGTCTTCATTCGAAGACAAATGATCGCAAGGGGGAGATATTGTAACACCCCGGAATTTGATCCAGCTTTTAAACTTAAGAACTCTGAAAATTTTGAAACTTCCAAGAATCATGAGTAAAGTCTACGATTCGTGAGAGGGATCATGACTCGTGGAAGTGACTCATGAAACCAGCTCTGCAGCTCTCACCTCTGGTCTGAGAACCACGAGTGGAGTCTACGGGTCGTGATTAGTTTCACGAGTCGTGAAAACCACCCGTGGAACTCAGAGTGAGGGCAGTCTATTTCCCAGGAACCACGAGTTGGTCCTACGACTCATGGAAGTTTCCACGAGTCATTCTGTTAAACCGTAAGACCTCATCCGCAGCCTGAAATTTTGGCTCAGGAAACACGACTCCAGTCCACTAGCCGTGGTTAGTCCTATGGTTCGTGGAAGGGACCTGTGGAACCTGAAGCCGAGTTTCAAAACAACTTTTTCCTAATTACATCCCAGGGGTATTTTAGTCATTACCAACCCTTTGAACTCCTAAGTGAGGTTATTTTTGCCTTTCTTAGCATGATTTCTAACCCTATTAGCCTAAGCCCCTTCTCATTACCTCATTCATCTCCCAAAAAGGAAAAGAACTCTCTCAAGCTCAAGGTCTCAAGCTTCAAGTTCAAGTCTCCTAGTCTTTTCAATTTCAAGTAGGTTAGCTTCAATCAAGGTATGTGGGTATTCAATAATAGGTTCCTTTCACCCTTGTTCCCAAAACCCCAAATCTTTATTTTGATTTCATGAACTTTCAAATTAGGGTTGTTACCCAATTCTTATGGGTTTTGCTATGAATTGCCTTCTCATAATTTTATTTTGAAATTACTACTAAATTGCATGATTTTGCATGGGTTCATACATATGAATTCCTACTTTCAAATTGAAGGCTAATTATGGCAAATTCTACATGCATAAATTGATTCAAGTAAATTGGGTATTTGATAGCATATTTTTATGAATTTCAAGCAAGTGCATGCCTAGTTCCTATATTTTATGAAAGTATATGTCTTATGAAATTGAACTGGTTCCATGCAAGTTTTCAAGTTATGAACTATTATGCAATGCAAAACACCCGATGTGTCATCAATGTTAATGAATCATTTTCAAAACCAAGATTTGTGAGTAGTATGAAGATCCTGATTATGAATATGTTTATGAACAAGCTTGACATCTAGATATGTCACATGTATGTGAGCCTTATGTTATATGTTTTGGGAGTAGTATTTAGTATCGAGCGATGAGGGTTCTAGATAACCCAAGTCCAAAACTACGTTGCCACCGTAGGTTGCCCTCCGTGGCTTATGAAAAGATCCTTTTGAACATAGTTCTAACCTTGGCCGGTTAGGACAACCTTTTTCAGTGTAGGTGCATGACACTGGACTCCATGTAGCTCATCATGGTTTAATGTCAGTTAAGAGAAACTCCCACATAATTATTTTCAAGTTATGAAGCTATATGATACTTTACTTTGAACCTTGACTTTACTTCATGTTTATGCCTTATATCTTGATAATTTCTTATGCTATCTCTTATTTTGAAAGAGGTTATTTTAAGCATATTTAAAGTATGTTTTATCATGATCATGCATATATCACATACTCGGTACATCCTATAGTACTGACGCATACTTGCGCTGCATCCTCTTGAGGATGCAGATTCATGTTCCCTTCCTCAGGCACGTGGCTAGAGATCGCATGCCATTTCTAGTCAGTGTCGGTGAGTCCTCATGGTTTGAGGGCTAGTTATAATTCTAGCTAGTTGTTGGTTATTATTTCCATACATCGAGTTAGCTAGGGTCTTGTCCTAGCAACTCCTTATGTCATGTGTAGAGGCTTTCAGACATAGCCATTATTCGAGTTTTAAAACTATGTTTCGTATTGACTTATCATTTATCTATGCTTCTGCTATGCTTTCTTATGAATGACTGAGTATGCTATGACCAAGGGTTAGTCTGGGGCACTCGTGCCCCGGATCTCGTGTTACGTCTAGGGGGTAACCTCAGGGCGTGACAAACTTGGTATCAGAGCCAGGTTCAAAAGTCCTAAGATGTCTGAAAGCCGCGTCGAGTAGAATCTCTTTCATGTGTGTGTAGCGCTCCAAACCTATGAGATATCTTAGAAAAACCTCACTTCTTTCATTATCACGTCGTGCATTAGAGTTTAACTCTAATATCCCTCTAATCCTTTCCTTGTACGTTTCAGATCATGCCTCGACGTTCTATGCCTCATCGAGCCGCTCAGAATGTTGTTCCTCCAGTTCCGGCCCCCGAGATCACTAATGAGGAATTTAGGAACGCTATCCATATGCTAGCCCAGACCTTGGCCGCTCAGGCCAACCAGTCAGCTCCTATCCCCGTCCACCCTAAAGGTGGGGTAGCAACCCGAGTTCGTGATTTTATCCATATGAACCCGCCAGAATTCTGGGGTTCAAAGGTTGGGGAAGATCTGCTCAACTTTTTGGATGAGGTGAAGAAAATCTTTGATGTTATGCAAGTGGCTGGGGTTGATAGCATTGTGTTAGCATCCTATCAACTCAAGGATATAGCTCATATCTGTTTCACGTAATGGAAGGAAGCTAGGGCTAGGGACGAGGTTCCTATGACTTGGGAGTAATTCGAAAGGGCTTTCCTCGATCGGTTCTTTTCGAGGGAGTTGAGGCAAGCGACGGCCGAGGAGTTTGTGAACTTGAGACAGGGATCCATGGTAGTCCAGGAGTACAGTTTGAGGTTCACTCAACTCTCTAGATATGCTCCTACTATGGTGGCTGACCCACAAGATCAGATGAGCAAGTATATCTATGGAGTCTCAGACTTGGTGAAAAAAGAGTGTAGATTTTCTATGCTTTTGAGTGACATGAGTATCTCAAGACTTATGACTCATGCTCACCAAATCGAGGGGGACAAAATTAGGGAGATGGCTAGAGAGAACAAGAGAGTTAGATCCGAGGGTTCAGGTTTTGTCCATCAGAGGTCCGGTGGCGGACACCGCTCCTCATTTTATAAGAAGTCATCAGGACCCATTCATTCTCGTCATGATCAGGTTGGTAGAGGATCTGGTTCTTATTCGCAGTCTCAGGGGAGTGTTGCTAAAGGATCCTCCCATCCTATTTACAACAAGTGTGGGAAGAATCACCCGGGAGAGTGTTGTTTAGGCACGGAAGCATGCTTTGGGTGTGGAAAGGCTGGACACATGATTAGAGATTGCCCTTTGGATAAGAAGAGGCAGGGAAGTGGTAGGGCTCAGTCTGCTCCAGTAGCCCCAAGAGGTCGACCAGCCCAGCAGGGCATAACTTCTAGTTCTGGTGGTCAGTGCCAGAACCGCCTTTATGCTATATCCTCTCGTCAGGACCAGGAGAGTTCCCCAGATGTTATTACTGGTATGTTGAAAGTGTTTTTTTCGATGTGTATGCTTTGTTGGACCCCGGTAACTCCTTATCTTTTGTGACCCCTTATGTAGAATGCAAATTCAAAATTTGTCCTGAATTGCTTTTAGAACCTTTTTGTGTTTCTACTTCTGTTGGTAAGTCAGTCCTAGCCAAAATAATCTACCAAAATTTCCCTATCTCAGTCCTTCATGGAGTCACTTCAGTAGATTTAGTAGAGTTGGAGATGACTGATTTTGATGTTATTCTTGGTATAGATTGGTTGCAGGCTTGTTATGCTTCGGTTGATTATCATACTCGGGTTGTCAGTTTCAAGTTTCCAAATGAACCCATCTTAGAAGGGCAAGGTAGTCCTCCTTCCTCGAAAGGTCGTTTCATATCTTATCTTAAGGGTAGAAAGATGATTTCTAAGGGTTATATTTATCATATAGTTTGAGTTGTGGACATAGAGTCCGGAACCACATACCTTCAGTCTGTTCCTATTGTGAATGAGTTCCCAGAAGTATTTCCCGAGGATTTGCCCGGAGTCTCTCTCGAGAGGGAGATCGACTTTGGGATAGATCTTCTTCCAGATATGAATCCCATCTTTATTACTCCCTATAGAATGGCTCCCGCAGAACTTAAAGAGTTAAAGGATCAGTTGAAGGATCTTCTTGATAAGGGTTTCATCAGGCCTAGCATTTCTCCATGGGGTGCCCCAGTTTTGTTTGTGCAAAAAAATGATGGTTCCCTTAGGATGTGTATTGACTACCGCCAATTGAACAAGGTCACAATTAAGAATAAGTATCCCATTCCTAGGATTGATGACTTGTTCGATCAGCTTCAGGGTGCTAGTATCTTCTCCTAAATTGACCTTAGATCCGGTTATCATCAGCTTCGTGTTAGAGAGTGTGATATTTTGAAGACAACTTTCAGGACTCAGTATGGTTATTATGAATTTGTTGTGATGTCTTTTGGTCTAACAAATGCTCCTGCAGCTTTTATGGATTTGATGAACTGTGTGTTCAAGCAGTATTTGGATATGTTTGTGATTGTGTTCATTGATGATATCCTTATCTATTCTCGGAGTGAGGAGGAGCATGCAGACCATTTGAGAGTGGGATTGCAAACTTTCAAGGACCGACAGTTATTTGCTAAGTTTAGCAAGTGTGAGTTTTGGATACAGTCTGTTGCTTTTCTGGGTCATATTGTAACTAGGGATGGTATTCGAGTTGATTCTCAAAAGATAGAGGCAGTAAAGAACTGGCCTAGACCCACTTCCCCATCTGATATTAGAAGCTTTTTGGGTTTGGCTGGTTACTACAGGAGGTTTGTGGAAGGTTTTTATTCCATTGCTGCCCGTTTGACTCGATTGACTCAGAAAAAGGTAAAATTTCAGTGGTCTGACCTTTGTGAAAAGAATTTTCAGGAATTGAAGACTAGATTGACCACAGCTCCAGTGTTGGCTCTACCCGAGGGCCTAGATGATTTTGTTGTGTATGTGAAGCTTCTAGGATTGGTTTAGGTTGTGTTTTGATACAGTGTGGTAAAGTGATTGCTTATGCCTCTAGACAGCTTAATATTCATGAGAATAACTACCCTACTCATGATCTTGAGTTAGCATTAGTGGTGTTTGCTTTGAAGATTTGGAGACATTACTTGTATGGTGTGTACGTGGATGTATTCACCGATTATAAGAGTCTTCAGTATGTGTTCACTCAGAAGGAATTGAATTTGCGATAAAGAAGATGGCTTGAGCTTCTTAAGGATTATGACATGAGTGTGCTTTACCATCCGGGTAAGGCCAATGTTGTGGAGGATTCACTTAGTAGATTGTCCATGGGTAGTGTGTCTTCAGTCGAAGATGGGAATAAGGAATTGGTTAAGGAGGTTCATAGGCTTGCTTGGTTGGGAGTTCGCCTTATGGACTCGACAGAAGGTGTTGTTGTTGTTCAGAATGGTTCCGAATCATATTTGGTAGCTGAAGTGAAGGCCAAGCAAGACAGTGATCCTATTTTGCTTCAGCTAAAGGGTGCAGTCCATCAACAAAGAGTTGAGGTTTTCTCCCAAGGGGGAGATAGTGTGCTTCGTTATCAGGGTCAATTGTGTGTGCAAGATGTAGATGGGTTGAGACAACAGATTTTGACTGAGACTCACAGTTCCAGATATTCCATTCACCCTGGTGCCACCAAGATATACCATGATATATGGGAAGTCTATTGGTGGAATGGTATGAAGAGGGACATAAATGGTTTTGTGGCTACGTGTCCCAACTGTCAGCAAGTAAAGATAGAGCATCAGCGATCGGGTGACATGACTCAGGACATTGACCTTCCTACTTGGAAGTGGGAAGCGATCAATATGAACTTTATCACAGGTTTTCCTTGTACTCGAAGGCAACATGATTCTATTTGGGTGATCGTCGATCGGAAGACAAAGTCATCCTACTTCTTGGCTGTTAAGACTACGGACTCAGCGGATGATTATGCCAGACTCTACATTCGGGAGATAGTCTGATTGCATGGTTTCCCACTGTCCATCATTTTAGATAGGGGTACTCAGTTTACATCCCAATTTTGGAGATCGTTTCAGAGAGGTCTTGGTACTCAGGTGAAGCTTAGCACAACTTTTCACCCACATACAGATAGCTGGTAGAGCGTACTATTCAAACTTTGGAGGATATGTTGAGAGCTTGCGTGATTGACTTCAAAGGTAATTGGGATGATCACTTACCTCTTATGGAGTTTGCCTATAACAACAGTTTTCACTCTAGCATCCAGATGGCTCCTTATGAGGCACTTTATGGTCGAAGGTGTAGGTCTCCTATTGGTTGGTTTGAGGTAGGTGAGGTAGCTTTGATTGGTCTAGATTCAGTTCATGAGACTATGGAAAAGGTTCAACTTATTAGGGAGAGGTTGAAGACCGCTCAGAGTTGACATAAATCATATGCGGATGTGAGGAGAACGAAATTGGAATTTGAAGTTGATGATTGGGTTTTTCTAAAGGTGTCACCCATGAAGGGTGTGATGAGATTTGGAAAGAAAGGGAAGATTAGTCCCCATTTTGTAGGTCCTTATCGGATTCTGAGGAGAGTTGGCAGCGTTGCTTATGAGTTGGATTTGCCAACAGAATTAGAAGCGGTTCATCCGATTTTCCATATTTCCTTGTTGGAGAAGTGTGTTGGCGATCCGACCTTGATTGTTCCTTTGGAGGATGTAGGTGTGAAGGATAGTCTCACCAATGAGGAGGTTCCCGTGGAGATTCTTGATCGTCAGATTCAGAGGTTGAGAAGTAAAGAAGTCGATTCGGTGAAAGTCCTTTGGAGGAATCAACTTGTTAAGGGAGCTACTTGGGAAGCAGAAGCAACCATGAAAGCCAAGTACTCTCATTTATTCTCTTCCGATTCCGTTTCAGCTTGAGGTAATAGTTTCCTTCTTAATATGTTCCTCCGAGTCTATTCCATCAATTTTCCTCATGATCCTAGCATGTATTAATGTTTTTGAAGTTGATTCAGTCATGTTTTAAGTTGAAAAGATCAGTTACAATGTTTGTTGTTCAGATTTTATGTGTTGTTGATAGGTTGGGCTGTTTTCTCTTC
This sequence comes from Jaltomata sinuosa, assembly GCA_003996215.1. Classification (NCBI taxonomy): domain Eukaryota; kingdom Viridiplantae; phylum Streptophyta; class Magnoliopsida; order Solanales; family Solanaceae; genus Jaltomata; species Jaltomata sinuosa. The sequence continues at coordinate 391,348 of QJPP01000293.1, forward strand.
AGTTTTCTCTTGTTTAGTCTTCATTCGAAGACAAATGATCGCAAGGGGGAGATATTGTAACACCCCGGAATTTGATCCAGCTTTTAAACTTAAGAACTCTGAAAATTTTGAAACTTCCAAGAATCATGAGTAAAGTCTACGATTCGTGAGAGGGATCATGACTCGTGGAAGTGACTCATGAAACCAGCTCTGCAGCTCTCACCTCTGGTCTGAGAACCACGAGTGGAGTCTACGGGTCGTGATTAGTTTCACGAGTCGTGAAAACCACCCGTGGAACTCAGAGTGAGGGCAGTCTATTTCCCAGGAACCACGAGTTGGTCCTACGACTCATGGAAGTTTCCACGAGTCATTCTGTTAAACCGTAAGACCTCATCCGCAGCCTGAAATTTTGGCTCAGGAAACACGACTCCAGTCCACTAGCCGTGGTTAGTCCTATGGTTCGTGGAAGGGACCTGTGGAACCTGAAGCCGAGTTTCAAAACAACTTTTTCCTAATTACATCCCAGGGGTATTTTAGTCATT